>CANSZD010000481.1:1990000-2542500 GCA_947648045.1 Beta corolliflora
GAATCGAGTGGACATCGCTTATAAGCTTTAAGAAATGATTTTCGAAATGAGAAATGAAGATGAGAAATGAAAATGGAAGAATGAAAATGGAAGAATGGGAATGAAAATGGAAGAATGGAAATGAAAATGGAAAATGGAAATGATTAGAAATGGGTGTGATTTTGGACTAGTATGGCTTGACCATGATGGAGACATGGGCCTAACTATATGCAAATGCATACATGGACTGGACTGGACTATGCAAGTAGACTGGACTCTACGATTGGGTTTAGGAGAGACTAGACTTTGAACTTACGGGTGAGCAAGTAGGCTAGACTTTTAGGAAGACCTGGACAATAGGGGAGACTAGACTCTTAACTTAAGGTGCGAGGCTAGGCAACTAGATTTTGAACTTACGGGTGAGCAAGTAGGCTAGACAACTAGACTTCGAAACTTACATTAAACTAAGCAGGCTAGACTCAAAAATTGCCTATGTGGACTTATGAAATGCTAGCTTCGCTAGAATTAGGGGAAGGTTGGACAATAAGGGAGACTAGACTCTTAACTTAAGGCAAGCAGGCTAGGCAACTAGACTTTGAACTTACGGGTGAGCAAGCAGGCTAGACAACTAGACTTCGAAACTTACCTTAAACTAAGCAGGCTAGACTCAAAAAATTGCCTATGGGCTTAAGGAATGCAAGACCTTGAACTTACGGGTGAGCAAGCAAGCTAGACACAACAATTGCCTATAGACTTAAGGAATGCTAGACTTTGAACTTACGGGTGAGCAAGCAGGCTAGACACAACAATTGCCTATAGACTTAAGGAATGCTAGACCTTGAACTTACGGGTGAGCAAGCAGGCTGAACTTTAGGGGATGAGATTTTATGGTCCTAAGACTAAATTTTTATAGTCCGAAGAATGACTAGGGCTTACATGGTGATGCAAACTAGACCTAGGATATGAATTGACACATAGGTTTGACTTGGACTGGGATATGCACATGGGCTTGACATTGGAGATGGACTAGGATTGGACTTAGAATGGAATAGACTGGTATTAGACTTAGACTGGGCTTGACATAGACTAGGGTTCACATAAGATGCAAATGGGCCTTGATTTGACTTGAATTATACTTATATGGGCCTAAGATGGACTCTAATGTTAGCGGACCTAATATGAATGCATGGACTCAAATTTTGATGGGCCTAATATGCAAAATGGACTCTAATGCATATGGGCCTAGAATGAATGCAAGTGAATTGGACTGAATTTGGTTGATTGGATTGAATTGGATGGGATTGAAGGTGTTCAGACTGGGATTAGAATTTTCGAAATTCATTTTTGAAAGGAACCCCTTGTTTTATCTTTTGTTAGGAAAAGATGATGGATTGATTTGAAAAATATTTTTTTAAAATGTCGTGGTATGATGATGATTAGTGAATATTTTCGAAAGAGGTAGAATAGAAGATGGTGTAGGATTGATCTCGAAAAATGTAAGTTTTTTTGAAGTTGATGAATATGGAAAGGTAAGATTGACAGGGATGAATAGTTGAATAGGACAGAGGAAATGGGAAGAGGTAGACATGCATGACCATTCTAACTCTACAATGACCTTTTAGATGCATCTTTCTTTTAGGACAGACTTGACCTTACATAAAAGACTGATTTTTATTGGATTGGGTAAGATTCCTAGAATGACCATGATTCTACGCGAATGCAGACAAACGAATATAGGACTGAAAATAGGAACGACAATTATGACGGCTAAATTGACGAAAAGCGTGTGATGCCCAGACTGCGTGTCACGCAGCATTGCTGCGCACGGCGCACGGCCGTGCGTCTGGCGCGGGAGTGGTGCGCGCACTACTCCCCGACACGTTTTTCAGGGATTTAGGCGACGAATTTGCCTATTGACGAATTTTTGCATGTTGTTTAGACGCGATTTTCGACGCAGTGAATAACAATGATTTTGACAAAATGACATTGACACAAACTTGTTATGTTAGACTTCGAACAAAGGTCAAAAGACCCATAAGCATGGGACGAATAGACGGCGTGCCACGCAATTGGTGCGCGCGGCGCGCAGCCTATGCGTTTGGCGCAAACGCATTGCGCCAGGCGCAACTTAATGCGTTCGGCGCAATGCTCTGCGGTACGCGTATTGATAAATTGACGAAGGTTTTGGGCAAAAACGACGATTTGTTTTAGACGCAATTTGCAATAATTTCGGGAATAAAGCATATTAGCAGGCAAAAACTGCAATCACATGCAAATGTCATATAACATTGATGCAAAAGTTTTCAACCTAAAGTCCAGTTCTACATTCAACTATTGGCCAGGTTTAGGTTAAGGCTGAAAGGGTCCATGACTAAGAGATTGATCCCACGCTTCGTACCTCTACTTAAAGCGGTGGCCACGTGTAAGACATATTTCAGTCTCAAGTCAGGAACAAGAGAACAATGTCATGGTTGGGTAGGTTTGCTTATAACTAGGATCCAACACTATCGCTTAGGAAGCTTTTTGGAAGGACAAAGCGCAAACTCCCCGGGGGTGACCTCACACATAGAACATGTGCTAATAAGGCAAGGTAAATTGTCCTTATAGTGGCTGAACAGTAGCCGTGCATATACAAAATTGTATATTATTCCAAGGCATAAAAATAAGAATGCATCGTATTTTTCAAGTTTTACCCACTCATTTAAAAAAAAATATTTTTTTTTAAAATTTTCCCCAGTGAAGCGCCAAATTGTAGGCGTGATTTTATTTCGCCTACGCGGTGTGAGCGCGTATTATATTTGACTACCCCAGTGTTAAGGTTTTATTGAAAATATGTTTTGAAAGAAGTCGCCAACAATTCTTTTTAGGAAGAATCATAAACCTAATTGGATATGGAAAAACCGTAGGGACAAATTATCCAATGTAGATTTCCCCGTCCTGAGTCCATAGATGGTCAAAATGAACCAAAGATTGAGTTCGGGGATATGGGAACGAATATAGTCATAATGAACCACATTTGCCCAAAGTTGACCTCTACTAAATATCGATTCATTGCAGATTTTATGCCAAATAATAATCAAATAATGTTTTAAGCACCCTAAAAATAATTAGTCTGAATTGGTCAGAAAACACATAAAAAGACTAGTTTTAGTGATATGTTATTTAGGCAATCAATATTACAGGGAACCTAACAGGTTGTCCAAATTAATCTGATTAAGGTTAGAACAGTTCTTTAGGTCTTGATTAGCAAAAAATAACATGTGCGCGATAAAAGTAATAAGCAGGACAGTCATATAATATGCATAGAATAATCAGGCAAGCATATAATATACAAAGGCATGAATAATAAAAGAAAGTATAGAAAAGGGGTGAGAATATACAGTATAACGATTATTACTTAAAGATCTACATCATGAAATAAAACTGTTAGTAACTTCAATATAAAAATATAGAATTTATTCAAGGATCCTCAGGTATTATACCTATGCGACTTAAATTGAGGAGCGCAACGATCTTTAGGCTGAGCAATCGTGGAATCAGGAATACAGTGTGATTATCCAATTAGGAATTGATTGAAAGTATTGAAAGTATTTGAGTGCTTGAGTATTTGGTAATTCGAAGTATATTGTAAAGGTAATTGTAAGTTTTTGTATATTCGTGAAATAATAATATGAAAAAGCCCTCCGTAATTAGGGAAATTGCGGACATTTATAGGGAAAAGGCAGCGTGCGCGCCTTGCGCCAGGCGCAAGCCTACGTGGCAGGCAGTGCCACATGTCAGGCGCACATTGTTGTGCCTGACGCAGCCAGCGAATCAGGTTTAGGCACGTGTAAATGCGTTTTGAAAAGATAGAAAAGAAAGTTGCGTCTCACACAAGACTTGCGTCAGAAGCAGGACTTTGTGTGAGTCACAAAATCTACGCAGCCTCTGCGTCTGGCGCATATTCGGGAATATTCAAGCATATCCGATTGCGCATCTTTCGAAGATACTTTTCTATCCCTAAAATTCCGGAGATGGAATTTTACGGATTAAAATCTGATTTATTTATCAAAGATAATAAAATATTTATGAAAAATATCTATTAAAATAATAAATATTTTATTGGGCTTTTAAAATGGACTTAATACATTTTATGGGCTTAAAATACAATTAATTTTCATGAACAATTAATTGGGCTTTAGAATATTATTTCAAAACACATTTTGGATTGGTTCTTTAAATTGCTCTTCCGTTGGGTCGCGCCAGCTAATGTCGCGGTATGTTTCATCATTGGATCCTTAAATGGGGAGACACGATTATGTGTCTACACTAGTGTTATATAAAGTTATAAACGCGATGTGTGCAAAAGTAAATTAAAGACAATTTTTGTGTTATTACATTTAATAATCTCATATAATAGGTGAGAAAATGTGTCCACAAAGTCCTTTAAAGAAAATATGATATCATCTCTATTTAGCAAATCTTAAATAATTACACGCATATATAGCCAGATTCATTGGTTAATTAAATATATTTGTTTGGTGTAAGTGAACAGCTAAGCACTGTGACTTACACGTTTTGATTGACTAATATTTGCATCACCTTTCAAATTAATTTAATTATTATTTAAAGGAGGGTATTTTAGTCTTTTTACATGGATACCAAACCTTGAAAGTGTTGGCCTATATTGTAATATTATTAAAGTTAATAGAAATGGAGTTACAGACTAAGAATGAATTTACAAATGACAATATCTTTCACAATATGAGCTAAAGTTTATAAATATTAATGTTTGTATTTATTCTATTATTTATATTTTAAGAAATAGTGTTGAAATATATGTAGAATAATAATTACAAGTTACAATATCAAAACATCTCAATATCTTAAGCAACTAGTACTACTAAACAATTAACGCAATTAGCTACCTTATTAGATCACGCATCTTATCATTTATAGCAACTACCTTGTCGGTTTTAGGTTTTTGAGCTACCTTATCAGTTTTATCTCATTTTAGCTAGTGTTGGCAAACATAGCCAAGGGGGTTGTGTTTGTATTTAGGCCTTATTTTGCAGTGGTGTTTTACGTAGTGGTTAGCAATTTCAGTAAAGTCAAACCATTATGTTCCGGTATGGAATAACTGATTGGGGTGAACTGGTATCACGATTGCCTTATATCAAAATGGTATGGATCCTACAAGAGGAAGCACATAAAGTAACATCGGGGGTTGATCCGAGGAACTCCCTTCCAATGCCTAAGTCAGTAAAGGAAAATCGGTAGCTCTTAAATATTGTGTAATTATGGTTGAAGAACGTACGTGAATGACTCATATAATGGGGTATTTATAGTGGTCGGGAGTTTCCTGATTATGATATGACATCTCTGCTATTGACTTAATCAATATTATCCCTTATTCAATACTTATCTCTAGGCCCAATTAGTCCTTATGTAGTGTAAATGGATGAGACCAAGGTCCAATTGATATGGCCTTTATAAAGAGCACCAACAACGTGCACGAATAGGACCGGTATTTAGTTGAATATACCAGTATCATGAAGATTTATTTCCTAAATTTACGCCTGATATCTTGGCGTATCACTCATGGCTGTTTGGGCTGTTTGTTGGACCAATATGGAACTTGGACAACCTCATACACATTAGGTGGAAATATAATGAGCGTGTTAACTCAAAAGGAACTACAAGAGGGGGGGTGAATTGTAGTGTGGAACTTATTGCCAAATAATGCGGAATTTAAAACATAAGCAATAAGGAACTCAAAGTGCAAGAGAGATTTTTACGTGGAAACTTCTTGTCCCAATACAAGAAGAAAAACCACGACCTCCTCAGGATTTAAACTCTTCACTATAATAGGGAACCTCCTCTGTTACAACCTATTACATACGCAAGTTCCACTCAGAACTCCAACTCTCTCACAAGTTCCACTAGGAACTTTAGCTCTCTAGACTTAACTCTAAGTCCCTTAAGAGTTCCCACAACTCTTTACAATAGGTTTACTCAAACCCTTTACCCCTGGATAGACTTCACCCCAAGTCTATGCATAAACAATAAGAACCTACCCAAGTTCCTCACTCGAACTTGATACAAGAATTCACTCAAACCCTTTACCAAGTTCCCATTACAAGAGTTCACTCAAACCCTTTAACCCCAAACTCAAATACATACGCTTGATAATTTGGATTAACTCTAGTATATAGAAACTGAATAACTGTAAAGGAATATGGCACTCGTAGTAACTTGGAACTCACAGGAACTGACTCAAAACAAGGAATAGAAAATATAATTCTTACTGTAACTTTATTCCTTAAGCCAGACCTTATGGAATGACATAAGTCAGACACTATGGAAAGACACCAGTCAGACAACTTAAAAAGAATATATAAGCCTTTATTTATAGTACGTTCAAAACTTGAGCACCACTTCCACTTATTTCTCCACTAACCCATGATTAGTTAGTTGGGAGAAACTTGGGGAAGAAGCAGTTAGAGTAAAAATAGGAAACAAAAAGAAAATAAATACTTGGAGAAAAAACAACGTTTTATCAAAATATAATCCAAGAGATATTTTTCCAAAACTCACTTTTTATTTATTTTCTTATGCAAAAATATTTTACTGAAAACTTTTTTCATAAACCTGACATAAGTACATGAGTTCCTGTTCGTACAGGAACTCGCGTCTACAAGTTCCTGCACTCAAAAACTCATTGAACGTATTATAGATCTAGGCGTACATTTTATTTTCCAAAAACTGATAAGATAAGATTAAAACAAAAGATATCAAAATCATAATCTAAAATAAAACCGATTTTATTTAAAAAAATATTTTATTTAAAACTTATCTTTTATTTTAAAACAAAAACTTATCCTAAAACAACTAATGCATATTATCTAAAAATAATTAATCAAGTAGAGATTTATTAAGAAACAAACTCTAAATAAATCCTACAGATTAAGATAATAATATGCAACAACTTACTGACTCTTAAATGCTTTTGACTCTAAGTTCCACGAGTTCCTTTTGACACCTTTGTTCCTTTACCTTTCACGTTTCCACATACTTACATGAATCCTAGAAAATAAACTCATACTTCCTGTCTTCATGCACCATGCTGCTCCAACTCAGGAACCGCATGCAATAGCTCCACCTCTGGAACTTCAAAGTGCTAGTTCCTTTAAGGAACTTCGCACCTATAGTTCCTGCTCAGGAACTGCTTGTTTCAACTATGAAATTTCAGAAACTGCTCCGACTCAGGAACTGCTCCGACTCAGGAACTGCATATTCAATGCTCCTCTTAGGATATACCTAGGAACTGCTCTGTTTGTGTTCCTTCTAGGAACTCTTTTAGGAACTTTGTTTGTGCTTGCTTCTATAACATTTTTCTTGAACTCTTCATGCTTGGTTCCATCTTAGGAACTTACATAAAATCTAGCAGCACATCTGTATAATCAAACTTCTTCTCTCTTTGGATTTCTTCCTTGGGAACTTCACTTATTGGATTTCATCTAGGAACTCTTCATGATGTGATATATTTAACCTTTCATGACTTGTTCTATGGTAACGTAATATGCACATCTCAAACACACATGTTAGTTAGATAATCATCATTTGTTTACAATCATCAAAACACTACATGTCTCAACAGAGCGTTTTGCAAGGTAATGGATTAAGTAGCGAGTATTATTTCATTGTTGTTTCATCATTTTAAAAAAAGGTGTAAGGTATAGTTTTAGCCAATATTTGCTGTAAATTCTCTCTTCTACTCTATGTAACTTTGAACATTGGCTACAAATGTTTGTCTCTCCTCTCCATTAATTTGGTTGATATAACAGTTTTGAAAGCGGCGAATCTAGAAAATTCGAAATGGGGGTGCAAAATTATCTTTTACTTAATATCACAATTAGTAAAAGAAAAAGTTAATCTCTATATCTGTAGATAATTAAGTGTGTCAAAAGCACATCAAAATATCTCAAAAAAATAAATTGTTGGCATTTGTTTTTTTTCTTAGTATTTTAAAAGATGTGGCTAACTATATACCAAATTCCTATGTTCATATATTATATTTGTGTAGCAATTGTGTTAAACAGGTTCAAGCATGTCATCTTCGTGTTGGAAACCTCAACACGAACCCAATCCATTTAGTAAGACGCGCCATGTCGTGTTGACTCGACTAACTAAACGGCTCGAAAATCTTCAACATTAACCCAATTTTTTCGTATCCAATACCGCAATACGTGTCATGTTTTGTAATCTTTTGCTAGCTTAAATTAGGAACATCCAACAAGAAATTAGAAATAGAGGGACTGCAGTACTTTAACTTTTCAATAAAAGTAAGGCAAATGGTCGCTCGTGTTGTGTCAAAAAACCAACCCAAAGTAGACGGCCACTGATGGCCGTGAATTTATTGACGAAAATTTTCCAAATATCGAGTTTCTAAATTAGCCCACTGTACAGTGTAGACAATGATAGTCTGTTTCAATCAAAGTTGAAGAAGTCCATGGTAGGAGCCAAAATTTCAAGTACCTTCCAATTAGCTATATTGTTCTAGTATGTTTTTACAAAGGATATTGTTTTAGGTGAAGTACTAGTTTTGAAGCCCGTGCGTTGCACGGGTTGTTCGTTGTTTATTTTATCATTTTGTAAATTTTTTGTTAATATTATTGTCAATTTTGTGTTGCTGTGAAATGAGATTTTTCAACACTATTGTATTTATATATAACTTCCTCCATTCCTTTAATATTACAACAATTACCGCTTTGAGTAGTTTCATCGTTTGGAACCATTTTACTTTTGGTAAAACAAAAGCAACTATTGTTGACAATATTGCCTTTATTTTATGTTAATAAAATCCTCATTAATTATCCAAATTGCCTCATAAAGTTGCGTTTACTTTATTAAGGATTATTTATCCCCTACTCTAGTTAACTAAAGGGGTACCTCTATGCTAAATTACCCATTTTTTATTTCCTTAAAAACCATGCCCATACCAATTGTTGTAGTAGAAAAAGAACGGGAAAATATTTGTCCTTATATTATAATTTCTAGATTTGTTATTGCGATATATAAAAGCTATAATTTTTAATATCCAATTGAATATTGTAACTAACTCTGTTATTAAATGGTATCCTAATAATAGGTATGACTAACAATAATTAACACAGTTTTAACATAAATAATACCCGAATGATACTTTAAGAAAGTAGAGCGCGGGTAATAATTTAATAGATGCAGGACAAAAAGAATAGAGAAAAACATGAGTGTCAGCCACAACTTCAACTTTTAATATAGCACATAAACACTAACGCATATAGAATGGAAGATAGGAAAGCAAAAAAGAAGATCATAACGATAGTTTCATGAATAAAATTAATTAAATTTAATACTAACCTCTATTAATAATTGAAAATACTATTTAATAGAGAAAAAAATACCTCTTCATCAATCATGACCATATTAAGATTTATCAAACTTCCCCCTTTTTTATGATCCGTGACCTTAAACAATCTATAAACGCGAACCTTGATTCCAAATAGTTTTAGTAAAATTAAGTTCATGGAGAAAAGAATAAGATCTGACATATAGATATATGAAAAAAACATAAATAATTATGTATGCAATAAATATTCTAGGAATAAAATAATTAATTAATTTCATAATACCTCTGCAATCTCGATGACAAACTTTCATTTGATTCTTCATGTAATGCCATCATGGAATGCTATAGGTTCAAAACTATGGATATGAATTTTTTATCTTTATATAACTCAATTTTTAAAAGTATGATTTTGAAAGACATAATTAGTATTGTCATGTATAATACGCTATTTTTATAGTTATTTTTATATATATTTAAAATAAAGAATAAATAATATATTATTGTTCATCTCAATAAATATATTTTCATAAGTTGTAAAACTATATTGTATATAGATCTTATTTCAAAGCATATTTCGAGCACTCTCCGATGGTAATCAAAATTATACTATTGCGAATTATGTAGCAAAAGTTATAATCGATTTACATTGTATAATAATTTAGATTTTTTATTTAAAATCGATCGACAATTTTACATTGTTGTTTATTTTATTATATTTCATAAGTTGTAGAACTATATTGTAAATGGATCTTATTTCAAAGCATATTTAGAGCACTATCCAATAGTACAAAAATTATAATATTCCGAAAGTTATACACAATTTACATAATATAATAATTTAGGTCAAGTTTCAAAACCAAACTCTAATTTTTGCTTATCAAAAGCTCCTTATATGCATTTAAATCTATGTAAAATTCTATTTTTAATTTTACCCTATTCAAAACTCTTTTATGTATTTAAATATATGTAGAATTCTATTTTTTTCAAATATTTAAAATAAAAACTAATGACATGGCAATCCTATGTGGTGCTCTATATTTCATTAGTTGTAAAACTATATTGTAAATGAATATGATATCGGAGCATATTTCGAGCACTATCCAATGGTACAAAAATTATAATATTTCGAATTGCGTAACAAAAGTTATACACAATTTACATTATATAATAATTTAGGTTGTTCATTCAAAACGAAACTCTAATTTCTAATTATCCAAGACTCCTAATATGTATTTAAATCTATGTACAACTCTATTTTATAAAAAAATAAAAATAAAAAATGATGACATGACAATCCTATGTGGCCCTTTATATTTCATAAGTTGTAGAACTATATTGTAAATTGATCTTATTTTGAAGCATATTTCGAGCACTATCCAATGGTACAAAAATTATAATATTCCGAATTACGTAGCAAAAGGTATACACAATTTACATAACATAATTATTTGGGTTGTTAATTCAAAATCAAACTCTAATTTTCGCTTATCCAGAACTGCTTATACGTATTTAAATATTTGTAGAACTCTATTTTTGTAAAAAAATAAAAATAATAATTAATGACATGGCAATCCTACGTGGCGCACTCTTTAGCCTCGAAATCTTGAGTAGCTCCCTATGCTTTCGAAAAGTTCCTCCTTTATTTATATACTAGTATTGGGACCCGGGCAAATGCCCGAGCTTTTTCATGAAGAAGAGGTACATTTTTAAAATATTATTTATACCCCTATTTTTGGCGTTATCTTTGACTTTGGTTTCTAATTTATATGTCATGAAGAAACTCACTATATCATTTAGAAACATAGTATATCATGCAGAAACTACATCATTTCTGAACAATCTACTATATCATTTAAACACTCACTATATCATGCAGAAACTCACTATATAGTTTTGACATTCACTCTATCATGCAGAACTAAATATTTTTGTATGTTAAAGCACATGTCACGATATATTACACAACCTACATCTTCCTGCATGTTAAAACAATAAAAATAAAACCTCCATATGTTTTACACCAATGAAAAGTTAATGGAGAAAGTTCAAGATAAAACTTACCTTTCTTTAGTACTCATTGTATTTACAAATCAAATTAAAGCACATATCATATAAATATCAAACAATTTGTTAAATTATGAAGGATTGGTAATATTGCTACGGTATGTTGCTACGATGCCCTTCAAGCCTCAATAGACCCATATAATTAACAATATCAACCCTCTTTCTAATATGTTGACCATGTCCCATATTATCCAACATTCATGTTTGGAGGAGAATGATGCAGCATTTGTTTCTTATCAAAGGAAAAGGAAATATGAGGAATATATTTATTAGAAACCGTACCTTCGGTTACTTTAATACTCTAACCTTAATTCTAATTGAATCGCTAATTCCAATTGCAGTAGGTTACTTTAATACTTTAGTATAGTCAATAATATTTCCTTTTATACATTACTTTAATATAAAATTTTAAATATAGTATAAATGGATCTTATTTTAAAGTACTTTTAAAACACTTTTCAATGGTACAAAAATTATAATTTTACGAACAATATATTAAAAGTTATAATCAATTTACTATATTTAAGATTTTCATTGTGAACCCAACTCTATTTATTCTTATCCTAAACTCTATTTGTATTTTAATCAATTTAGAACTCTTAATGAGCACGGCCAATGGCGTCCAATGAGAACGCCAACTCTCGCGACCTCGTAAGCTGACTTTTTAATATTCTAATTCTAACATGAATTGGTTTTTTAGAACAACCCTAATTCTAATTGAATATCTTATAACAATCCTAATTCTAATTGAATCCCTAATTGCAATTGCATTAGGTTAATTGAATCGCTAATTCCAATTGCAGTAGGTTAATTGAATCGCTAATTCCAATTGCAGTAGGTTATTATAATACAATAGTATATAGTCAATGTTTCCTTTTATACGTTACTTTAATATAAAATTTTAAATATAGTATAAATAGATCTTATTTTAAAGTGCTTTTTAAACACTTTACAAAGGTACACAAATTATAATTTTACGAACTGTATATTAAAAGTTATGATCAATTTTTATATTTAAGTTTTTCATTGTGAACCTAACTCTATTTATTCTTATCCTAAACTCTATTTGTATTTGAATTAATTAAGAACTCTATTTATATTAAAAAAAAAAAAATATGACATGGCACTTAATGAGCGCGACAAATGGCGTCCACCAATGAGGACGCCAAATGTCTTAGCCTCGTGATCTGGCTTTTGCCAAATGTCGCGTCCTCGTGATCTGGCTTTTGCCAAATATCGCGGCCTCGTGATCAGACTTTTGTACTCTGTTTTATATATTAGTTATAGTATTGGGACCCGGGCAAATGCCCGGGCTTTTTCGTGAAGAAGAGGTAGAGTTTTTAAATATTATTTATACCCCTATTTTCGGCATTATCTTTGACTTTGGTTTCTAATTTATATGTCATGAAGAAACTCACTATATCATTCAGAAACATACTATATCATGCAAAAAATACATCATTTCTGAACAATCAACTATATCATTTAGACACTCACTATATCATGCAGAAACTCACTATATGATTTAGACATTCACTCTATCATGCAGAACCTAAATATTTTTGTATGTTAAAGCACATGTCACGATATATTACACAACATACATCTTCCTGCATGTTAAAACAATAAAAATAAAACCTCCATATGTTCTAGACCAATGAAAAATTAATGGAGAAAGTTCAAGATAAAACTTACCTTTCTTTAGTACTCATTGTGTTTACAAATCAAATTAAAGCACATATCATATAAATATCAAACAATTTGTTAAATTATGAAGGATTGGTAATATTGCTATGGAATGTTGCTACGGTGCCCTTCAAGCCTCAATAGACCAATATAATTAACAATATCACCCTCTTTCTAATATGTTGACCATGTCCCATCTTATCCAACATTCATGTTTCGAGGAGACGAATGATGCATCATTTGTTTCTTATCAAAGGAAAAGGAAATATGAGGAGTATATTTATTAGAAACCGTACCTTCAGATACTTTAATATTCTAACCTTAATTCTAATTAAATCGCTAATTCCAATTGCAGTAGGTTACTTTAATACGTTAGTATAGTCAATATTTCCTTTTATATGTTACTTTATTATAAAATTTTAAATATAGTATATAAATGGATCTTATTTTAAAGTTTAAACACTTTTCAATGGTGCAAAAATTATAATTTTACGAACTATATATTAAAAGTTACAATCAATTTACTATATTTAAAATTTTCATTGTGAACCCAACTCTATTTATTCTTATCCTAAAATATATTTGTATAATAATCAATTTAGAACTCTTAATGAGCACGACAAATGGCGTCCAATGAGGACGCCAAATGCCGCGACCTCGTAAGCTGACTTTTTAATATTCTAATTCTAACATGAATAGGTTTTGTAGAACAACCCAAATTCTAATTGAATATCTTATAACAATCCTAATTCTAATTGAATTCCTAATTCCAATTGCATTAGTTTAATTGAATCGCTAATATTGCATTAGATTAATTGAATTGCTAATTCCAATTGCAGTAGGTTACTTTAATACGTTAGTATATAGTCAATGTTTCCTTTTATAGGTTACTTTAATATAAAATTTTAAATATAGTATAAATGGATCTTATTTTAAAGTGCTTTTTAAACACTTTCCAATGGTACAAAAATTCTAATTTTACGAACTATATATTAAAAGTTATGATCATTTTACTATATTTAAGTTTTTCATTGTGAACCCAACTCTATTTATTCTTATGCTAAACTCAATTTGTATTTTAATCAATTAAGGATATGTTTAGTTCACCTGAAATATTCTGATCTGAACTGATCTGATGTGAACTTATCTTTTAAATAACATATTATTACTAATATTATTATTACTTTGTATTTCATTACTAGTATTACTATTACTATCATTTTATTACTATGCACAACTTTCAATTATAATAATAATAATATGATAATAATAATAATAATAATAATAATAATAATAATAATAATAATAATAATAATAATAATAATAATAATAATAATAATAATATAGATAACATAATAATAATAATAATTATTATTATTATTATAGCATAGTTAGTTTTTTTTTGAAAAAGAGCACATTAATATATGAACATACAATTAAAAATAAAAGATTAAGGACTATTGAGTCCAATGGTATGGCTTCTTACCTCCCACATGGGAGACCAAGGTTCAAATCTTGGTGGAAGCATATATTTCAATATTGTTGTGGGTGGGGGAGGGGGGTTGAGGCTTGTTGGGTCTTTAGGTGAGTGACCTTGTGCGAGGGCAGCCCAGGGAAAATCCATCTTACCACGGGATTCCCGAAAGGGGCACAAAAAATTAAAAATAAAAGAACACTCATGTTCAAGGTCCGTTAATAATAAAAATTCAGGTAGTCATGAAAAGAACATATAATGATATTAAAAAAAGAACATATATTGAAAGAGCATACAAGATCTATTTAAATAACACATTTTAAAAATAAAAGATAGATGTTATTTTTATATTGATGACATGTTTAGATTTAACTAACAACATGTTCTTTGTTATATTAATAAATTGTTCTTTTTTATTATAAATAAACCTATAAATATATATAATCATACGATCTTGAACAAAATGGTTAAATATTCTTCTTATATCGTTGTCTTGTTCTGTATAAACTTTGTTTTTAAAGATAAGTTGAAATCCTTTGTATGAAAATTTTTGAACGTGATGACAACACCATTAGGTTATCCCATGCTACTCATGTTTTATATAAACTAGTAATATATAATTTATATTATTCTACCAAAATTGTTTTAAAAAATAAACATCATATACTATTGTCATGTTCGTTACATGTACAACATCAAAAAGAACATCACATATCAAAATTATTAATTAGAATATATATAAAAAAGAATACTTACAAATGCCAAAAGAACATTCTTTTTCTTGAACACAAATAGCTTCAAATAGTGATATCAATGACATTTATAATAATAGCAACGACATTAATAATAATTACCAATATTAATAATTAATAAGTACAACAACGACAATAATAATAATCTTTTTGAACAAATGTACTAGTAAATAGCAATATTAATAGTAATAGTAATTGTATAAAATAATAATAATAATAATAATAATAATAATAATAATAATAATAACAACAACAACAACAATAATAATAATAATTATTACAATAACAATAATAGCATTAGTAATACTAATAATCATAATAATCATGATGATAATAATAATAATAATAAGTTTTTAAATATAAGCATAATCTGAACTTATCTGATCTGATCTGATCTGAACTTATCTGATATGATCTGAACTTATCTGATATGATCTGATCTGATCTGATCTGAACTTATTTTTTCTGATCTGATCTGATCTGATCTGGTCTGATCTGATCTGATCTGAAATAAACAAAAATAAGGTGAACTGAACATAGCCTAAGAACTCTATCTATATTCAAAAAAAATTAATATGACATGACACTTAATGAGCGCGACAAATGGCGTCCACCAATGAGAACGCCAAATGTCGTAGCCTCGTGATCTGGCTTTTGCCAAATGTCACGGCCTCGTGATCTGAATTTAGAACTCTTAATGAGCACGACAAATGGCATCCAATGAGGACGCCAAATGTCGCGAGCTCGTAAGCTGACTTTTTAATATTCTAATTCTAACATGAATATGTTTTGTAGAACAACCCTAATTCTAATTGAATATCTTATAACAATCCTAATTCTAATTGAATCCCTAATTCCAATTGTATTAGGTTAATTGAATCGCTAATTCTAATTGCAGTAGGTTAATTGAATCGCTAATTCCAATTACAGTAGGTTACTTTAATACGTTAGTATATAGTCAATGTTTTCTTTTATAGGTTACTTTAATATAAAATTTTAAATATAGTATAAATGGATCTTATTTTAAAGTGATTTTTAAACACTTTCCAATGGTACAAAAATTATAATTTTACGAACAATATATTTAAAGTTATGATCAATTTACTATATTTAAGTTTTTCATTCTGAACCCAACTCTATTTATTCTTCTCCTAAACTCTATTTGTATTTTAATTAATTAAGAACTCTATTTATATTTAAAAAAAATATGACATGGCACTTAATGAGCGCGACAAATGGCGTCCACCAATGAGGACGCCAAATGTCGAAGCCTCGTGATATGACTTTGCCAAATGTCGCGGCTCGCGATGATCGACATTTGCCAAATGCCGCCGCTCGTGATTTGGCCTGACTTCGCTTTATATATTAGTTATATGATATTATATTGATTGATTACTATAGCACTGCCAAAGTGCCCATTGAGGCTTCTAGCTAGTTGGTAACGGTACGCTGCTAAAAAGCAGGGGAAAAATAAAAACAAGGAGGGCAACAATTCCGAGAGCTTCTTGTGAACAAAAAGTTAAAAGCGCATACATATTTCTTGTTCGTTCTAGAACTCCAGTGTCTTTTCGAGCACATTATTACCTCGTGATTACAGAAGGATAGTCATAAGTAAATGATAAGTTGCACACGATCAACGACAAAGGTGACCCCATACTAGTGCATCCATATCACTTGTGAGCACAAAGATGCTTCAGCTCAGGTGGCTTATGTGCCTAACATATCGCAAGTCGGCATTGGGGAGACCTTGCTGGCTTGCTGCCGTGCGTTGTAAGCGACGTTAGTAACATGTAAGTATGCACCAGTGGATGGCTGCATGAATCCGATTTGGGTGAATTCCCTAATTGCCAAGTGCTCACATATGCTAACTTTTTCTATAGCAACAAGATGCCTAGTTAGTGAAGCCAAATTAAGAAACACACACTACAAGTGCCTAATCAAAATTATAAAGTTGTATCCCTAATTGCAGAAATTCAAAAGGTGTGAGCCTCTTGATTTTTTTTTTTGACATCGAGAAAATTTGCATTAATTAAAATTGGAGTACAGCCTAATGCTAATACAACTAAACAGATTCAAACTAACGATAACAAGAGCTTTATTAGTTCGTACATATTTTATAAAGAAAAAACAAACTAGTACGTGTCCAGTCCAAAAGAAGTTTGTCTTGAGAGATGGCGGGTGAGGTTGGGTTATATGTCTTGATGAAAAAGACCTGATATGAGAGGGGGCCTGTTGTGATACGAAACTGTGATGATCTTCAAAGAGAGATCGCCGCACGACAACCGGCCGCACGACGCCTAGTCGACCCCAATGTCTACAAGACGCTAAATCCCAAGGTCCTTGAAGAGAAACATCCTCTTGGGATTATATTGAATCAACTAACGATGAAGTCACGTCCTTTGGTGACTTCTGAACCTGCTGCGAGGGAATCCAGAGTGTAGTCTCTGTAGACTGAAACTCGAAAGATGTGGAGGTCATAACTTGCTCCAAATCAAATTGGAGGGCCTCCCACAAGATGCATTTTATAGGTGTGATGACACCTGAAGCCATCACGAGAAATTGGGACGAGTTAGGTTGATGAACTTCGCCCCACTTATGGATCCGAAGATCCAACCTCACAATCCCAAACCTAGAAGAATGACGCACAACAGAGCTGAGTTGAGAACCTCCTCTCATCTTAACATACACTCGAATTCCTAAAGCGGCATAAACCCCACTGCCAACTCCAGGATCATTGGCTCTATTCACCAAGTTTCCTAGATCGTTCTTTGTCATAGGAAACCAAGAACCTTGCACTGTCCACCAATCACTACTAACGAACACCCAAGCACAACCATACACCAAAAGGCAAGGTGTATTGGATCTGGAAGAAACATACATTAAACAAACTAAAAAAAACCATCACAAGACTCATAACACCACACCCTTAAACTAGAAAACTCAAATATAAACCGGGGAGGGGGAAGGGGAGACACGACACAACCATGGGGAAGGGGAAGAGGAGACACGACACCACCAGGGGGAGGGGGGAGGGGAGGCACGACACGGCCCGGGGGAAGGGGGGAGGGGAAGGGAGGCACGACACGACCACGAGGAAGGGGAGGGGAGACACAATACCACCAGGGGATGAGGAAGGACTAGGCGCTCGAACCAACGCGATGCCGAGGACGACGCGACTCGAGGACGGGGGGAAACGACGCTGAGGAAACGATGCGACTCGGGGAGGGGAGAGGGAATGATGCAACGAACTCGACTTAGGGATGAGGGAGACGACATGACTCGGGCTGGGGAGGGAACGACGCAACGAACGAGACTCAGGGATGGGGGAGACGACGCAACAATGCGACTCAGGGATAGGGGAGGGAACGACACATCGAACCAGAAAAATAAAAGAAGGGGAGGGGCCCGACTGTCGTCGTGACGAACCCAAGGTGGCTCACACGGTGGTTGAGCCCCTAGGGTTGGCTTTGGGTGTTGGGGTTCTTAGGTTTCGGCGGGTAGTTTTGAGAGAGAGAAGGTAGGTTTTTTTGAAATTGTTGAGTTAGAGAGCCTCTTGATCTTAGTGACAAAAAAAAAAAGCAAGCCAAGGTGTAAGTACTTATCAACTTTCGTATGCGTCACCAAAGAAAGAGAAGTACAATAGAGATGCAATTTAATAGAGGTAGGAGGATCAAGGTTGACCTAGTGGTTATAAGACCCTCATTCCACTCATGTGACAGGGTTTCGATTCTCATCCCTTGCAAAAAGGATCCCCGATTTCTCCCCCTTCTTGCAAGGGAATTCTTCTTAACTTTAAAAAAAATTAATAGTTGTAGACTTTTGTTTCACCTAAAATCAGGTAATATTTAGGAAATTTTGTTAATAAATACCACACTTTGGGCACTTTTTTGAAATAAATACCTAAGTTGTCTGAAATTTTATTTAAATACCAAGATTGACTAAATTTTTTTGGAATCACTACCATTTAACTGAATCTTGCAAAAAAGGTTAGTTTTGCACCACCATTACCCCTACCACATGCAACAGTCATGATTGCCACCGTTGCCGCCACCACCACCCCCACCCACAGAATAAAAATCGGCCCACCCACAATCACAACAAATTACAAAGCCACTACCATCTCCACCTACGCACTCAAAAATCATCCCACCCCACCACCCTAACCAACTACGAAACCACCACCACCTCCACCCACCAAAAAATCGACCCACCTCACAATACTAACCAACTATGAAACCACCACCACCTCATAATTAATGGTGGTTAGGAGAGAGAATGGGATCGCAAGGGTAGTGAGTTTCGTGGGATTTTGGTGGTGGTGGTGGTGGAGGAGATTAATGCGAGGTAAGAAGGTAATTTCACATGCCACTAACGAAACAAAACTAAAGGTTTTGTGAAAATCTATTAAGTGGTAGTGATTTCAAAAGAAATGGCAGAAAGTTGGTATTTATATAAAATTTCAGACAACCTAGATCTTTACTTCAAAAAAATGCCCAAAGTGTGGTACTTCTTCTGTTTCTTTTTACTTGCAACAGTTTGACTTTTACACTATTCACAAACTCCACTTAGTTTATCTTTAGTGATTTATAGTTAAGAAAAAACATATGCATGTGAGATCTTGTTAGATTCGTCGCAATACATATTTTCTAAATATCTTTAATTGTCTGTAATTAAAGATATTAATGGTTGAAGTTATGCATTGGCAAACGTGAAAGTCAAACGGTTGCCAGTAAAAAGACACAAAGGAAGTATTTATTAACGAAATTTCCTATCATTTATCTTTTGTTAATATCTACATGTCTTCTTGGATAGAAGCAAGAAATACCCCAAATGTATATATAGAAAGATAAAGGTTAATTATACAACAAGCTGTATTTTTAGTTTCTTTTTCACTATTCATTGAAAATTGCATTCACGATCAGGCTGGGGAGCAATTAAGTTTACCAATGCAAATGTAAAATTGAGGATTGGCAGCAAATTTATCTTGGAGTACTACAACATCAAATGTTTTTATATTAATAATAGATGAAAAGAAGATACACGTACAGCTGCCATACTTGGTATACATTAGTAAGGAAGACTAAGTTGGCAAAAGATAGTGCTCAAAATTCACCAACAAACACAACAGCACACAACAGACTTATTATTTACAAATAACACTTGCTAGCCACCTATGTACTTGGATCCATCGGATGAAGCATCCCATTTTTTCTTAAGCTTAGCCATCCAAACAACAATAGCAACATAGAACCACTCTTGTGCGTCTTCAACACGCCTAAAACGAGCATGCCTCCAACTCTTTTTCAATAGTAAAGTGCCAACAACACCCCAAAACCCAGTAGCAAATCCAGACATCACAATTAGGTAAAACCACATCTTGTCATGCATGTCATCGTCTCCTTCACCCTCGTTGTCATTTTCATCTCCTGAACTTTTTGATGAATCTTTTTTGCTCTTGCATTTCTTAGGCAAAGGATCTCCACAAAGATATGGATTACCCGCATAATTCGAAGGGTCATCAAGGGTCTGTAATTGGTGCCCTGTTGGAATTTGACCTGAAAAGTTGTTGTAGGACAAGTCGATGTGTTCTAAGGCATATAAATCGACCATGCTGGTTGGAATATTCCCATGAAGTTTGTTTCTTGAGAAATCGAGTGAGACCAACGATTTCAACCCACCTATATTACGAGGGATCAAACCTGTCAGCTGATTATATGATAGGTTGAGATTAAACAAGCCTTGGAGATTTGTGATGCCATCAGGAATGCTTCCCACCAAGTTGTTACAAGAGAGGTCAATGTATTGTCATTTAAGTGCAAATAATTGCTTGTTGGATTGAAGCAAGGGATATTTCCTGAGAGCTTGTTGGATGAGAGATATACATATTTAAGATATGAAGAATTACTCCAACAATCTGGGATTGTCCCTGATAGCAGCCTATTCTTTTGGATATCTAAAAGTGTCAAGGATGTAAAAAGACATATAGACTTGGGAATTGAACCATTTATTTTATTATTGGATAACAAAATATAACTCAAAGAAGGCATTTTATCATATAAATATTCTGGAAGCTTACCTGAGATATTATTATTAGAGAGATCAACAGATTCAGCGTTATTATACATAGAATCTTTATGGTTGTCATTGGTCAAAAATAAGCACGAGATTGAATTATTGGAGATATAAAAAGAAGAAAAGTGAATGGGAAAGATAGGACCACATCCAGTGATATCATATGATTGTTCGAAAGATCCACCTTAAAAAGTGAATCCATCTTGTGAAACCATTTTGGCAAAACCCCATGAATACTAGCATTATTTAAACTCAAAGACTGAAGGTCTTTTTGGGTTTTGATCCACTTAGGAAATGGACATGCAATTTTTGAAGTTGGAAGGGAGGCACCCAATCAGAAGGCATCTTTATTGTTAGGAAGGTTTGGCTCGTATCCAGTATTGTCAAACTTGAGAGATTAACAAAGTGGCTATCAGACAAAACCGCTGTTTTGAACGGATCAGTGTTACCTAATTCGCTATCTAATTCGCCTTTTGAATTCGCCAATTCGCCCAAAATGGGACAAAAATGAACCAAAACCGACCATAATTCGCTTTTCTCAATTCGCAATTCGCGGGGGAATTAGGGAATTAGGTAACACTGGAACGGATTATAGGAAATGTCTAAAGTTTTCAAAGATGATAGCATACTTAGGGACGTAGGAATATCACCTGATATCATGTTATTGGAAATGTCAAAAGATTCCACGGATGATAACATAACTAAGGACGTTGGAATCTCACCTGATATTATGTTATTGGAAATGTCAAAAGATTCCATTGATGATAACATAAGTAGGGACGTTGGAATCTCACCTGATATAATGTTATTGGAAATGTCAAAAGATTCCATGGCCAATAACATTCCTAAGGACGTAGGAATCACTCCAGATATGTTATTATAAGCAAGAGAAAGATGTTTGAGGCTCATAAACTCCTTCCCTAACCAAGCAGGTATATGGCCACTAACGAATTGATTTCCAGACAAATCCAGGAACTCTAAGGCAAAATGGGTGCATTTTGCGGTGGATGAATTTACACGAGCTTCCAACAAGTTGCCTTGTAAATTGTAATTGATTCCAACTCAGATCTAGAAACTTCAAGCTACATAGGCTCCGTACAACCTCCCAAAGGTTTCCTCCTTCAATGCCTACGAAACCAGAGCCCTCGAGGTCGAGGTGTGTGAGGCTTTTAAGCTTACCCAGCCAAAGTGGGATTTGGGTTCCAAACTTATTAAATGAAAGGTCAAGGTATTTAAGGGATGGCATGTTTTGGATAAAATGTGGAAATCCTCCATTCAGATAATTGTTGCTGAGATCCAAATAATGGATAGGGAGTGATGAGTTCTTCAAACTCGAATGAGTTGGAAAAGTGGGTAGACTTCATCATGAGAAAGGTTGATGTACCTGAGTTGCTTCAGCTTTAAACAAGTGACTATCGTAGTCATTTCCATGAAGATGAAGCTGCACAACATGGCCAGTAGCAGGATCACACCTGACTCTATGCCAGTTGCAGCAATCTTCACCTTTCCATGATGACCAAACAAAATGGTTGTGAAGGATGGTGATACTGTGCTTGAAATTGAGGAGAGCCTTTCTTTCAGAAGGCTTACACCCCAACTTCACCCAGCTGCTGCTGTTAAAGTTCTCAACGCAACAACACAATTCAATTAACAAAAGCAAAAAAAACATCGTCATTATAAGCAGACAATTAGTTCTCAATTTCCCCATTTGGAGAAATTGTAAACTTTGTTTTTTTAATTTGAAGGTGGTATGTTTGTATGTGATGCAAAATGATAGCAGTTACTACCCAAATAATAAAATTGATGTCATTTTGTCATTTATTTCATGTCATTTGAGTTATGTTTTGATGTCATTTTGGCATTTATTTCATGTCATTTGAGTTCTGTTTTGATATCATCTCACTTTTATTTGATGTCATATTGTCATTTATTTCATATTATTTCTGATTTATTTACGTCTTTATTCTGTTTAATGTCATTTTGTCTTTTGTGTCATATCATTTCTGATTTGTTTCATATCATTTGAATTTTATTATTTGATGTCATTTTATCATCTATTCATATCATTATTGTTTGTTTGAAGTCATTAACTCATTATGTCACCCAAACAACCAAACCTACCACCCACCTCACCCCACAATCACCCCCACCATCCACCGCCCTTCCTAAACTTATGACTTTTTATCTTTAAAACATTAGAACCAAAAAACATTATCTTTAAAAAAGAGAAAAGGAAAAATGAAAAGAAAATTTGAACCAAAACTTAATTTGAAGAGTAGAGGAATGGAACCCCGCTCCGCTCGATTATATATACATATCCAACAATGCCATCGCCAACCACTGGAGCACATTTCATGTTGTGAAACGTAGGAGAGGAAAAGTGTTTTTATCTGTTTTTTGTATTTTTGACGTAAAGAACGAAAAAATAGAATTTTTTTTAGGGGGCGTCTGTGCCACCTAGGGCTCTTCATAGGCTCGCCCCTGCTTCCTTGTAGGGCCTTTTGATAGCGAATGGTAAAAGATTATATTTTTCATATTATACCATAGTATCAAAATTCAAAAGTAGTTAACATCTTTGATCAACACCCATCTAAACATAAAAGTAGTAGTACATAATGCGATGACTGTTCAATAGCTACAACAAAATTATACTCCTAGCCACTATAATTATTGAAATCTTAACCCTTTACTTATGTCAGGCCCATCAGCTGAAGGGCCAATATAGAACTAGGCCACAGTCCAGTACTGAGTAGTGAGTACCATAAAGAAGTGTTCTCATTAATTGTTTTTTTTGGTATAAACTTCACTGAAGTTCGGTGGCCGGTAAACAATTTATCCGATAAATTAAACTTCAAAATTAGGGCGTCGCTGATTGAAGAAATTTTACAACTACCAGCAGTATTTCAGTCATCGGCAGTGCAGGAGAAGATTTTGTTGCTTTCTAGTTTTGATCGCTATGTAAGTACTTTTTTTTTTCCACCTTATTATTCATACTTTTTTTTTTCTTCAGAGACTGAAAAAGTTCTTGCTAATTATTCATCAATTTCAATTGAATCGAGTTTTTTTTTTCCTTAAAAAAATATGTTCTTTCAAGAATAAAATAGTGAAAATCTGAGATTTTGCGGAATTAAATTAAATTTTCGAATTGAATTGTAATTTTTTGATTAATCTCGAGATTATTTTGAGGACTAACAATGATGATGAGATTGTTTCATGTTGTAGAGATTGTTTAGAATGGATCAGAACGTAGTGAGTGGATCTACGAAGAAGATAATGTCAGCGTGTGATGTTGAGGCTTTGAAGAAATGTTTGGAGGAAAACAAAGGAGATTATGTCAAATGTCAAGCACAAATTGAAGCATTCAAGACCTCTTGTTCTGTTAAGACGCAGAATTCTACTACTTCAACTTCCAATTTAAACAGTTAATGGCTGCACTAGATATTTGATGTTTCTTGCTTTCACGTGCTAAGTTTCGGAAGTTAGTTAAGATGTGGTAATTCCAGTTTCATTGCAATTATGTTTTTGAGGAATTGAACTGTTTGTATCCCGAGGTTACAAATTTTGGTTCTGTTTGTTTTTAATTTTGCTAGGAATTCAATTGCTTTGATGTTTTACATTGGTCGCAGCTCTGCCCAGTGCGGCAGTGCCTATACTTGCTGCTGTAAATTTGAAGCGGTTGTGTAGTTGAACATGTTGTTAGGCTGTTATTGAACCTTTTGTTGTAATAAATTATGAAATTGTAATAAATTATAAGTTAGTGATTGGTTTATTAATGAATTTTTATGGGATTGTATGAATTACTTCTATTGAAATATATGTAGAATAACAATTACAAGTTACAATGTCAAAATATTTCAGCAACGTAAGCAACTAGTACTACTAAACCATTCACGCAATCACCTACACCTTATTAGATCAAGCATCTTATCTTTACTAGCAACTAGGGCCCGTTCGGTATTACTGTGGTTTTCTGTTTTTTGGTTTTTTGATTTTCAAAGTCATATGATATATGTCCTATAATGAATAAAAAATTAGTCAAATTTATTGGGAACATGATGATTTTGAAAACTGACAACTAAAAAGTGAAAACCACTTTTTCTGGTTTCCTGTTTTTGGTTTTTAGTTTTCAAAAAAACTGAAAACGGAAAACAAAAAACGATAGCGAACGGGCCCGTACCTTGTTGGTTTATGTTTTTGAGCTAACTTATTAGTTCTCATTTTAGCTAGTGTTGTCAAATATAGCCAAGAGGGTTGTGTTTGCATATAGGCCTTATTTGCTAGTGGTGTTTTACGTAGTGGTTAGCAATATGACTAAAGTCAAAACACTAGAGGCTCATTTTGTTAGTGGTCATAAATGTTGGTAATGGTAATACATTGTTGAATAAATTGGTAAAGAAAAACATGACATTACCCATGATAATGCTATCTCATCTCCAAACATCCATTTCTTCCTAAAATTTCATTTATATCCATTACCACTTGAGAATGTGGTATTAGGAGGTAATGGAATTTATACAGAAAAACTCATATTTTGTAACGAAATTTCATTATCATGGGTATTGATATTAGAAGATCTTTATAAACTTACACTAAATTACATTACCATCACTAGTGGAAAAAAACGCAAGGGCTGCGGTGCAGGGGCTGCGTTTTTCAAAAAATGCAGCCCTTAATAGTGAAGGGTTGCGGTTAGCCCAAAAACTGCATCCCTTCGTATATGAAGGGCTGCGGTCAATGCAAAAATCATAGCCCTTTTAGTGAAACCGCAACCCTATAAGTAATAAAGGGTTGCGGTTTTTGGGCTAACCGCAGCCCTTTATCATTAATTCGGTGGGATTTTTTTTTATGTTGAAAGGAATTCGCGCGGGCTTAAAATGTTCAGCGCTAAACCTCAAATCTCACCATCTCATCTCCCTCATTCTCTCTCCTCTTTCACAAATCTCACGACCTAAACCTCAACCACCAGCCCTCCCTCGTTTCGAATCAGCCATCATAGCCCTCTCCTCCCTCGTTTTGAACCAGCCACCACAGCCCTCTCCTCCCTGGTTTCGAGCCACCACCACAGCCCAGCCCTCTCCTCCCTCGTTTTGAACCAGCCACCATAGCCCTCTCCTTCCGGGTTTCGAACCACCACCACATCCCAACCCTCTCCTCCCTCGTTTCGAACCAGCCACCACAGCCCAGCCCTCTCCTCCCTTGTCTCTCGTCTCTCCTCGCGCGCACCACTCGTCTGGTCGCTCACACCATTCGTCTCGTCGCTCACACCACTCGTCTCACCGCGCGCACCAAAGTCGTGCACCAACTTCGCCATCGCCGCATCCAGATCTAGGGTTTGGTCGATATTTAGTTTTTATCATTTTTAGTTTTTTTGTCACTTGTGATATTTTAGGTTTAGTTAAGTCGTTTGTGACTGGTTTTTTTTCATATTTTAGGTTTTTTATTGTATGGAATTAATTTGATGTTCTTGTTGATTCGTTAATTTATAATTTTGTTTTGTTGTGGGATTAATCTAGGGCTGCGTTTTTTGATGTTCTCTGTTTTATGTTGTGGGATACTGGGATTTCACCACTATATACCTTCATTAATTAGGTTGCAACACCCAGTTAATTAGCAAAATAAAGATACTATATGTGGTGAAAGTTTGTACATGTATACTAATTTTGCTACGCTAAAGAAATTTCATTTGTAAAATTCGGATTTTCTCGATTTTTTTGATATATTTAGGAGTAAAAAAATGAAAAAAAAGGACTGCGGTTATGGTCAAAACCGCAACCCTTTGTACAAAGAAGGGCTGCGGTTTAGGCCCAAAACCGTAACCCTTCCAATATGGAAGGGCTGCGGTTTTGGGCCTAAACCTATTGGAAGGGCTGCGGTTTTGGGCCTAAACCGCAACCCTTCATTTTTGCCGAAGGGCTGCTACGGCAAGGGCTGCGTTTTGACTGCAACCCTTGCGTTTTTTACCACTAGTGCATTAACACCATTTATGACCACTAACCAAACGGGTCGTAGGTGGAAATATAATGAGCGTTTTGGCAAGGTAATGAATTAAGTAACGAGTATTTTTTCATTTGTTGTTTCATAATTTTAATAAAATATGAATTGATCTTTCATAGTCCGAAAACTTAACTAGGGTTCATATAGAGATGCAAACTAGACCTAGGGAATGAACTATTGTCTGAAGACTTAACTAGGGTTTACACAGAAATGTAAACTAGACCTAGGGAATGAACTTTTATAGTCCGAAGATTTAACTTTTATAGTCCGGAGACTTGACCTTTATAGTTTGAAGACTTGACTTTTATAGTCCGAAGACTTGACTAGGGTTCACATAGAGATGCAAACTAGACCTAGGGGGATGACCTTTTATAGTCCGAAGACTCAGCTTTTATAGTCAGGAGACTTGACTTTTATACTCCGAAGACTTGACTTTTATAGTAAGAAGACTTGACTTTTATAGTCCGAAAACTTGACTAGGGTTCACATATAATGCAAACTAGACCTATAGGGAACTTTTATAGTCCGAAGACTCAACTTTTATAGTCCTAAGACTCAATTTTTATAGTCGGAAGACTCAACTTTTATAGTCCAAAAACTTGACTAGGGTTTAAATATAATGCAAACTAGACCTAGGGAATGAACTCGGCCTAAATGGACCTATGTCTACACCTTCTGTTATCAGTGAGTCCCAAAAAGTGCCTTTGTCTCAAGGAGACTTATTACGTACAGATAATGTGCTTGTAGCTTATGAATTATTTCACTACCTGAGGAAAAAGAAGGGGGGTGCAAAGGGGTTTATGGCTATGAAACTTGATATGAGTATGGCTTATGACAGGGTGGAGTGGGATTTCATTCACATAATGATGGTTGAGCTGGGTTTAATTTGCTATTAGTTTTCTCGATCTGATCATGAGATGTATTTCTACTGTATCCTATTCCATATTGTTCATTGGCTTTCCATCTTAGGTTTTCTCCCCGGGAAGAGGTCTGAGGCAGGGAGATCCCATATCTCCTTTTCTCTTCCTTTTGTGTGCTGAAGGTTTTTCTATCCTTTTGAGGGATGTTGAGGCAAAGAGTTTGATCCAAGGAGTGAAAATTGGATGACATGTCATTTCCATATCTCACATCTTTTTTGCCGATGATAGTCCGTTATTTACTAGAGCATGTGATAATGAAGCCGATGCAATCATTGATATCCTTACATCTTATGAAGCAGCGTCAGGTCAAAAAATTAATCTGGAAAAATCGGTGGTCTCTTTCAGCCGAAATGTGAGTGAAAATCTGCAGAATATGCTTCAATCGAAGTTAAACTTTACGGCTGTAAATGAGCACGAAAAATATCTTGGGCTTCCTACGTTCATTGGAATATCTAAGAAGGTTGTTTTCCAGACAATTCAAGACCAGATGTGGAAGTGATACGCTCAAGTTATACGATGTTTTTGTGATATTTGAGGTACACTTTGCTAAGGGATTTGTTCGTAATTGTTAACGTTCGCATATAAATCAACCTTAGCGGAAGTTCGGGGTTTTGTGAGTTAATGAGTGTTAATGTTCTAGATTACGAGCTTTTAAGGAGAAACGGAATTAAACGATGTTTAATTAAAGTTATCCTTGAGTGTTCAAGAAAGTTCAACACCATGGCTTGGTGGCACGGAAGCAAGTTATGAGTTGACGACAATGTGCTACCTAGCATCATCGCATAACCAAGCTCCACCAACTACCGCATGCTTGCCTCGCGAACCATGCCAGCCCAGCGAGGCCCAGCAGCATCGCCCACGCAAGCATCGGACGCCAGCCATCGCACGCAAGCAGCAAGCCAGCCATCGCACAGCACGAGAGCCCGCCCAGCATCGCACGCCTGCCCAACAGCGCAGCGAGCTCGCGACTCGCGAGGCTCGCCGCACCTCGCGACCCCCTGCTCCTCGCGACTCGCGATGCCTGTCGCGGCTCGCGACCTGCGTGCCAGCCATTTTGTGCGCGGGGAGACAGAGTCCTCGTCGCGACTCGCGATCAGTGTCGCGACTCGCGACGCTTAAGTCGGCTTGGGGCCACGATTTTGTGCGGGGTTTAAATGCTTCCTAAAACCTAATTTTTGAGGGAGACGAAGAGAAGTACGAAGAGGAGAGCTGAAATGTAGACCTTGGAGTGGCAAGCTTGAGGGGAGAGAGAGGATACTCCTCTCCTCATCCTTCCTTCTTCATGATTCTCTTTTTATCCTTCCTTCTTCGTTCCTCTTTGTTCTTCATTTCTTATTTCTTTGTTTTTCATTTCTTAGTTTTAGTTTTCAATTCTTAGTTTAGTTTTTAGGGATTTCAATTATGGATTTGGTTTTTGCTATCGGATTGTAGCTTGAAGCTGTTCTTGGATCAATTAACATGAAGCTTCAACCGTTATTGTGAGATCTTTCCTCTCTTTCTCTTTTCCTTGATTATGGTTCAATTTCTATGCTTGTGATTTATGATTGTTGCATAATTATGCTAGGAACGTTACTAGTTTGATTGTGTAATTAATCTAATGCTAGATTTAAGAATAGAATCGGATTGTTTTATTCTTTTATCAATTTGTAGCAAACTAGGGAGTAATTTAGATGCAGATCATCTTGGTTATTTCTTAGGGAAATTGAATCAAGCGTTGAATGTTTATCGCGTGTATGACATTAGCGGGTCTATTGGTTCTCTGTGTTTATTCTTTGCTTTTGGATTGAACTTAGACGCTATCGGACTAGGTTATCCTTTGGTTAGGGTTTTATAGTCACGCTGATCGTGCTATTCAACTAAGAATAAGGAGAACACGAGATTAATTCTCGACAATAGATAATTATGGAAATAATTAGATTGGAGGTTCGAGGATCGATAATGAATTGAAGTGGATGTTAATCAGATTCAAGATCTTTCCATAATTGATTTCTCATTGTATTTACTTGTTAGTTAGTTGTAGTTTGTTTATAATCTCTTTTGAAACCCCCCTTTGTAATTAGGTTTCTCGGCCCTTAGCTTAATCTAGGTTTCGAATCACGCTAAGTACTAAACTCGTCCCTGTTTCCCTGTGGATACGACCCCTACTTCCACTATACTACCTTAGTGTAGAAGAGAGTAGGAGAAATTTTATCTTTGGCCGGGTGCGGTGTACACAACGACACATCCGCGCCCGCCCAAATTTTGGCGCCGTTGCCGGGGAAACGGTGTTACTTGTTTGTATTTAGCGTGATTTTTGGATGGTATTGCTTGTGCTCTTTGTTTTTGATTGGCCACTCATATAAAGAATTCCCTTTTTGTTTGAGTTTCTAGTTTTCATCTTCCATTGAGCTCTATGTATTTCACTTTCGTATTTTGGACAAGAAGCATGGAACTTGTTGCTTAAACTATCTTGGGAATGATTGATTGAAGCTTTTGACGGCTTATTGTTTGGTTATTGTCTAGCTTTAATTATTGATATTAATGGTCATGACTTGGATTAGCTAGGAGTACTACTAGTTGATGTTTGTTGTTGACTTAATGCTAGGTTTTGGATATAATCTGATGTTATATGCTCAACCATGATGTAGTAAGCTAGGCACTAACAATGCATTGCAAGAGTCCTTCTCAATCAATTTTGCAGGTATTTGAAGTGGAGATTGACATGGAACCACCATTGTCACACATGGAGCACAACCTAATGATTGAGCTTAAGGTAATAAGTCGAGCTAACGACTTTAAACAACAGCGCTTCTCGGGAGGCAACCCGAGACCCTTTTTATTTTCTTTCTTTCCTTTATTTCTCATCAAATTTCCACCACCACATCAAATTTTCTTTCACCCACTGCCCACCCACTCAAAAGAACCACAACAAATCTTAATCCACTTTGAGCCCAAGTCCACAAAAGAAAACCCGTTGGGAGGAGTTCAATAGCTAGGAGTTGGTAACACTAGAGGAGTGAGATTGTTGTATCTTTTCGATCTCTTGAGCTAGGTGCAAATCTCAAAAATTTAAAACTTTTGAATTTGCCATTTGTTTGAGTGAATTGAGGGAGAGGGTTGTGAGTTGATTTCGGAGATTTGAGATGGTGTTGTTAAGAAATTTGAGTTTGACGGATTGTATGTCATGAGTTTTGAGCATTCGATCTTCGATTTACCCGATTTTCGATTTTCTCCCCCCATTTTTCAGTTTACTTTTTCTACTAATTGTCGACACATTGAGGACAATGTGTAGTTTAAGTAGGGGGGAGGGTATTCTCATTCTCATGTATCTATGTTGTATTTATTACTATGTTGTATTTATTTATTACTTTCAATTTGGAAAAATGAAAAAAAAAAAAAATATAAAAAAAAAAATGGTGATGAAATGAAACCCGCTGAGTTGAAAACCCGCAAGGGCGGGCGACTCGGGCTAAAATGGGGGCCCGGATAGGTTGAAAACCCGAAAGGGCAACCTATGCAAAAAAGTGGCTTATATTGAGCGGGTGAGATGGTGAGATGCAACCAAAAAGAAATGTGTGAAGCTAGGATGAAAACCCGAAAGGGCTCCTAGGCAAAATGAGAGATTAAGAGAGAATTATATACTTTGAAAACTCATTTGCCGGAGATGGTGTCATAAGGTGGAAAGCGTTTTCGGGTAAGGTTGGTGAATCCATCCTTGATTTTGTGAAGTTTTGTTTTGGCTTTCACATTCTTTTGGTTGATTGTTTGTTTTTGGGAGTAAGCATGGAATTTATACCTTTTTGTCTTTGTTCCATGGCTTGCTATTCTAAATTAGTTGTAGTAGTAGTAGTTTTAGATCATCTTTTGGAGGTTTGGGGAGAGTTGGTAGTTTAGTGTGTCGTGGTGGCATTTTGATTCTTGTTGGTGTTGTTGGTTAAACTTGTTGGTGTTGCTGGTTATTATTATTGTCGCGTCTTTGTATATTTCAGGTGAGCTTGAATCTAAGTGTGGGGGAATCATCGTCCCTTACGTTTAGGTTTTGAGCGAATGTTGTTAAGATGTGATGATGATGATGTAGTTGGTGGAGAGAGAGGTTGGTGCTGATAACTTGGGTGATGATTTATTGGGTGATTCTCACTTTTGAGTTTACTCGAGGTCGAGTAAAGTTCAAGTGTGGGGGGTATTTGATACGCTCAAGTTATACGATGTTTTTGTGATATTTGAGGTACACTTTGCTAAGGGATTTGTTCGTAATTGTTAACGTTCGCATATAAATCAACCTTAGCGGAAGTTCGGGGTTTTGTGAGTTAATGAGTGTTAATGTTCTAGATTCCGAGCTTTTAAGGAGAAACGGAATTAAACGATGTTTAATTGAAGTTATCCTTGAGTGTTCAAGAAAGTTCAACACCATGGCTTGGTGGCACGGAAGCAAGTTATGAGTTGACGACAATGTGCTACCTAGCATCATCGCATAACCAAGCTCCACCAACTACCGCATGCTTGCCTCGCGAACCATGCCCGGCCAGCCGAGGCCCAGTGCATCGCCCACGCAAGCATCGGACGCCGGCCATCGCACGCAAGCAAAGAAGCCGGCCATCGCACAAGACGAGAGCCCGCCCGAAGATCGCACGCCCGCCCAGCGAAGCGGCGAGCTCGCGACTCGCGAGGCCCGTCGCACCTCGCGACCCTCGCTCCCTCGCGACTCGCGATGCACTGTCGCGGCTCGCGACCTGCGTGCCGGCCATTTTGTGCGCGGGGAGACAGAGTCCTCGTCGCGACTCGCGATCAGTGTCGCGACTCGCGACGCTTAAGTCGGCTTGGGGCCACGATTTTGTGCGGGGTTTAAATGCTTCCTAAAACCTAATTTTTGAGGGAGACGAAGAGAAGTACGAAGAGGAGAGCTGAAATGTAGACCTTGGAGTGGCAAGCTTGAGGGGAGAGAGAGGATACTCCTCTCCTCATCCTTCCTTCTTCATGATTCTCTTTTCATCCTTCCTTCTTCGTTCTTCTTTGTTCTTCATTTCTTATTTCTTTGTTTTTCATTTCTTAGTTTTAGTTTTCAATTCTTAGTTTAGTTTTTAGGGATTTCAATTATGGATTTGGTTTTTGCTATCGGATTGTAGCTTGAACTGTTCTTGGATCAATTAACATGAAGCTTCAATCGTTATTGTGAGATCTTTCCTCTCTTTCTCTTTTCCTTGATTATGGTTCAATTTCTATGCTTGTGATTTATGATTGTTGCATAATTATGCTAGGAACGTTACTAGTTTGATTGTGTAATTAATCTAATGCTAGATTTAAGAATAGAATCGGATTGTTTTATTCTTTTATCAATTTGTAGCAAACTAGGGAGTAATTTAGATGCAGATCATCTTGGTTATTTCTTAGGGAAATTGAATCAACTGTTGAATGTTTATCGCGTGTATGACATTAGCGAGGTCTATTGGTTCTCTCGTGTTTATTCTTTGCTTTTGGATTGAACTTAGACGCTATCGGACTAGGTTATCCTTTGGTTAGGGTTTTATAGTCACGCTGATCGTGCTATTCAACTAAGAATAAGGAGAACACGAGATTAATTCTCGACAATAGATAATTATGGAAATAATTAGATTGGAGGTTCGAGGATCGATAATGAATTGAAGTGGATGTTAATCAGATTCAAGATCTTTCCATAATTGATTTCTCATTGTATTTACTTGTTAGTTAGTTGTAGTTTGTTTATAATCTCTTTTGAAACCCCCCTTTGTAATTAGGTTTCTCGGCCCTTAGCTTAATCTAGGTTTCGAATCACGCTAAGTACTAAACTCGTCCCTGTTTCCCTGTGGATACGACCCCTACTTCCACTATACTACCTTAGTGTAGAAGAGAGTAGGAGAAATTTTATCTTTGGCCGGGTGCGGTGTAAACAACGACACATCCGCGCCCGCCCCAATTTTGGCATGTCGGCTCGTGAGTTATTGAAGGCATGGTCTAGATGGATTGTGGGGAATGGAAGGAAGGTGAATTTCTGGAGGGATGCGTGGGTGAAGAATTTGCCAGGGGGGCGCATTTGGTCTAACCCACCTGAAGATGATCTCACCAGGGCGTATGTGGCAGATTGGTGAATAGCGGAGGGGAATCAGTGGGACATTGAGGCTTTGCAAGAGATTGTGATCCCGGGAGAACTTGAAGCAATCAAAGCTACCACGATAGCATCTAGTGACCAGGAGGATTTTCTAGCTTAGTCTCATTCCAAGAAAAGTGATTTCACAGTAAAGAGTGCATACCACTTTGAGATGCAAAGAAGGAAAAGGGGTGTCGGCACATCTTATATGGCGGATAATACATGGTTCTGGAAGAAAATATAGAAGGCGAACGTTTCCCAAAAAGTTAAGAACTTCTTTTGGAGGGCTTCCTGTAATGGCATCCCTACTATGAATGTCCTTGTTAGGAGGGGAATGGTTGTTGAAAGAGTGTGCCCAAGATGTGGTGAAGGCCCATAAACTATTATTCACATGGCCTTGATGTGCAGGGACAACAACATTATATGGAAGCTCTCTCCCTTGAGGTTGGATATTAAGGAGTGGAATTACAGCTTCGTGGAGTGGGGTGAAAGCATGGCAAGGAAATGCACAGTTGATCGATATTGGGAGGTTGTGATGATGATGGCATGGCAAATGTGGAACCTTCGCAATTTGTGGGTTTTTTAGAAAAGAAGAATGGATCCATCTATGACGTGTGAAAAGATAATGCGGTTGTTGCATGATTACGAATCTGCTTGTGATAGAGAAGGAGACATTATAGCAGTTTCAAATGGTGTTCCTGACCAGTGCTCATGGCTACCTCCTGTGAATGGGAGGGTAAAACTCAATACGGATGCAGCTGTCATGAAAGCTGGTAAGGTGGGCTTAGGGGTGGTGGTACGTGACCATGAAGGGGATAATCTGATGATTGCAGGAAGAAGAGGTAAGGAGGAGAGCCCTGTGGAAAAAGTCGAGGCTGAAGCTCTACTCTTTGGGCTGCAGCGTGCATATGAATGCGGGTTCAGAGAGATTATGGAGGAAGTGGACTGCCTTGGCTTGGTGAGATCCTAACTGCACAAAAGAAGGAACTCCCTATCACCCAAAAGACGGCCAATGATATTATGCATTTTACTAGTAATATAAAGTCTTGCAATTTTGGTTTTTGTAGGAGATCGAAATCGTAATAAAGTAGTCCATGCTATGGCTAACTTTTCTCTTTCTTTGGCGGAGGAACTAGTGTGGTTGGAGGAGTGTCCTCATAACATCCTCCCCTTTGTTACAGTTGACAAGGTTGCTGCATTTGGTTAATATATGCTCTTTGCTTATCCTGTAAATATATATATATATATATATATATATATATATATATATATATATATATATATTAATTGATTGATCTTTCCGTTTCTTTGTTGATCAATTGACTCGTTCTTTTCAAAACTAAATTATCCCAATTCTATATTTAGAGAAAGGGATGTTTCAAATTTTGTAGGTGGACAAAATGTACTCCTTCTTCCCTTATAAAAAGGTCAAGATATTTTGTCCATTTTTTTTTTTGATTGAAATATTTAATGCATGCATATACCGATTTTAACTTGTTTAGTGTGAAAAGGAGGCCCCTGATGTTCTCATCTCAAGCACGAATCATATGCAATGGATTTCCCCTATTGAAGGATTCACTAAGCTGAATGTGGATGCTGCTCTGACAAAGGAGGGGAGTATGGGGCAGGGTATGGTGGTGAGAGATAGAGAAGGTGATGTGCTTATGATTACGGGAAGTCAAGGCAAGAATGTTGATAATGTAACCCAAGCCGAAGCATCAGCCATGTTATTCAGTCTCTAACTTGCCTATGATGCGGGTTATCGAAGAATTGAAGCTGAAAGTGATTCCCATGTGCTAACAGATCTCCTCACCAAAGACGTGCGAGTGTTAACCCCCACTCAAGTTATAGTTAATGACATTAGAGCTTTATTTGGCATTTTCCTTTGATGTTTGTAAGTTTATTTTCAATAGAAGATCTTGTAATAAAGTAGCTCATTCCATGGCTAAAGCTTCTCTCTCATTTGGGGAAGTTTTAGTGTGGATGGAGGATTGTCCTTTGGATGTTCTTTCGCTTGTTTTAACGGACAAAACTCTTTTGGAATGAATGTGCCTGCTTGGCTTTCCCGTCAAAAAAAAAAACTTGTTTAGTGTGGCAAGTAGAAATGAGAAATAGTTTTCATATTGTTTTCTTTTGTAATTTTTTCATTTAATTTATTAAGGGTATTTTAGTCTTTTTTAGATGGGGGATACCATCTTCCTCCCCTTCCCTTATACTACGAGTGTCAATATATGGTAGGAGTTGATTCCTCTCCATAATGTTAGCCTAATATCACGTCTGTAATTTTTAGGGGTATTAACTCAGATAACCCTGACATATACGCCTTATCCCAAATAACCTCCACATTTGCACCCCTATCCCGGATAACCCTAAACTTGTAATTTGTCATTAAAATTGACGGAATGTTGGACGACATTAACTATTTTGACATTTATAATTAAAAACCTATTTTTTTTTAAAAAAAAAAACAAAAACATTATGTGTTCTTCATCCTCTCTCTTATGTTTTTCATCCCCTATCATATCTTCATCCCCTCTCTCTCTCCAAATCTGGATTAACATTCAGCTACATTGTTGCAAATTAACAACAAATCAACTACAAGTTCCTTCAATACTAGCACAAAGAGCAACAACTGACAAGAGAAAATCTATCATTTTCATCAAATGTGGGTATTTCTTCACTTCCATACCCACTTTCATGTCTTCATCCTTTAATGTAAAAAGATTTTAAAAACGGTTTTTTCACCATATACCCCCGACAAATTAAAAAATTCACCATATACCCTCAATGTTCCAAAAATTCACCATATACCCTTGAGTTTTCGAAAACGTTCATGAAATGCCCTTTTTCTAACTTCCGTTAACTCTCCGTTACCTTTATTTACGATTTTGCCATTACTAACCCTAAACCCTAATTCTAATCTAACCCTAACCCTAATCTAACGCTTACCCTTACCCTAATCCTAAACCTAAACCCTTACCCTTACACTAAACCCTAACCCACCCGGCCCACCACCCCTCCACCCCTGCCCCCCCCCCCCCTCCCCTCCCTCCACCGCCGCATCCCTCTCCCCTTCCACCGCCGCATCCCTCCCCCCCTCCCTCCCCTCCCCGCCAGCCCCCTCCCCCTCTCTCCCGCAGCCCCCGCAACCCGCGTAGCCCGAAATTTGAAACCCCCCCCCCCTCCTCATCCCCTCCACCGCCGCATCCCCTGCCCCCTCCCCTCCACCCCAGGCGCAGGCGCAGCCTACCGGCTTCCCCCCCCCTCGCGGGCCGCAGTCCACCCTACGAAGCCGCAGTGGTCATGATTGGTGGTGCGGCCGGGTGCCTGGTGGTCGTAAGGTTGCTAGGGACGACGAGAGAAAGGGGGAGGAGAGGGGGAAGCGAAGTGACGAGATGACGCGACGAGAGGGAGAAGGTGAAGGTCGTCCGAGGTCGGTGGTCGTGCAATGTCGTTCTTTGGTGGTGGGTTAGCTACTTGGCACAAGGGCGGGATGAATGGCGAGAGAGAGAGGGGGGTGGGGGGGGAAATCGACTTGGGGAGAGGGGAGGGGGTGGGGTTGGGGAAATCGACTGGGGAGAGGGGGGGGTGGAGAGAGAGAGAGGGGGTGGGGTGGGGAAATCGGCGAGGGGAGGGGGAGGCGGTGGGGTAATCGACGGAGAGGGGGGTGGGGGAATCGACTGGGGAGGGGAAGGTAGTGGGGGAATCGACAGGGGAGGGGGGGGGGGGGGGGCCAGGGAGGTGGAGTAGGGGGGAGGGGGTGGGGGCCGGGCTAGGGTGGAGGGAGGGGGAGGGGGTGGGGGGTTGGGGGTGGGGTGGGGTGGGTTAGATTAGGGTTTAGATTAGGGTTAGGGTAAGGGTTAGGGTTAGATTAGGGTTAGGGTTAGATTAGAATTAGGGTTAGGGCTTAATGATGGCAAAATCGTAAATAAAGCTAACGGTGAGTTAACGGAAGTTAGAAAAAGGGCATTTGGTGAACGTTTTCAAAAACTCAAGGGTATATGGTGAATTTTTGAAACATTGAGGGTATATGGTGAATTTTTCAATTTGTCGGGGGTATATGGTGAAAAAACCGTTTTAAAAAATCAAAATATTCCCATGAATATACAATCGAATCTGGGTACAGTAGATTCACCATAAATGTAACATAGCTACAGTATCCCCTCCTTTCTACTTTTCTCTCATGTCTTTCCTGGCGAATGCTTGTTGCTTTTTGGGCGACATTTTCGCCTCCTTTCACCTAGGAATCCGCCATAGAACCTTCAAATCCTCCATTTCTCATGACCCTTCATCGGTCTTTGCGCGCAAAGTGGTGTCGAATCGAGAGAACGAGCGAGTCGCGCAACTTCGGTGCTGTGTCGACGAAGCATTCTCCTGAGTCGACTCGACTTTTGACTCGGTGTTTTGGAAAGAGATTGGAGGAGCCTGATGACCTTGTTGTTCGGCTATACTAGTGTTTTCACTGATGATTGGAGTTCCAACGGAGCAATGAATTGGAGAATTGACTTGAAATTGGTGCGGTTTTGGATTTAGCCCCCATTGATGGTAATTCTGTGGGCTTGAAATTGTTATTGGAAATATGTGGGATGTATTGGGAGGAGAAATCATCTGATGGGAAGATTTGGGTTTTCTTGGTTTTGGAGTTTGAAGATTTCCGTTTGAGTAGAGCAGCAATTGCAAATTGTAGAAGTGAAGGAGGAGAGAGAAAATCAGTGGGTGGTGATGGAGGAGGTGAAGGAGAGAGATGTTGAAAACATGATTTGGGGTAAAGAACAAAAGGATGAAGAACATAAATTGTTGTTTTTTTTCTTTTACAAAATAGGTTTTCAATTATAAATGTTGAATAGTTAACACCGTCTAGTTTTTCGTCAACTTTAATGAGAAAATACAAGTTTAGGGTTATCCGTGATATGGGTACAAATGTCCGGGTTATTTGAGAAAATCACCTATATGTCAGGGCCATCTCAGATAATATCCCTAATTTTTATTATCGACTTTGGATTGAATGAGAAAGTCACGGAAATCATTTCTTACACTAAGATCGAGATTTGCATATATTTACCAGTCCATGTATAGATATATCATATATGAGGAGCCTTGTTGACACATATTTTGCGAGCAGTGGTGATCAAGAACTAAAATCCACCAAGAAATTTGATAAACGATTTTATGTCATGAGAGATGAGTAACAAAAGTTGAAAGCATGGTCCAACTGCCAGCAACAGTTGTGCCATCTTTCAGTAACTAGATGAGCAGGACGTGTAGGAACTGCCAATAGATAGATGAGATATACGAGAAGTCCAGGGGTTGATAACAGTAGCGCCACATCCACCAGCACTTGAGCTATATGAGAAGTCCGAGGGATGATAATAGCAGCGCCACAAGAAGCCGTAGTTTCACCTGTGGACATCATGACAAAGTGTACCAAATGTAAACAATGAGGAACAACTATGCAATGGTAAGGGGAAAGGGCGCTTACAAAGCCAATGTTGCGTGACTTTTACATGCTCTACATATCACCAAAGGGGAGATCATGAAAACCAAAAAATGAAGTATTATACAACAATCCTGAACTTCAAGTTCACGTGCCACGGCTGCCAACCAATATTGACTTGACATTTAGCACCGCACAATAAACTGCCAAGCACTCGACGTGCCCAAATCGAATCAATAGCAGATCTCTGAATTGACAGTGACAACTTAACAACAATCAAGATAGCAATTCAAACTGCCCAATATTTAACCGGTGCTTTTACAAAACTATTGAAAATTTGATGATTTGTATTGTTAGAGAATATCAGTACATGACATAGGAAACTTCAAAGAAAGAGAGAGGAGAAAAAGAGCGTAGAAATTCAGGGAATGTTGTACTATATTAAAATCATTCCATCTTGTGACAAATGCCACACACACTACTTATACTGTTCACAGATTTAGCAAGGACACTAAAAGGTTCTTATTACAGTCAGCCCATAATCAAAGTGCAAACATGAGAAAGTTAAACAAAATAGAATAGACTATTTTATCCTTAGTAAAATTAGGCTTGTTAAAACTGTTTTTAACCAAAACACCCACATTGATGAGTGATGACACCCACAAAATGTAATGTCCGAGTCTTAAAAATAATCATTGACATTGCAAATCGAAGCTTTGAATCCATGAATGAATGCAAGTGTCCCATACTCTCTCTAGGTATTCAGTAATATAGGATCGAACACTCCACAAATATTGGGAAGGAGATCATGATCTTAAACACCTATATAGTAAGCATAAATAAGCAAGTCTATTTTGGAACTTTGAGTGGATGATGGACAAACACTTGAGAACAAATTTAGATGTTCTATTCTGAGAGGGTTAGAGGTGAAGGCGGAAGAGGGCTTAAGAAGCCCCCGTGATACCTTTTAAAGACACAACAAGTGTGACAACCATACAAAAAGGTGAAGCCTCAAGAAGCTCAAGCAAAGAAAAGCTTGGTGGAAGATTTCTCATCCACATCGGTCATTGTTTTATTTGGTCATGGAGTTGCAATGTATCCAAATATATAATGGCATTTTTAGTCGAGGCTTCTACAAGTTCATAGTTGGTACCCTGCACTTTATATGGACAAATAAGTAGATATTCTCAAGCGATAAAAACACGATAGATGAAAAACACCAGAAGCATGAGGCACTATCAACTTCTTGGGACCAAAAATGAGATTCTAGCACCAAATTTTTAATTTCCCTTCCAGATAAAATAGAGGAAGGTCTAATTCACAACCCACATATTTTTTTATCAAATTTACAGCAAACATAGGTAAATTTTAGATGGAGTTTCAGTTTGGGACTCATGCTCCAAAATATATTTTCATTGGTCCAGAGGAAGGACAATAAGAAATAATGAAGCAGCAGATTGAGGTAATACAATAAGGTTCTCGTTGTTAAGGATCATATCATAAATTTTAGAAATCACAAAAGTTAAATTGACCTCTGAAAGGCGTTTCGCGTACCTATCAAAAATAACCTAACTATTCCTCCTAACTAATGTAGTCGGGCAAGTAAGGGTCGAATCCCAAGAGACTAATTGATTCAAAGTAGTTAAATTGACTCTAATTAACGGTAAGCAAGTAAACAAAATAAGTGATGATGAACTAATCTAATTAAGTAAATCAAATGAAATTATTAAGAGTGAATCAAGAATTAAAGACATCTAGGTTTAAGTATCCCCACTAACACGAATTGATGCCACAAACAATCCCTTTTCCCTTAATTAATTAATAGATTATTCATAGGATAGACGCGCCCTAATGATACTAAGGATTTCTTTCGATCACTCAATAGCTTCCTTAACAATGCAATCGTGCCTATTTTCATGGAGTCATGCAAATTAAGGACTTTAAACATAGCATCCTAACATCCTAATAAATTCCATCAACTACTTTCGTGACGATTTCCTTTATCTTAAATTAGGGTTCTAGATTCGATTAAGAGTCAACTTTCGTTGCAAAAATAATCACATTCAATAAATACTATTTCTAGTCATATATTGATAATAAAACCAATCCTAAAATAAATGAATCATAAATTAATCAGGTTTGGGAATTGGGAATTAAACGTGTATCAATTCATGTTAGGGTTCAACCTAACCCTAGAATAGGGAACTATTTACACATGATGATTGAATAAACAAAATAAAGATTAAGAGAAAGCATGATTAATAATCAAAATTATAAAAGAGAATACTTGAATTGATGATGAAAAGAAGAAGTCTTGAATAGTTCTCCAAAGCTAAAACAAATGTTCCAAGAGAGAGAGAAAATAATAAGAAGTCTTACTTGAATAATGAGTAATGAATAATGAATCCCCAATCAAATTAGAAAAAAACCCTAATATAAAATTGTATCTCCTAATACTAGTAGGAAACTAAGTTACAAGATAAGGATATTCCACTAAATCATTAAAAGAGGCGGAATTTAGCAATCCGCGCGTGCGTAGGCAGCTTCAGGTAAACTGGGCCAACTTGCAAAGCCAATATCTCATAGAATATAACTCGCCTTGGGCCGTGCAACCTATATTTGGAAAGCACTTAAAGCCTACATTCCAATGACGCTGAAATCATCCAATTATCACTGACGAGTCAAAAGTTATGGATAAAAGAGTGAACATGACTCAATTTCCATAATTCTTTCAATGAATTCCAACTCCAATTTAGCCCAAAATTGCACTCCAATATATGTGTAACGATCCTTATCAACGTGGCTAGCTTCCAATTGCTCCTAAATACCCAAGCTTGTACAACAATACTCCAATTATGTTCTCAATACCCGAAATTCATCAAAGAATACCAAAAACACACAAAAGGAGTATTATTTTGCAAATTAAGTAATAATATGCAATTATGAACTACAATGCACCTTATGCTCCTAAAATGTAACCTAAATGCATCTAAAAACTATATGCACAAAAGGAGTAATATTTCGCAAATTAAGTGATCATGGTCCGGGGCGGGCCGAGCCAAAAAAAATTTGCCCATTGACCGGGCCGGACCGGGCCAGGCCCAAATCTGGGCCAAAAAATTGTGCCCAAAGCCCGTTATTTCGGGCCAGGCCGAGCGGGCTCTTTCGGGCCAAAAAATTAGATTAAAACGTCTTTTTTGGCTTGTCCAAAGCCCGCCCAAAAAAAAAACCGGGGGCGGGCCAAAAAAACTGCCCAAGCCCGCCCAAAAACCGGGCCGAGCCGGGCTGGAGTTGATCAGCTCAAGAAAATAAGATACATCAACCTCACAAAAATATGATAATTCAGCTTAACTATAAGTTCAGCAAGGCCAAAGTAGGATCATCTGGGAGCCTTAGCTTTAAATTAACGCGAGGCAAAGAAAGATCCTTCTAACACTTCTTGCCAAAATCAAACTATTTGAAAATGTAGTACCAGTACCATCTGTGACCCAATATCTCAGTCATCGGCAAGGCCGGTTTTGGGCCTGTGCAAGCTGCCCACTTGCACAGGGCCCCGAAATTTTAAGGGCCCCCAAAAACGGAAAAAAAAAAGAAGCTTCATCTCATCTTTCCCATGAAAATGGCAGTATTTCAAGTTTCAACCTTCTATTCAAGTCTCCAGATTCTTCTCATCCTTCAGTTGCAATTCCCATAAAAAAATTTATACTTTCCATAATACTTTCAATCTTTCATTAATTTCCTTACTTTAACCACATTTTCTAGTAATCCTTTCAATCTTTGATCTTCCTCTCTCAATCACCCCTATATCTTTCCATCCAATCTCAATAATTTCTCAAACAACCATTATATGAATCAGCAAGTTTGGTTGAAAAAAATCAGATTCATAAATAAATGCATTTGATTGATGTGAAGTACTCTCCAATTCTCCATACTCCTATCTGGGCAATTCACTCGCCAGATAATTTGAAGAAAATTTAGATTTTTGTTTTGAAGCTGTAGATTTTTGTTCTTGGCAATTCCATATTCTACATTTCTACAGTTTATGGAATGGGTAATTTTTATTATTTTGTAATTTATTCTTTAATTCATCTTGGTTAATTTCAGATTTTAGTGTCCCACTCTGTGAATTGAGTATTTTGATGGTTAACTTGAGTCTTATAATATCGTTGAATGCTTGAAGCTTTGATTAGATAAAGAGCCTAAAGTCATTTTTAGTTTTTTTTTCCTGATAAGATGAGTTATGGTGTATAAGTTACGCCTTTTTTTAGGAATTCGGTTTTGTATAAGTTACGCCATTATATGAAATCAAGTGAATTATTTTTGCCTTTGACGGTTTGAGAGATTGCTTTCACATATGCTTTTCTAGGATGGATTTTACTTTTGCTATCTAATCACAATGAACCAATTTTGTGTAATTTAATCGCCTATAAAGTTACATATACCAATTCTTGTTTTTTCATTGGTTCATTGTACCAATTATAGGATGAAGAGCATCATCCTATAAAATTCTAAAATTGGAGTTGAACAATGCTGAACATTTATTTGGGGGCCTCATTTTTAAAATTAGTATAAGATTAGAACAGGGCCTCCGAAATGATAAAGACGACCCTTGTCATCGGATGTTACTATTACCTTAATATCTGTGACCCAATATTTGAAAATGTAGAAGATAATGTCAACAACATATGGTTTCAGAGAAAGTGTGAAGCTAATAATAACTATTACCTTAATTGGATGTTGAGTTCCACTATGGATGCTTTCTTTAGCTTGACGATGATGATACAAGTTGGGATTCTAGCGTAGCTAATCTAGCTTCCTTCACTCTCCTTCGTGAGCACACTCTAGTTTGTTGGGCTTTAATCTTTTACGCTTCGAGCAAGCGTGCCAAAGGGTTGGCAATATATGAAACACCGTAAAAAGCCTGAACTACCACTCTAGGATGTAATATCCCCAGACCATTGTCCAATAGACTTTCAATATGATCCATGTCCTTTGTTGAAGAATTTTGGTATATCCAGTAGATGTCAGGCTTTAGACCATAAGAATTATCTTTCTTTGCTTCATACTCTCCCAAATACCACATAATGCGTTTCTCTTTTTCCATATGATCTCTCAAACAATGCAGATGGCTTACCATCTTTATCGAGGCCGATATATGGGAAATGAGCATGAGATGGGTATCCTATACGAATCTCAAGAATGGCTATAACACTTATGTTGCTCAAGAATAATAATTTTTTGATTCCTCTAATGTTAATTTGTTCACTCGAAACTCCATGGTTTTCGTTGATGAAATGAGTCATTCCATTCCATAATGGACAACCCAATTTCCTTTCTCCATCTGGATTATTATGTTCTTCCCCCGTTGCATGCTTCAATAGATCTACGGGTTCCCATGATGCGCGATTTGGAAATTCATTACGGAGTTTTTTTTTCCACTCTTCAGGTGAGATAAAATCTTCAGGACCAAATTGAGTTGCATTAACTCCTTTAGCCCATGTGATCCTCATTTGATACTCTAGGTGTCGTGCTGTTGAGGTAAAATTGCATGAATCTCTCCATCAACACAAATTATTAGGAATTGATATTGAAGGTATGATAACCAAATAATGATCATAGCTTATGAAGAATTCTTTCTACTTTAACTAATGAATATACGATTAATGACATTTGCAACAAGTTACTCTCAAAATAACTACATCATTACGACAAATCACAAGACTACAACATCAATGAGTGATACAGACAACCTTGAAGTAAAAAGATGGGTGATAGAGAAACTACAAAAGGATTGTTTTCGTGCTTTTTTTTGTCAAACATTTGCTATTTATGGTATTGTACTAAGCTATTGGTGTTATGTTAATAATGAAGTTAATAGTGTGACTATTCACTAACATAGCTAATTATCAGATCCTTCTCTATAACTTTTTTGAATATCTGATTTTTCGGTCTAGACCGAAAAAATAAATAGTTGTTTGGTCCAAGTTTTTTGAAGTTTCAATTTTCAGTCCTGAGCGCGAATAATTTTTTTTTTGGCTTTTACATAACTTCTATATAAAATTTAAATTTACAATATATTTATGTACTTTTTATGGATGATATATCAAAAAATTATTATATTATTATTAACTATGTTTTTTATATAATAGAGAGAATGAATAGGTGAGAGAGATAAAGATTTGGTGTATCAAAGGAGATAAAAGGACGAGAAAATTGAACAAAGAGAATGAAGAGGTGAGAAAATAATAATAATAATAATAATAATAATAATAATAATAATAATAATAATAATAATAATAATAATAATAATAATAATAATAATAATAATAATAATAATACGAAGATGATAGTTGTATATCATATGCAGTGTTTTCTTAAAGTTTATTACAACATACGGAGTATAAATTTTACGAGATATGAATGACTGTTTTTCAATAAATATTCTTCTCTCTCCCTAAATAGTGTTCCCATTTTTCCATCTATGTCTGGCCCAAATAAATTTCCCATTTCCTTAGTTGGTGTGGGTCCACCAATTAAAATATTATTTTGTTTTCACTTTCTATTATATTACCCAATTCTCCATAAACAATATGACTTTGTAAAGTGACCCACATTCTCTCTCTTCAATAAACTATTGATAAATAGTGTACCAACTTTAATTTTTAATTCTAATTCAATACAACTAAGGACCCACTTATTGTTTCTCTTTAATACTTGTGCCCAAAAGAAATGGGAACTCTATTTGGGGACGGGGGAGTAGTTATCTATTATCATCATGATGTAATTATGCTAACTCATAATTTTTCACAATATTAATTAAATTTATTACTTACTGTAAAATAAGGTACCTTATGGAGAATTTATCTACCATTTGGTAGCAATAAAAGTTAGGATAATAATATTTTAATTCAATATATGTTTGTTATATCTTTCAGAGTGATTATGTAATATATCATATACGTATAATGCTAATAATAATACCAATCTAAGCTTTGCCTAGTGGTTAGGATTGTGCCTTCCAACCTTGAGGTTGGAGGTTCAATTCCCACTATGGAAACTTTGAGGGTAGGGATTTCGTTTATCCTCCCCCTTATTCTCAGAGTGTCTGTTAGGGCAATTCATCTCCCAATCCAAAAAAATATAAGGCTAATAATAATTTAGATATCATGTAATTATATCATGTATATATAAGGCTAATAATAACATAATACTACTATCATGTAATTTTATCTTTTTAATACATCTTGAGTGGACTGGGTTTACAATAACTTATTATGCACCTAAACTGAATTTATCACACAAGAACTGACTATATTAGGACAAAAAACACTCAAATATATCATAAGAAACTGACTATGTCAAAAAATTAAATATATCATACAAAAACTGACTATACAAAAGGTGATTATATCATACAAAAACTGACCATATCATATGAAAATTGACTATATCGAATAAAAACATATTATAGTATATGATTTCCGATATACAATAAGTTATTATAAATGTGGTCCATTGAAAAAATTATCTTTTAGAGTGTTACATTTGGTGTCTTTTGCATCAAAAAATCTTAAACTACATAGTAATTAGGTATTTACCCGTATACAACACCCTAAACGGTCACTAGTAGAAAAAGGACAATTTGCTTCCCCCCAAGTGCATCGTATGAAAGGCAAAACGACGCAAAAACATAATTTGCGTCGCATGCAGTGAAGAGTGCGACGCACAACATGGGTACATAAACACCAGATACGATTTTAGTTCCATACCCGGGGTTCAAAGAGTATTTCAGTGGGATGAGTTGATGCGTCCGATTGGGGAGCATGTTGGTGCGTACAAGACACATTGCGGTGAAATCAGTAGAAGCAAAGTGTCTATCTTGTACGATAGTTGGGATGATGTTCCACTAGGCCTTAAATATAGTTTATGGGAAGATGCTAAAGTAAGTAACCCATGTATTTTAAAAGTCATTTTTTTAATTTAATTGAGATCTTGTTTATTAATTACTAATGGTGTATTATTTTTTAAATTGAAGAGAGAGTTTGGAATACAAGAGGATGAGAGGAAGAAACGAGATGTGTTGACTACTTGTGATAAGCGGTGGAGGGATTTCAAGTCAAAATTGGTGAGTCGATGGATCACAAAAACGAGGAAGGGGCCTAACAATGATAAGCAACCGTATGTGCTCTATTCTTTCATTACGGTAGAGATTTGGAAGCAATTTGTGACAAAAGTGTAGCTCTGATGAGTTTAAGGTACATTATATGTACGTTACAATCACATAATATGTTATAATCAATTTTTTATGTTGTGAATATTGACTATTTACTTGTTTTTATATTAGGCTAAAAGTGAAAAAGCAAGAAAGTCTCAGGCTGCCAACATTCATCCTCATTTTCTGGGTCAAAAGTCATATGCAGAGATGATTCCTGTTTGGAAAAGAAAAGGGTATATCCCTTCATCATCTACAGCATCATCTGTTGACTTATCCACATCTTCAGTTTTTTCCTCCTTGCCGGATCGAACTTTGCCATAACTTCTCGCGAGATCGAAAAAAGATAAGGAAGGAAATCTTTTCTTCCCTAATGAAGAAACACAAAAGATAAAAGAGTCCATTGTAAGTATTTTTCAAATTTTATGATATTTTCTTGTCTAATTACTCGTATTCTACTAATCATATGAATTTTTTTAATCGGACGCAGGATGATTGGAAAAGGAAAGAAAAGGAAGGACAGTTTGTTCCAGGTCGGATGGATGATGCTCTATCACGTGCTTTACGGAGGAAAAACTGTCCTGGGCGTGTGTTAACAGCTGGGCGTAGCATTGGGATTACATCTATTTGGGGAGATCCTGATCGGAGTAGTACTGCTCGAAAGGGTAGGGGCATGGATGATGAGGAGAAGCAGGAGTTCGAGGCTAGAGTGAGCCAAAGAGCTAGAGAACATACGATGCAAGAGATGAACTCGAAGATAGATGCAATAGTTCAAGAAAGGTTGATGGCTTTTGCGGCGCAATTAGGTCTTCAAGCACCAAATCAAATAAGGGAAGATGCGCCGGACCGAAGTCCTCACACTCCGATTGATCCTAGTAGTTGTCACTCGGGGGCAATGATCCATTTGTGAACTTGCAGGTATAAGTTTATTTTATATCTTTTAAGATTATGATATTATGCTTCTAAAACACTTAATTAATGACATTGTGTTCTCATTGGATGTTAAGAGTCAAGTTCCATGTCGTTTGGGGTCATCATGAGTGTTGATAATTTCTTTCCGGACTACGCAGATGCTCCATTTCCACTACCTACTCCATACATCGTGAAACTCGAGTCAGCCGAGGGTTCACTCATGGAATGGCCGAAAGAGTTGGTATTCATTGTCTCAAATAATCGGGTAACTTATGTTTAATATCTTGATTTATATACTACGTAAGCTTGATTGATATATGAAATAATCTATATACATATATAGTATGAATTAAAAAGAAGTCGAATTGAATTAGGAACATTTGCACTCGAGGGAGTTGCGATGAAGAAGAAGAAAAAAAAATTATTTGGTAGTGATCTTTGCACCGATGAGTCCGCACATAGGTACATAGATCCTTTTATTGACTTATCACTTAATGAGATGGATGATATTGTCAAGGATATGCACCGATTATTTTGCAACCGGCCCTCAGATGAGCCTTTTAATATGCAAGTTATGAAGGGTACCGTCTTCAACTATGATAGTAATCAGATGATAATTCTCTCGCGACAAGATGTTTTTCAATTTCTCACGGGAGCATGACTTAATGTATCCATTTTGCAAATATTTATGATGTGAGAATTCTCAAACTCTAAACTAATTAACATTGATATTTATTTTTATTGTTTCTTCTAAGTATAAGTATTTAGAGTGTAGGTATTTGGAAGAGGAGTCTGAACCAGAGGGTACTATTGGTTTCATGTGTCCAAGTATGATTTCGGCGACCATGATACGCAATGAACCAGATGTCGTGATCAACTACATGGCAAGTACAATGAAAGCGAATCAAAATATGTGTTTCATCCTATGTCTGTATATTCAAAAGTATGTTAGTTAAACTAATCTTTTCTTTGTTTTATCTATATGAACTTGTGGTTATATGAACATCACATTTTGTTTCATGCCTTAGGGAACATTGGAATCTTCTTGTCATTTGTCTATCTAAGGAAGCGGTATATATATTTGATTCGCTACAGAGAGAAAGAAAATTAGCTATGAAGATGCCGCTGAATACGTAAGTTCATAGTTGTTATACATGTTAATTAATTTACATGTATTTTATGATATTTTAAATAATTTACAAATGTTTATTGTAATTAATTGTTACAAAATTTCTATACTTAGTGCATATACAAGTTTCACACGCCTTGAAGGATCCAATAAAGGAACTAAATTGTCTTGGATAACGATCCTGGTAAAACTCTTATGTTTTGTATTTCGTACACATTTTATAATTCTATTTAGGATTTTATTTCCGATTCTAATATATATCTTAAATTTGGCGTAGTGTGCTCAACAATCGGGAGGAGCGGAATGCAGCTATTTCGTGATGAAAAACATGCTTGAAATCGTCCGCATGCACTATGATTCAGATAATTTACAGGAGGTATATGTACGTCGTAAATTCGTTATTTATACGTATAGAATTTTCAAGTATATTAACTAATTTAATATATTTCTAGGATTTTCCACCAAGTCCTCAGCCATACTCCGCAACTGAAATCGACGAACTTAGAGAACTTTTTGCAAAATACTTTGTAGAGGTCGTCAAAGCTGCAAACTAACTAGTTAGTATATGTATTTATAGGTTGAACAATATATTGAACCTTGTTGGTTGGCTGGTTGCAATTGATTTCAATATTGGTTGCTTTGAGATTACTGGAACAGGTTTTGGTTATATATGCAAAATTCTCCCAATGATTTCCTGGGTTGTCCAAATTACAAAGGAAACTCTGTCGAATTTTCTACTCATAGTTATTAATATAATGTTCGTTTAGTTTTGAAGTTTAAGGTTTTGTATATGGAAAAAAAAACAAAAAAGAGAAAAAAAAAACCAACAATCATCATTTGCGTCGCATCTTTGGTCAATGTGCGACGCAAATGGCCTACTATCTGCGTCGCACATTGAGCATCATGCGACGCATGATGATAGTTGGGCTGCGACGATGTGGATGCGGGACACCACCATCCGTGTTGCATGCCGCTTAATGTGCGACGCGGATAGTAGGCCATTTGCGTCGCACATTGACCAGCATGCGACGCAAATGGTGGTGTCCTGCATCCACAACAAGTAGCAGCTCAACAGTTATTTGCGTCGCCTGGTAGTCCGGGTCCGACGCAAATAGTGAGCAATCTGCGTCGCGTGCTTGTCCGACGCAGATCATGTATCTTGATTTGCGTCGAGAGTTGTGTCGTCGGACCCATGTCCGACGCAAATGAGCGCCTTGCATCCGACGCAAATCGTCACTTCTGTACTAGTGGGTGCCCACTGCCCAACCTACACCTTTAGAACCTCTCACTTCTCGCCTACCCTCACTCATACGCAAATTCCGAGCTCGAATTGCAGATGCTCGTTCCAGGTTCTTGTTTTGTTCCTTAGATGAATCTACTTTTTTTGATGATTTTTGTTGCGAATTTTGGTGTGAAATTGCGATTTTTAAGTCGGTCGTTGTAGGTATCGCTATTCTAATAGCCTTCGCTCCTCCTGTTCTCTCCTTTGTGGGTCTCGTTTGATTTGTTGATGTTGCTTCGCTTTTGAGTTTATCATCTCGCCGGCCTTTGCTCTTTTTCTTCTCTCATTCGTGTATGTTCCTTAGCATTCGAGATTGTGTGGATTTGTCGTCCCTCTATTCTCTCTCCTCGATTGTGGTGCGTTTCTCGCGTTTTCTCTCTCCTCTCTGCTGATGGTATCGCCCGTGTTCTTTGCTTGGTGCGCCGCCGTGAGGTGCACAACGCTATTTATGCGATTGGTTTATACGGTTGTTATTGTTTGTTTCATGAATTAAACTTATTTTTCCGTTATCTCATACATGTTATTTCATGTTTTTAGGGATAAATTACTTGTTATAAACTTATGATTCGAATTTATGTTACAATTTGTAGATGCGCATATTTTCATGCTATTGTTCACTTGTTCTTGTTTATTTCATCAGATCAATTTTTCAAGTGTTGTAGCTAGAAATCAGGAATGAATGACCTGCATCCTTGCAGGGTGGCCGCCTCTCCTGCCCAAACATGATCATAAAAACAAAATAGAAATGCAATTATTATAAAGTAAGAAGTATGAAAACCTGGTCTCAAGAAGGCGAAACAAAATTCTTCGATGTTTTGTCTTGGATTAATTCAAATATCTTAGGGACTTTAGGGTTAAGGACTAAAGTTATAGTGAGGTTATTTTTGGGAGACACTTTTGGGAAGGGTCTATAGACTCTATACTCTTAACTCTAATACTGTATAATATAGGGATGAAAAAGCAATAAGTAAAGAAATGGAAATTACTGAGAGGTTTACGTACCAAAAGATAGGAAATTCCTAGTTCCTGCCATAGAGGAATATATGGTGTTTTTTCCATGGTATTTATATAAATAAATAACGTAAATTTTTCTAAAAAGATCAAAATTTAAAGTTATTATGTACATATAGTAATGTTGTGTGATAAATGGAAAATTTTGTATATGAAATTATGTGTTTGTATAACAATGGATAAATGTTGTACAAAAAAAATTACTAATGTTGTATGAAAAATTGATGAATTTTGTTCATGGCATGAACATTAAGTTGGTTTTGTAAGAGACCACCTACTTTTAATTTAAAACTAGTATTTTGGCCCAGGCAATGCCCCATGTCAGTTACAATTATCAAATATATTACTGTTCATAAATTTCATAATTGATTTAATTAGCTTTTTGTAATATTCTGGCTAGTACGAAATTGAAAAATGGACGTTATTCATATACTAAAGTTTTAACCACTAGACCAAGTTATATTTAGTGTTATTATTTTAAAGTACAATATTGATAAATGAAAATTTTCCTTACCCGTAGCATAGCCCGAGCCTAAAAACTAGTTCTTTATTAAACTAATTCATAAAAGTTTATCTTTCAGGATAGTGGAGGGGTTGTATGGATGAAATGGTACAATTGACAGGTGATGACTGATGAGTACATAATATGACTATATCACCTAATTAATAAGGTAAGTATTATAATTAAGATTATTCAATATTTATCTAGCCATTCCTTAGCGTATTATAAAACAATCAAAGGAATTATGACATGTAGTCTATGATAGTTAGTAAAGCGCGTGTGAGTGCTGTGTATTACATATACTTGAAAATTTCAAACTTATTTATATGTTTATAATTTTATTTCAAAGTAAACAAAAGTCAAATTCTTGCTCCAAACAGCGTCGAATTATCTTTATATGACAACAAATTTGACTAGCAATCAATGGAAAGTTAGGAGGTAACCCCATACGACGCAAAAATACTTTTCATGATGTCTGCACATAGATTAACAGCTTGTAACTTTTTAGTTATATTAGTATTCAAAGTTAACTACAGTATAATCAGTATCTTGTTATATGATAGATATTAGATAATACAGAATATAAACAACTATAGCTATGTGAAATGTAACATTATTAAGTACTTGAGAGAGCAGTTTGTTACCTTCACCAGCAGCAAGGTTGAAGTAGAGATCGACAACATTTGGGCACCTTTGGTAACACTGTGGGGAGCAAAGCTTTCGGGTAAAACGAGACTCAAGAAGAGAGTCGGAAGAAATTCCCAAGGTGTCACGGTCTAGGCCACAAGCTTCAATACAATGGTTGCTTTCAACCGTGTCCTTGAGCTCATTGGCGTCGATGGCGGAGGTAGTGCACTTGTATGCCTCCAAACCGCTCCTTTGCACATACTTCTCTAGCACACAACGCTTGCCAATTGATGAGACAGCAAATGCACACGCCTCCTTGTTAAGTTGCTCACATGTTACCTCTCCTAAACACATATGAACAAAGGAAAGTTAGTGATAAAATCCGTCTCTGAGTTTAGGGACGGATTTCAAAATCCGTCTCTAAGTTTAGGGACGGATTTCAAAAATCCGTCTCTAATTTTAGGGACGGATTTCAAAATCCGTCTCTAATTCCGTCTCTAAAATTAGAGACGGATTTTTGAAATCCGTCTCTAAGTTTAGGAATGGTTTTTTTAAAATCACCTATTGTTAGTTGTTCGGTTCAACCCGGTTCCATTGCCGGTTCACAATCTCACTCGGTTCGGAACCTCGCTCTGGTCAACCCGGTCTGGCTTTGTAGGCAAGGCTCTTGGAAGCAGTGGAAATGGGTAAGGGGAATCCCCATTCTCAAGAACCGCAATTGGTAGGAATCGAACCTGTAACCTCTAAGTCACAAGGAGAAACTCATACCAACTACACCAAGTACTACTTATTTACTTTTACGTGTGGAATTGATAATAATTGAAAGAAATATTAGAAACAGATCTTAAAAATCTGTCTCTAATTTAGAGACAAATTTGAATTTCCGTCTCTAATTTAGAGACGGATTTGAATTTCCGTCTCTAAAGTGCATTATAAAAATTATCTACTTGTCTAAATTAGAGACGGATTTTCAAATCCGTCTCTAATTTAGAGACGGAAATGAAAATCCATCTCTAATTTAGAGACGGATTTGAATTTCCGTCTCTAATTTAGAGACGAATTTGAATTTTCGTCTCTAATTTAGAGACGGATTTGAAAATGCATTTTAAAACATATCTACTTGACTAACTTAGGGACGGAATTTGAAAATCCGTCCCTAAATTAGAGACGGATTTTGTAAATCCGTCCCTAAATTAGAGACGGAATTTGAAAATCCGTCCCTAAATTAGAGACGGAATTTGAAAATCCGTCTCTAATTTAGAGACGGAATTTTAAAGATCCGTCTCTAAATTAGAGACGGAATTCAAAAATCCGTCTCTAATTTAGAGACGAATTTCAAAATCCGTCTCTAATTTAGAGACGGAATTTCAAAATCCGTCTCTAAATTTGATATAAATTTTTGACAAAGTATGGAAAAATTGGTAAAATACACCAGAAACGGATTTTATAATTCCGTCTCTAACTTAGGGACGGATTTTAAAATCCGTCTCTAACTTAGGGACGGATTTTAAAATCCGTCTCTAATGTAGAGACGGATTTTAAAATCCGTCCCTATATTTTTTTAGAAACGGATTATTAATTTTCCGTCTCTAAATTAGAAACGGATACAGATCCGTTTCTAAAACTCCGTCGCTATACGAGCGTTTTTTTGTAGTGTTATGGCATGATGATTTCTAAAAAACACTTCCAAGGAATTGGAGATAAAAATAACAATTTCAATGGAATTAGGGTAAGAGAATGTTATTACTTAATAAAAGTGCTAGAGATCAAAAAACTTGTCTGTGTATTTATAATTAAATATAATTGGGAAATTCCCTCAGGTACTCCTGAGGTTTGACGTAATCGGTAATTCTCAAATTACCCCTCACATTTAGGGAATCTCTCATATACCCCTGAACTTTGTGTTTGGGCTCAAAATACCCTTATTATACACCGAAATTCAAGTGCATTAATTTCCTAAGGTACCCTTGAAACTTAAACTTTGAACTTCAAAATTCAATAAGGGTATTTTGAGAATTAAGCCAAACCTCAAGGGTACCTCAGGAAATTTCCCAATATAATTATAAGACTTTATTATGTTTTACTTTGAAACTTTAAGCATTGAAATTATAGTGGATTAGTGGTTAAACTGTCACATTTTATTTCAAAGGTCATGTGTTTGAATCCTAAACTACACATTGTTAATATTTTTAAATGAGATTATGAACATGTCTATTAGAAGCATGAGACAACTAGGTTGATGCAAAATGTCTAGTAATAGTATCGTTGTATTAAAATTAAACCGTCTTATTCTAATAATTGTGATGAACATTTATATGTTCCTCTCTGCCCTCGGGAGGAATTAGGCAAAGCTCAAAAAGAAAGACGAGAGAATGTTATGAGACTGCTAAAGTCTAATCCTGACCTTCCATTTCTAATGGGAAATATCTAAGGGGTGAGAATTGAGATTTAATTACAATCTCAACTCAACCTTTATCTCAAGACTCAAGTCCCCTTATTTCACCTCCAAAGCTCCAACATTGGCAACATATTTCAATTAAAGGGTGTGATCTTTTCGTACTTTAACTCAGCTTTTTGCTTTGACTTTGATCCTAGAAATATAACAAAATCAATTTATGGGAGGTATATACTATATAGTACATGAAGAACTTTTACCAAAGTCCAAAAGCCAGCATTTTTCTTGTTTCTCTCTACCCTTCCACGAAGAAGGAAAAGGCAATATTACTTGTTTCTTTTGAGTCTTGTGTATTGAAACAAAGCAAATGGCCAAAAGAGGAAGGTAATAAGTAATGATAATAACACAAATAAGGCCTGAGCTAGTGATCTACATAGGGTGGCAATGATGCGAGTCGAGTTCGAGTTTGTGCTCGACTCGACTCGTTAACATTTCGAGTCGAGTTTGAGTTAAGTCGAGCTCACTCGAGTCGAGTTTTGTCCGAGCTTTGACCGAGTAGATTTCGAGTAGCTTGCAAGTGTCTCATGTTAAAAGCAACAATAAGGTAGAAAAATGTTAAATTTAGGTATTTTGCTATTGATAATTAGGTATTCGAGCTTCTCACCAGTTTTTGAGTCGGGTATCGAGTTGCTCAACTTGACTCACTAACATCTCGAGTCGAGCTCGAGTTCGATTCGAGCTCACTCGAGTCGAGCTTTGACCAAGTTTTAACAGAGTCGATCTCTAGTAGCTCGCGAGTTGTCTCGTCTAATTGCCACCCCTAGCTCTACAAGGGTAAAACAGTAGCTTTTACCCTCTTGTAAGGCTCGTTAGTACTTTAACTCAGCTTTTTTTTCTCCCCTCCCGAATGACCACCTCATATCCCCCCCCTCTTTTGAAATGGATCGACTTCACCACCTCATTAGCCATTAATAATTGGACTATTGGTATTCCTATAATCCTATTCCTATCCAATAACTTCTCGCATGAGCAATAAGATCGTTGACTGAGTTAAGGTTTCTGTAAGTAAAAATTCCTAAATGCATTCATAATTTTACTTTTAAAGTGAGAGGTTGTTCATTTATCGATTTGTTTACCCCTCGTATTCATATGATGATACAGATGATGGAGGGGACAATATAAGGAATAAGGTCGGAAAAGGATGAAAAATGTGGCAATCATATGTATAACCTTACTAACTTCAATTTGAAAAATGAAATACTATCTTCAACTCAAGACTAAATATTCATCCGTTAAATGCTTTGACTTCAAAAATAAAAAAAATCAACTCAAGATAATATAATTACTTCTTAACAAACCACACAAGAAAAAATATACTAACATAATAGAAGGGAGAAGAAAACAGTTTAGGGAGAAGGATTTGTTTTCGCCAACTAAACAAACACGAGAGACCACATAAATGAAGATCATAATTCATAATTAATGAAGTTGACAGGAAAAAGGAAATTACAAACCAAAGGGAGAAACTGGAAGTTGCATTTTGGGGTGTTTATAAGCATAGCTAATCCGGAAACTTCATGAACACGCGCAACATAAGTTAGCATTATATCTTTACACTGTCAAACTTATCTGCAACTAGTAAGAGTAACCCAAGTGTTAGAAACTTAAACAATAGTGCTATTTAACTTTCCCATAATCCCGTAGAACATCAGCGAACCAAGCATATTGAAACGGACATCTATTTTGTCTGTGGAAAGGTTACATGTGGGGAGGTTCGTGTTTTACATGTTCCATACCGATATCAAATTGCGCGCCTCTTCACAAAGGGGTTACGACATGTACATTTTGAAGATTTTAAGACAGACTCAGCGTCCGTAAACCTCTCGCTTTGGCTGTGGGGTGTGTGTTAGAACTTAGAAGATATGTAGATATATTCTTGGGTTGACTATGAGTGTCAATATATGGTAGGAGTTGATTTCTCTCCATAATGTCAGCCTAATATCACGTCTATAATTTGTATTATTGACTTTGGATTGAATGAGAAAGTCACGGAAATCATTTCTTACACTAAGATCGAGATTTGCATATATTGAGCACAAGATCAGGTAATTCGAGAGACTTATGAACAAGCTCAAAATAATTGAATTAATATTTCTTTACATGACATAAAGTTAAGTCTGGAATAAATAGTTAAGATTTGCATGTGAGAATCTCAAAATGTCCCAGAAAACTTACTAATAGGAATATAATAAAGGGTATAACTGAGTTATAATCTGCGAACTTCAAGCAAAATTGAAGTTGAGTTTTTAACCTCCACTAGGCCAGAGCTAAAATGTATATTGATTTACTCGATTGTAGCTTCGAGCTTGAGAAATCTAATAAATGTTTTTGTTAATTCACAATTTCAAAATCAATCTCCAACTAAGAACTTAACTCAGGAGTGATAGATACTTGGAAAGGAATAAGAATATGCAATTGCTGCAAAGCAACAGACACTACACAATCTTCTTCTTTTCCTTTAGAAGCTGCGTATACAATGAAATCAGATACCAGTCCATGTATAGATATATGAGGAGCCTTGCTGACACATATTTTGCGAGTAGTGGTGATCAAGAACTAAAATCCACCAAGAAATTTGATAAACGATTTTAAGTCGTGAGAGATGAGTCACAATAGTTGAAAGCATGGTCCAACTGCCAGCAACAGTTATGCCATCTTTCAGTAACTAGATGAGCAGGACGTGTAGGAACTGCCAATAGATAGATGAGCTATATGAGAAGTCCGGGGGTTGATAACAGTAGCGCCACAGCCACCAACACTTGAGCTATATGAGAAGTCTGAGGGATGATAACAGTAGCGCCACAACAAGCAATAGTTTCACCTGTGGACATCAAGACAAAGTGTAAACAATGAGGAACCACTATGCAATGGTAAGGGGAAAGGGCGCTTACAAAGCCACTGCTGCGTGCCTTTTACATGCTCTGCAGATTACAGAAGGGGAGATCATGAAACCCATAAATGAAGTATTATACTCCAATCATAAACTTCAAGGTCACATGCCATGGCTACCAACCAATATTGACTTGAGATTCAGCACCGCACAATCGACTGCCAAGCACTCGACGTGCCCAAATCGAATCAATAGTAGATCTTTGAATTGACAGTGACAACTTAACAACAATCAAGATAGCAATTCAAACTGCCCAATATTTATCCGGTGCTTTTACAAAATTATTGAAAATTAGGCTTGTTAAAACTGTTTTTAACCAAAACACCCACATTGATGAGTGATGACACCCACAAAATGTAATGTCCGAGTCTTAAAAATAATATTTGACATTGCAAATCGAAGCTTTGAATCCATGAATGAATGCAAGTGTCCCATACTCTCTCTCCAGGTGTTCAGTAATATAGTATCTAGCACTACACAAATATTGGGAGGGAGATCATGATCTTAAACACCTATATAGTAAACATAAATAAGCAAGTCTATTTTGGAACTTTTAGTGGATGGACAAACACTTGAGAACAAATTTAGATGTTCTTTACTGAGAGCGTTAGAGGTGAAGGTGGAAGAGGGCTTAAAAAGCCCCCATCATACCTTTCAAAGACACGACAAGAGTGACAACCATACAAAAAGGTGAAGCCTCAAGAAGCTCAGCAAAGAAAATCTTGGTGGAAGATTTCTCATCCACATAGGTCATTGTTTTATTTGGTCATGGAGTTGCAATGTATCCAGATATATAATGGTGTTGGGTTATGGCCCAAATTCTTTAAGGCCTAAATTATATTTGCTCAAATATAGGAAAGGCTGGAACTTTCCTACTATGAATGTCGGTTCTCTTGATGAAGAATTAAGACCAAAAGTCAAAATCTAGTTTAATCTAGAATATTCCATGAACTCATGGTGAAATGAAGAGCATGTGGAGGTGGAGCTACTGTACGTGGCTTTTGGAGATAATAGAAGAAGTTTCTTCATTCTTCTTCCATATTCATTAACCGACATTACACACCTATAAATAAGGTGTTGTGCATATGCTTTGGAGCATCACTAATCCACCATTAACTCACCTACCCATACTCCTCCAATGTTTCATACGGCTCCGATCCTCTTTTACACTCTATAAGTGTTCCTTCCACATAATATTTCGGCTTAGAGAGATATTACCTACAATATGTAGGTTTATTACTATTAGCTCCATCATGGAGATTCGGCTCTCTAAGATATTATGAGGTCGGAGATACCAATACACACAATCACTAATCCACTATCCTTTTGTATTACTCCTTTGTGAGTTTACTATAGTGAGAGTTTTATTTATACCACTCACCCAAATAAGTTTCGGGTGATTTTTGTACTCTCCTATTTTCATATAGTGGATTTTGGGTACTCGTCGTCCGTGGGTTTTTTGCCTCTATTTGAGGATTTTTCCCACATTAAATTGTGTGTCCATCTCTTACTACTTTTCTTGCCACATATTTCCATCTCAATTATTTTTCTCAATCTCTACATCTTTAATCTGCTTCCGCTACGCACTCACAACCCTAACAAGTGGTATCCGAGCCAAAGGTTGTTTAGAGTGTTATTACATTAAAGATGTCTTCGGTAATGAAGCTCAAGATTGAGAAGTTCGGTGGCAAGATAAGTTTTACATCTGGAGGATATTTATGAAGGTCGTTCTGACCCGGAGCGGATTGGGCGCTTGATGGCGTACATAAAATCCATTTTTGGTGGATTCATTACTCAACCTCGATTGGCGTTGCGTCCTCGTCAAACGAGTTCCGGTATGTCACATATTTTCTTAACTCAAGCTACATTCGGGTCAATATCTGTGTGACATACATATATTTCTTATACCCTTTCGGGTTTCATACGACGAGTATATATGGAATTTGGTCCAAGGTGGAGATTGTTGGGTTATGGCCCAAATTCTTTAAGGCCTAAATTATATTTGCTCAAATATAAGAAAAGGTTGGAACTTTCCTACTATGAATGTCGGTTCTCTAATTAAGACCAAAAGTCAAAATCTAGTTAAATCTAGAATATTCCATGAACTCATGGTGAAATGAAGAGCATGTGGAGGTGGAGCTACTGTACTTGGCTTTTGGAGATTATAGAAGAAGTTTCTTCATTCTTCTTCCATATTCATTAACCGACATTACACACCTATAAATAAGGTGTTGTGCATATGCTTTGGAGCATCACTAATCCACCATTAAATCACCCATACTCCTCCAATGTTTCATACGGCTCCGATCCTCTTTTACACTCTGTGTTCCTTCCACATAATATTTCGGCTTAGAGAGATATTACCTACAATATGTAGGTTTATTACTATTAGCTCCATCATGGAGATTCGGCTCTCTAAGATATTATGAGGTCGGAGATACCAATACACACAATCACTAATCCACTATCCTTTTGTATTACTCCTTTGTGAGTTTACTATAGTGAGAGTTTTATTTATACCACTCACCCAAATAAGTTTCGGGTGATTTTTGTACTCTCCTATTTTCATATAGTGGATTTTGGGTACTCGTCGTCCGTGGGTTTTTTGCCTCTATTTGAGGATTTTTCCCACGTTAAATTGTGTGTCCATCTCTTACTACTTTTCTTGCCACATATTTCCATCTCTATTATTTTTCTCAATCTCTACATCTTTAATCTGCTTCCGCTACGCACTCACAACCCTAACAAGTGGTATCCGAGCCAAAGGTTGTTTAGAGTGTTATTACATTAAAGATGTCTTCGGTAATGAAGCTCAAGATTGAGAAGTTCGGTGGCAAGATAAGTTTTACATCTGGAGGATATTTATGAAGGCCGTTCTAACCCGGAGCGGATTGGGCGCTTGATGGCGTACATAAAATCCATTTTTGGTGGATTCATTACTCAACCTCGATTGGCGTTGCGTCCTCGTCAAACGAGTTCCGGTATGTCACATATTTTCTTAACTCAAGCTACATTCGGGTCAATATCTGTGTGACATACATATATTTCTTATACCCTTTCGGGTTTCATACGACGAGTATATATGGAATTTGGTCCAAGGTGGAGATTGTTGGGTTATGGCCCAAATTCTTTAAGGCCTAAATTATATTTGCTCAAATATAGGAAAGGCTGGAACTTTCCTACTATGAATGTCGGTTCTCTTGATGAAGAATTAAGACCAAAAGTCAAAATCTAGTTTAATCTAGAATATTCCATGAACTCATGGTGAAATGAAGAGCATGTGGAGGTGGAGCTACTGTACTTGGCTTTTGGAGATTATAGAAGAAGTTTCTTCATTCTTCTTCCATATTCATTAACCGACATTACACACCTATAAATAAGGTGTTGTGCATATGCTTTGGAGCATCACTAATCCACCATTAACTCACCCATACTCCTCCAATGTTTCATACGGCTCCGATCCTCTTTTACACTCTATAAGTGTTCCTTCCACATAATATTTCGGCTTAGAGAGATATTACCTACAATATGTAGGTTTATTACTATTAGCTCCATCATGGAGATTCGGCTCTCTAAGATATTATGGGGTCGGAGATACCAATACACACAATCACTAATCCACTATCCTTTTGTATTACTCCTTTGTGAGTTTGTACTAATAGTGAGAGTGTTCTTGTACTACTCACCCTTATAAGTTTCGGGTGATTCTTGTACTCTCCTATTTTCATATAGTGGATTTTGGGTACTCGTCGTCCGTGGGTTTTTTGCCTCTATTTGAGGATTTTTCCCACGTTAAATTGTGTGTCCATCTTTTACTACTCTTCTTACCACATATATCCAACTCCATTTATTTTTCTCAATCTCTACATCTTTAATCTGCTTCCGCTACGCACTCACAACCCTAACAAATGGCATTTTTAGTCGAGGCTTATACAAGTTCATAGTTGGTACCCTGCACTATATATGGACAAATAAGTAGAAATTCTCAAGTGATAAAAACACGATAGATGAAAAACACCAAATGCACAGGCTCGATGGAGGCACTATCAACTTCTTGGGACCAAAAATGAGATTCTAGCACCAAATTTTTAATTTCCCTTCCAGATAAAACAGAGGAAGATCTAATTCACGGCCCACATATTTGTTTATCAAATTTAGAGCAAACATAGGTAAAATTTAGATGGAGTTTCAGATTAGGACTCATGCTCCAAAATCTATTTCCATTGGACCAGAGTAGAGATGGCCAACAATGTGGGTCAATCCAGCCCATCTAGCCCAGCCCACCTCGTGGGTCGTGTGGGTCGAGCTCGCGAAAAGCCCTGGTCCAGCCCCGCCTCGAACCGTGAAATTGGTGGGTGGACCGTGGGCCGACTTTTTTAAACCCGACCATGAAAGGTCGCTACTAAAACCGCCCCCTGGCCCACCGAAACCTGGGTCCAAAGACGCCCATGAACCGCATCGCCCAGCTCAAGTAATTATTCAACCAAATTATGTATATTTTAATCAAATTTTATATATTTTAGTGAAATCGAATATATTATAATTCAATCAAATTCAAAAATATTGAAATTATTCATTAATATTAATAATTATATATATTTTTTAATTAATTTTAAAGGTTATATGTAACAATAATGAATAATTTCAATGATTCAATAATTTTGAAAAAAACTAAAAAAATTCTCGTGCCGGACCGCCTGCCCAGTCCGGCCCCGCTAGGCCCACGAACCCGTGAAGCTCGCTCCCGAACCGGTGAAAATCGAATGAGACCGGTGTGCGCCAAGATTTTTCGGCCACGTGGACCAGCCCCGCCCAAACCATGAATTTCATGGTCCGCACCTGGCCGTGAAATCTCGGCCCGCCCGCTAGGGGCCACGGATTGGCCCGCCCAACACGAACCGGTGGCGATCTCTAGACCGGAGGAAGGACAATAAGATATAATGAAGCAAACGAGATTGAGGTAATACAATAAGGTTCTCGTTATTAAGGATCATATCATAAATTTCAGAAATCACAAAAGTTAAATTGACCTTATATATTATGATAATTCAGCTTATCTATAAGTTCAGCAAGGCTAGAGTAGGATGGTCCGGGAGCCTTAGCTTTGAATCAACGCGAGGCAAAGAAAGATCCTTTTAACACTTCTTGCCAAAATCAAACTATTTGAAAATGTAGTACCAGTACCATCACCCAGTATCTCTGTCATCGGCAACAACATATGGTTTCAGAGAAAGTGAGAAGCTAATGGGCTTAGAGAAAGACTTGCACCAATGACTTTTCTGCCATTTGCATACAAAAATGTACATCAAGAGTATTCAACTATCAACCAGCTTTAGAAATGGGTTTCAAAGAAAGAGAGAAAGAAAAACATATCTAAAACCTGACCAACTTTGTTTTTATCACAATGATTTGATGCATCAGCATACATGACAGCTCTTCCTACAGGTCCCATAATAATAATCAGGAGAACCAACCATAAATATTGAATTTCTTTCACATTCTCCAATGGCAGCCCAGCGGCCGGGCAGATTTCATCTTCATCGCCACACTCGTTATCTTCTAATTCAGATGAAATGCTTCGCTCACTTATTGCTCGGACATGGAAGAATTTGGTGGCACACCACATTTCACCCTCAGGAACAGGATCTCTCTCATGGTGGCTGCTCATGTCAGGAGATGCATTGAGGTCGACATTGAAGAACAGAATACCGTTGCCTTTGATAGGTCTAAGCAAACGGTTATGACTAGTAGAGTACGGCCACACTTTGGTCTTCAGTCATGAGGTCTTGAGCTGCAAGATTCAAACACAAGTTAATCTACAAGATTAGAAAAAATTGATGGTAAAAGACCATATATAATCAATATATATATATCATATAACTAATATATAAAGCAGAGTACAAAAGTCAGCTCACGAGGTCGCGACATTTGGCGTCCTCATTGGACGCCATTTGTCGCGCTCATTAAGTGTCATGTCATTTTTTTAAATATAAATAAATAGAGTTCTAAAATTGATTAAAATACAAATAGAGTTTATGATAAGATTAAATAGAGTTTGGTTCACAATGAAAAACATAAATACAGTAAATTGATTATAACTTTTAATATACAGTTCGTAAAATTATAATTTTTGTACCATTAGAAAATGTGTAAGAAGTACTTTAAAATAAGGTCCATTTATACTATATTTAAAATTTTATATTAAAGTAACGTATGAAAGGAAATATTGACTAATTACGTGAACTAAATATTATAGAATTTTAGCGCACATTGAGTTCTTCCCCAAGTACAGTTTCTAATAAATATACTCCTCATATTTCCTATGATAAGAAACAAATATTGCATCCTTCGTCTCCTCCAAACATGATTGTTGGCTAAGATAGGACATGTCAACATATTAGAAAGAGGGTTGATATTGTTAATCACGTTGGTCTATTGAGGCTTGAAGGGCACCGCAGCAACATACCTTAGCAACATACAATAGCAATATTACCAATCTTTCATAATTTAACAAATTGTTTCATATTTATATGATAGGTGTTTTAATTTGATTTGTAAACACAATGAGTACTAAAGAAAGGTAAGTTTTATCTTGAACTTTCTCCATTAACTTTTCATTGGTCTAGAACAGATACTGATGACTTAAGCATTGGAATAAAAAATAAACTTATGTGCTATGCCATTGTAAATAAAAAGGTCAAGGATATCAAAGAACCAATCAGGTACAAACTGATCAAGGATTTGAGCAAAGAAAGGCAAGATTGGACTTTGAAAGTTAGGGTCACCAAAATGTGGGATGCCATAAACCCGAAAAGCAACAATTTTATTGGTGTTGAAACAATACTTGTATATGAGTAAGTAAGCCCCACTATACAATTAACACATTATCTATTTTTTTTTATTTTGATCTAACCATGCAAACTAAATGGCCTACTAAAATAGGGAGATCACATTCAAGGCTCTATAAGAGGAGATGATGCATCAGACTACAAACGCACGCTTAAGGAGGGGAACATCTACATAATTAGAAACTTTAATGTGAGAGCCAACAAAAAAGAGTATAGAACTGTCACAAATAAACACATGCTATATTTCAACTTCTCAACCTCTATTCAAACTCTAGACGAAGACAAACCCAAAATTCCTAGACACGATTTTGAGTTGGGAGACTATGAGTTGATTCAAAAACGATGTGACTCAATTGTGCAACTCACAGGTACTCATATTTCTTCATTATATAGCCTTTATATTTAAATACATGTTACAACTTATCTTTAGTAATTATTATTATTATTATTATATGTAATTTGTATATATTATTATATCCCTCATGCAAATATAATAGGACAACTAGAGGCCATTGGTAGACTGACACAACGAGCAAGAACTGTACTAAGGGAAATCACATTGGATCATACAAGGTTAATGTTCTTTATTTCATAAAGATTACTATTATTATTCGTAGTTTAATAGAAATATTATTATAGGTGTTTCGGTATTGAACAAGAGGGTACCGGATATTGCAGGGCAGCCATGTATAATAGTCCTTGAACCTCGCCGGTAAGATGTGCCTGCAAGATGAACTCCAAACATGGGGTGGGGTCCCCATGGCGGAGCCTCCGACGCTCAAGTCAGTACCCAAAGATGGATAAATATCATAGAGAAAGTACGGTAATTTGTAGAGAGTGGAGAGAGATCCCTTTACCTTGACCCATAATTGGGTATTTATAATGGTGACTTGTTAGGTTAAACGGAGTAAATGAGCCGCTTAGGGCCTACGGGCCATATAATGAGTTATTCATAATAGAGGAATGATCATAATCGTATTGGGCCGATATATTATTGTTAAAGTAATGGGGAATATAGAATGCTCTGTTTGGCATCATTATTATTCCCATACAACTAGCCCCACAGGTCTAAGTTCAATTGGAGATTGAACTTGAGCTGGATGCTTTATAATTTAGCTATAGAATGTGCCTTGAGACTTTATAATATATTACAATCTCGGCAATTAGTGTTACAAAGATAATGTCGAGTTTGTACCGTTGCACTTGGTTTCTTCTCGAGTCACAAGTTGCTAATCGGTCAGCTGACAATACATGGTGCCGAGCTTGTACCGTTGCACTTGCTACTTTTCGAATCACAAGTTGCTAGTCGGTCAACTGACAATACATGGATCCTTGTCGGAAGTTGACAAATTCCTTTTAGCTTGAAAGGAAAGAATGTAGTTAAACAATTAACAACTGGGTCACTTTGTTAACTTACATTTCTATGATCATTTTGAGCAATTAATACTCAAACATTTTTCTGATGATTTATACTCGCTAGCCCCCACTCTTGAGTTGTGTCAGCTTAAGAGTGACATCAATATTTTTTTCTACGAGGTCACATTTGTATGAGTTTATATGACTTTATCCAGCTATTGTGACATACTTACTAGCCCTTTACTCTTAAGTTGAGTTTGAGTCGGCATAAGGGTAGAATAGTCTAACATTTACAAAGTATGCTATGAATATGAGCATGTATGGTCATTTAATGCATATGTTTTGTGTATGTATGCTCCTTTAATGAAATAAAGTCATGTTCATTGGATAGTTTGTGCCAATTTTAGACCTCTACTTATGCCCAATTTAAATTTGGCCACTTTAATGCATTGAACAATAATTTATAAGACAAAGCTTGAGCAATGCAGACAATTTCACAATGAGACATAAGTTGTGCTCACATAAATGATATAGGAAGGACTTAGCTCTGCTCCTCTATTGGGAGAAGTTGAGTCTGTGATCCGCCTTATTGAAATACATAGGCCATACTCGAGCTCAAATAAAGAGCATAGCTTCAAGAAATCATGAGCTTGATAATATCTCTTGTTCTGCATTTGGAGGTCTGCATGTATACAAGATAAGTGTGCTCGGCTAAGGTTTGCATGCACCATCCTCTGTGAATGCCTGTGGAATTTCAGACAAATAATCTGTATATTATGCTTCTCACTAAACGGCGGATTAATATATCACTGACCGTTAGTGTTTGCTTCTCCTTACAATGCCAGATCCACTTAGGTTGTAGACTATTAACAGAGATAGTCAATTTGAGGATTGCTTCTCTTTTAACGGCAAATACACTTAAGTCGTTGACCAATAAGAGAGTTGTAGGGGCGTTTCCTGTCGGCAGATCCAAGAAGGTCATTGACCGACAGGAGACATCGCTTGCGTTGGCAGATCCAAATAGGTCATTGACCAACACCAAGTCTCATGTCTGTTTGGTTTCTCCTGTAGGTCATTGACCGTCAGGGAACTTGTCTTGCATATTTTTAGTTTCTCTTGACGGCAGATCCACGTAGGTCATTGACCGTCAAGGTACTTTGTTTTGTTTCGCTTTGGTTTCTCCTGACGGCAGATCCACGTAGGTCATTGACCATCAAGGAATTTGGTCTTGCTACTTCGACTCTGTTGACAAATGTCCCCATTATACTCAGTTCAGCATGATTTGCCCAAATAAAGAGCATTATAGTCTGTGAGTCTTGAACTCAAAAGAGAAGATACATATGTGTGGGAGGTGCCTCCGCACCTTGGCATTATAAATCCACTATTCAGAATCCGTGAGTCAACTCTCCAAATGAGGTCTGCAATAAGGTATGCAAGCCATGTTCTGAAAATATTTTCCTCTACTTGATTCTTGTACACATAAGATCTCGTTTAGAGAGAAGTTGGGCAGATAACCCGATTAGTTAGAATTTCCGCCTCGGCATGAGTAATTAAAAATGTGTATTTGCTTGTGAGAGTACAACAATCATGATCACATAATTAATGATAGCATTGTAGAGCTGTAAAACTCAATGAAACATTTTATCAAGCGCTCATAGTACACAATGTTAGCTCAATAAGGGGAAAAAAGGAGCATATAACCTTCTGACTTCAATGAGCCATTTCATCAAATACTTTGAATGCATTACTGATATGTGCTTGTGTACATCACATTGATAATTAACTTAAGCCCAAATTCAGATATGATCACAATCAAAGCATGTAACACACAGTATTTATCAATTCAGCATGGCAGCATCCAACAATCCCATGCATATAGATAGAATGTGATAATTTGTTGACTTGTAAGGATAAAAATACTTAGCTTATTGCTGAAGATGAAGAGATGTTTGGCGGAATTGAGTTGGTTTCACCTTGTGATTGCAACCTTACTCTTACTCTTTTGCTCCCAGTTGCCATAATCATCTTTCTCCCTCTATTTATATAACTTGTAGCAATAAGCTCGTCCGAGAGAGAGTAGGTCCGCATCCCTTTTGGCATGAGTCGAGTAAGTAAGTCATGTATGATTTCCGTTAGGCTAGTGGAGGCTTTTGAACCAGCGACATTCTTGCTTGCTTGCGGTGAGATTTTTGCTTTGATGGCGAATTGGAGATGATCCACCGTTCGCCAATCAAAGTGGTGGTTCTTCCTCTCGGCCGTCTCTCGGAAATTTCATCGCCTTCATAAGTTGAATGGATGCAACATTGCACTTGCTGAACAAAATTAGAGCTCTTGGTCTACTGCTTTGGTGAACGAAAAAGTAATGCAAAGTGCTCAAATTAAACATACTGTAATAGTGTAATTTATCTAGTGGTCTGCTACTTTCTTAAAGAAAGAAAATAAGTAAGTTAAAGTGATTGCAATTTGCAAGTGATGAGAATATGACATGAGACATTGAGACGTCACCGCATAATTATGTGGTTTGCTACTTGTATTTTTGTGGTATGTCATATTGTAGTTCAATATGTTGTGATTGGAATTCTTAGAGACCAATGAGGCTTGGTTTAGTGATTATCATCCAATAGAATAGTAATTAGCACGCATAACTCTAGTTTATAGAAGACAAAAAGACGGTCGGGCATTCTCGATTTCATTGACACATATTGTCGAACACTTTGTGTGCGTGATTAAGGTGTGCTTTCCTACATGAGATTGAATGATAAATTTTACCCAAATTGATAAGGTATACTTAATTGATGTAAACATACAATTAACTCAACCATGGCAGACCAATATTCAAATCATTGCAGACAATTTCAAGTTCTAAATTGTACATCAACAATGATTTCAAAGATTGAGAACTTATCTTTTCATTATATTCTTGCCCTCTCGTTGGTGAAGACGAAGGTCTTGGTCCGTGCACAAGAAGCCACCGAAAAGCTGGCGTGAGTTGTGAATTTGGTCCCAGTAGCGAGAAAATATGAGAGCCAAGTTCTCCTACTCGGATATAGAAATATTCCAGCAGACTTGACCTTGAGCCAATTTCTTCTTATTTGTTTGTATAGTAGCTGAAAGTCTCCGCCTTTATCAATGTTTCCCATGGACTCGATATCCAATTTTAACCGTTAACCGGAATTTTGATAAAAGAACGAGCCGGTGATACATATTTGTCGGGCTTCATATGAAGATAACTCGAGATTTTCATCGATATGTTGATGATTAGAGATCGTTTCATGATTTCTCAATTTTTCGTAATAGTTAATTCCGAGTGGTAAAATCTATAATTCATTACTCGTGTGAAGATCCGCCGCAGATTAGCATGTAATTAACGTTCGTTCATCCACCGATCTCCACCACTATCTCTCCCGAGGTTCCGGAGCAATAATTAAGTATTGCCCCTCCTTCTAGCGCCAATTGTTTCGGTATTGAACAAGAGGGTACCTGATATTGCAGGGCAGCCATGTATAATAGTCCTTGAACCTCGCCGGTAAGATGTGCCTGCAAGATGAACTCCAAACATGGGGTGGGGTCCCCATGGCGGAGCCTCCGATGCTCAAGTCAATACCCAAAGATGGATAAATATCATAGAGAAAGTAGGGTAATTTGTAGAGAGTGGAGAGAGATCCCTTTACCTTGACCCATAATTGGGTATTTATAATGGTGACTTGTTAGGTTAAACGGAGTAAATGAGCCGCTTAGGGCCTACGGGCCATATAATGAGTTATTCCTAATAGAGGAATGATCATAATCGTATTGGGCCGATATATTATTGTTAAAGTAATGGGGAATATAGAATGCTCTGTTTGGCATCATTATTATTCCCATACAATAGGTCTTAAAATGATTAATTATCTTGCAGTGGACAAAACTTTGTCGTAACACTATGGGGAGAAATTGGTAAAACATTCAGCGATCATCTCAGTTTAGACGACTCAGTACCAATTGTTCGTGTAAACATTTAGATTTGAAGTAGGTTGTGTAGTATATCGTGACATGTGCTTTAACATATAAAATATGTAGTTTCTACATGTTAGAGTGAATGTTTGAATCATATACTGAGTTTCTGCATAATATAGTGAGTGTCTAAATGATATAGTGGATTGTTCAGAAATGATGTAGTTGTTGCATGATGTAGTATGTTTCTGAATGATATAGTGAGTTTCTTCATGACATATAAATTAGAAACCAACGTCAAAGATAATGACAAAATCATATTATAACTTTTAGTTGTTCTATGTCAAACAAAAAGAACGGCCAAAAATAGGGATGTAAATATTTAAAAACTCTATCTCTTCTTCACGAAAAATCCCGGGCATTTGCCCCAGTCCCAATAACTAGTATATATATATAAAGGATGAACTTTTCGGGAGCATAGGGAGCTCCTCAAGATTTCGAGCTCATAGAATGCGCCACGTAGGATTGCCACATCATCAATTTATATTTTTATTTTTTACAAAAATAGAGTTCTACATGATTTAAATACATATAAGGAGATTTGGATAAGCGGAAATTAGAATTTGGATTTGAATCAACAACCTAAATTATTATATTATGAAAATTGTGTATAACTTTTGCTACATAATTCGGAGTATTATAAATTTTGTACTATTGGAGAGCATCCGAAATATGCTTCGAAATAAGATCAATTTACAATATAGTTCTACAACATATGAAATATAGAGCGCCATGTAGGATTGTCATGTCATCAATTTTTATTTTTATTTTTTTTCTAAAAATAGAGTTCTACATAGATTTAAATACATATAAGGAGTCTTGGATAAGCAGAGATTAGAGTTTCGTTTGAATGAACAAGTTTTGAATCAACAACCTTCTATTCAAGTCTCCAGATTCTTCTCATCCTTCAGTTGCAATTCCCATAAAAAAATTTATACTTTCCATAATACTTTCAATCTTTCATTAATTTCCTTACTTTAACCACATTTTCTAGTAATCCTTTCAATCTTTGATCTTCCTCTCTCAATCACCCCTATATCTTTCCATCCAATCTCAATAATTTCTCAAACAACCATTATATGAATCAGCAAGTTTGGTTGAAAAAAAATCAGATTCATAAATAAATGCATTTGATTGATGTGAAGTACTCTCCAATTCTCCATACTCCTATCTGGGCAATTCACTCGCCAGATAATTTGAAGAAAATTCAGATTTTTGTTTTGAAGCTGTAGATTTTTGTTCTTGGCAATTCCATATTCTACATTTCTACAGTTTATGGAATGGGTAATTTTTATTATTTTGTAATTTATTCTTTAATTCATCTTGGTTAATTTCAGATTTTAGTGTCCCACTCTGTGAATTGAGTATTTTGATGGTTAACTTGAGTCTTATAATATCGTTGAATGCTTGAAGCTTTGATTAGATAAAGAGCCTAAAGTCATTTTTAGTTTTTTTTTTTCCTGATAAGATGAGTTATGGTGTATAAGTTCTGCCTTTTTTTAGGAATTCAGTTTTGTATAAGTTCTGCCATTATATGAAATCAAGTGAATTATTTTTGCTTTTGACGGTTTGAGAGATTGCTTTCACATATGCTTTTCTAGGATGGATTTTACTTTTGCTAGCTAACTAATCACAATGAACCAATTTTGTGTAATTTAATCGCCTATAAAGTTACATATACCAATTCTGTTTTTTCATTGGTTCACTGTACCAATTATAGGATGAAGAGCATCATCCTATAAAATTCTAAAATTGGAGTTGAACAATGCTGAACATTTATTTGGGGGCCTCATTTTTAAAATTAGTATAAGATTAGAACAGGGCCTCCGAAATGATAAAGACGACCCTGGTCATCGGATGTTACTATTACCTTAATATCTGTGACCCAATATTTGAAAATGTAGAAGATAATGTCAACAACATATGGTTTCAGAGAAAGTGAGAAGCTAATAATAACTATTACCTTAATTGGATGTTGAGTTCCACTATTGATGTTTTCTTTAGCTTGACGATGATGATACAAGTTGGGATTCTAGCGTAGCTAATCTAGCTTCCTTCACTCTCCTTCGTGAGCACACTCTAGTTTGTTGGGCTTTAATCTTTTCTCGTCAGAAAGCGTGCCAAAGGGTTGGCAATATATGAAACACCGTAAAAAAGCCCGAACTACCACTCGTAGGATGTAATATCCCCGGATCATTGTCCAATAGACTTTCAATATGATCCATGTCCTTTGTTGAAGAATTTTGGTATATCCAAAGAGATGTCGGCTTTAGACCATAAGAATAATCTTTCTTTGCTTCATACTCTCCCAAATACCACATAATGCGTTTCTTTTTCCATATGATCTCTCAAACAATGCGTATGGCTTACCATCTTTATCGAGGCCGATATATGGGAAATGAGCATGAGATGGGTATCCTATACGAATCTCAAGAATGGCTATAACACTTATGTTGCTCAAGAACAATAATTTTTTCATTCTTTTAATGTTAATTTGTTCACTCGAAACTCCATGGTTTTCGTTGATGAAATGAGTCATTCCATTCCATAATGGACAACCCAATCTCCTTTCTCCATCTGGATTATTATGTTCTTCCCCCGTTGCATGCTTCAATAGATCTACGGGTTCCCATGATGCACGATTTGGAAATTCATTACGGAGTTTTTTTTTCCACTCTTCAGGTGAGATAAAATCTTCAGGACCAAATTGAGTTGCATTAACTCCTTTAGCCCATGTGATCCTCATTTGATACTCTAGGTGTCGTGCTGTTGAGGTAAAATTGCATGAATCTCTCCATCAACACAAATTATTAGGAATTGATATTGAAGGTATGATAAACCAAATAATGATCATAGCTTATGAAGAATTCTTTCTACTTTAACTAATGAATATACGATTAATGACATTTGCAACAAGTTACTCTCAAAATAACTACATTATTACGACAAATCACAAGACTACAACATCAATGAGTGATACTGAGACGACCTTCAAGTAAAAAAGATGGGTGATAGAGAAACTACAAAAGGATTGTTTTGGTGCTTTTTTTTGTCAAACATTTGCTATTTATGGTATTGTACTAAGCTATTGGTGTTATGTTAATAATGAAGTTAATAGTGTGACTATTCACTAACATAGCTAGTTATCAGATCCTTCTCTATAACTTTTTTGAATATCTGATTTTTCGGTCTAGACCGAAAAAATAAATAGTTGTTTGGTCCAAGTTTTTTGAAGTTTCAATTTTCGACCCCGAGCGCGAATAATTTTTTTTGGCTTTTACATAACTTCTATATAAAATTTAAATTTACAATATATTTATGTATTTTTTATGGATGATATATCAAAAAATTATTATATTATTATTAACTATGTTTTTTATATAATAGAGAGAATGAATAGGTGAGAGAGATAAAGATTTGGTGTATCAAAGGAGATAAAATGACGAGAAAATTGAACAAAGAGAATGAAGAGGTGAGAAAATAATAATAATAATAATAATAATAATAATAATAATAATAATAATAATAATAATAATAATAATAATAATAATAATAATAATAATAATAATAATAATAATAATAATAATAATAATAATAATAATAATAATAATAATAATAATAATAATACGAAGATGATAGTTGTATATCATATGTAGTGTTTTCTTAAAGTTTATTACAACATACGGAGTATAAATTTTACGAGATATGAATGACTGTTTTTCAATAAATATTCTCTCTCTCCCTAAATAGTGTTCCCATTTTTCCATCTATGTCTGGCCCAAATAAATTTCCCATTTCCTTAGTTGGTGTGGATCCACCAATTAAAATATTATTTAGCTTTCACTTTCTATTATATTACCCAATTCTCCATAAACAATATGACTTTGTAAAGTGACCCACATTCTCTCTCTTCAATAAACTATTGATAAATAGTGTACCAACTTTAATTTTTAATTCTAATTCAATACAACTAAGGACCCACTTATTATTTCTCTTTAATACTTGTGCCCAAAAGAAATGGGAACTCTATTTGGGGACGGGGGAGTAGCTATCTATTATCATCATGATGTAATTATGCTAACTCATAATTTTTCACAATATTAATTAAATTTATTACTTATCGTAAAATAAGGTACCTTATGGAGAATTTATCTACCATTTGGTAGCAATAAAAGTTAGGATAATAATATTTTAATTCAATATATGTTTGTTATATCTTTCGAGTGATTATGTAATATATCATATACGTATAATGCTAATAATAATACCAATCTAAGCTTTGCCTAGTGGTTAGGATTGTGCCTTCCAACCTTGAGGTTGGAGGTTCAATTCCCACTATGGAAACTTTGAGGGTAGGGATTTCGTTTATCCTCCCCCTTACTCTCAGAGTGTCTGTTAGGGCAATTCATCTCCCAATCCAAAAAAATATAAGGCTAATAATAATTTAGATATCATGTAATTATATCATGTATATATAAGGCTAATAATAACATAATACTACTATCATGTAATTTTATCTTTTAATACATCTTGAGTGGATCGGGTTTACAATAACTTATTATGCACCTAAACCGAATTTATCACACAAGAACCGACTATATTAGGAAAAAAAAAAAACACTCAAATATATCATAAGAAACTGACTATGTCAAAAAATTAAATATATCATACAAAAACTGACTATACAAAAGGTGATTATATCATACAAAAACTGACCATATCATATGAAAATTGACTATATCGAATAAAAACATATTATAGTATATGATTTCCGATATACAATAAGTTATTATAAATGTGGTCCATTGAAAAAATTATCTTTTAGAGTGTTACATTTGGTGTCTTTTGCATCAAAAAATCTTAAACTACATAGTAATTAGGTATTTACCCGTATACAACACCCTAAACTGGTCACTAGTAGAAAAGGACAATTTGCGCCCCCCAAGTGCATCGCATGAAAGGCAAAACGACGCAAAAACATAATTTTGCGCCGCATGCAGTGAAGAGTGCGATGCACAACATGGGTACATAAACACCAGATACGATTTTCGCTCCATACCCGGGGTTCAAAGAGTATTTCAGTGGGATGAGTTGATGCGTCCGATTGGGGAGCATGTTGGTGCGTACAAGACACATTGCGGTGAAATCAGTAGAAGCAAAGTGTCTATCTTGTACGATAGTTGGGATGATGTTCCACTAGGCCTTAAATATAGTTTAGGGGAAGATGCTAAAGTAAGTAACCCATGTATTTTAAAAGTCATTTTTTTAATTTAATTGAGATCTTGTTTATTAATTACTAATGGTGTATTATTTTTTAAATTGAAGAGAGAGTTTGGAATACAAGAGGATGAGAGGAAGAAACGAGATGTGTTGACTACTTGTGATAAGCGGTGGAGGGATTTCAAGTCAAAATTGGTGAGTCGATGGATCACAAAAACGAGGAAGGGGGCCTAACAATGATAAGCAACCGTATGTGCTCTATCCTTTCATTACTGTAGAGATTTGGAAGCAATTTGTGACAAAAGTGTAGCTCGATGAGTTTAAGGTATATTATATGTACGCTACAATCACATAATATGTTATAATCAATTTTTTATGTTGTGAATATTGACAATTTACTTGTTTTTATATTAGGCTAAAAGTGAAAAAGCAAGAAAGTCTCAGTCGCCAACATTCATCCTCATTTTCCGGGTCAAAAGTCATATGCGAGATGATTCCCGTTTGGAAAAGAAAAGGGTATATCCCTTCATCATCTACAAGCATCATCTCGTCGACTTATCCACATCTTCGCTTTTTCCTCCTTGCCCGATCAAACTTTGCCATAACTTCTCGCAAGATCGAAAAAAGATAAGGAAGGAAATCTTTTCTTCCCTAATGAAGAAACACAAAAGATAAAAGAGTCCATTGTAAGTATTTTTCAAATTTTATGATATTTTCTTGTCTAATTACTCGTATTCTACTAATCATATGAATTTTTTTAATCGGACGCAGGATGATTGGAAAAGGAAAGAAAAGGATGGACAGTTTGTTCCAGGTCGGATGGATGATGCTCTATCACGTGCTTTACGGAGGAAAAATTGTCCTGGGCGTGTGTTAACAGCTGGGCGTAGCATTGGGATTACATCTATTTGGGGAGATCCTGATCGGAGTAGTACTGCTCGAAAGGGTAGGGGCATGGATGATGAGGAGATGCAGGAGTTCGAGGCTAGAGTGAGCTAAAGAGCTAGAGAACATACGATGCAAGAGATGAACTCGAAGATAGATGCAATAGTTCAAGAAAGGTTGATGGCTTTTGCGGCGCAATTAGGTCTTCAAGCACCAAATCAAACAAGGGAAGATGCGCCGGACCGAAGTCCTCACACTCCAGTTGATCCTAGTAGCTGTCACTTGGGGGGGCAATGATCCATTTGTGAACTTGCAGGTATAAGTTTATTTTATATCTTTTAAGATTATGATATTATGCTTCTAAAACACTTAATTAATGACATTGTGTTCTCATTGGATGTTAAGAGTCAAGTTCCATGTCGTTTGGGGTCATCATGAGTGTTGATAATTTCTTTCCGGACTACGCAGATGCTCCATTTCCACTACCTACTCCATACATCGTGAAACTCAGTCAAGCTGAGGGTTCACTCATGGAATGGCCGAAAGAGTTGGTATTCATAGTCTCAAATAATCAGGTAACTTATGTTTAATATCTTGATTTATATACTACGTAAGCTTAGTTGATATATGAAATAATCTATATACATATATAGTATGAATTAAAAAGAAGCTCGAATTGAATTAGGAACATTTGCTCGAGGGAGTTGCGATGAAGAAGAAAAAAAAAAAATTATTTGGTAGTGATCTTTGCACCGATGAGTCTCGCACATAGGTACATAGATCCTTTTATTGACTTATCACTTAATGAGATGGATGATATTGTCAAGGATATGCACCGATTATTTTGCAACCTACCTCGATGAGCCTTTTAATATGCAAGTTATGAAGGGTATCGTCTTCAACTATGATAGTAATCGATGATAATTCTCTCGCGACAAGATGTTTTTCAATTTCTCACTGGGAGCATGACTTAATGTATCCATTTTGCAAATATTTATGATGTGAGAATTTTCAAACTCTAAACTAATTAACATTGATATTTATTTTTATTGTTTCTTCTAAGTATAAGTATTTGGAGTGTAGGTATTTGGAAGAGGAGTCTGAACCAGAGGGTACTATTGGTTTCATGTGTCCAAGTATGATTTCGGCGACCATGATACGCAATGAACCAGATGTCGTGATCAACTACATGGCAAGTACAATGAAAGCGAATCAAAATATGTGTTTCATCCTATGTCTCAGTATATTCAAAAGTATGTTAGTTAAACTAATCTTTTCTTTGTTTTATCTATATGAACTTGTGGTTATATGAACATCACATTTTGTTTCATGCCTTAGGGAACATTGGAATCTTCTTGTCATTTGTCTATCTAAGGAAGCGGTATATATATTTGATTCGCTACAGAGAGAAAGAAAATTAGCTATGAAGATGCCGCCGAATACGTAAGTTCATAGTTGTTATACATGTTAATTAATTTACATGTATTTTATGATATTTTAAATAATTTACAAATGTTTATAGTAATTAATTGTTACAAAATTTCTATACTTAGTGCATATACAAGTTTCACGCGCCTTCAAGGATCCAATAAAGGAACTAAATTGTCTTGGATAACGATCCCGGTAAAACTCTTATGTTTTGTATTTCGTACACATTTTATAATTCTATTTAGGATTTTATTTCCGATTCTAATATATATCTTAAATTTGGCGTAGTGTGCTCAACAATCGGGAGGAGCGGAATGCGCCTATTTCGTGATGAAAAACATGCTTGAAATCGTCCGCATGCACTATGATTCGGATAATTTACGGGAGGTATATGTACGTCGGAAATTCGTTATTTATACGTATAGAATTTTCAAGTATATTAACTAATTTAATATATTTCTAGGATTTTCCACCAAGTCCTCGGCCATACTCCGCAACCGAAATCGACGAAGTTAGAGAACTTTTGCAAAATACTTTGTAGAGGTCGCCAAAGCCGCAAACTAACTAGTTAGTATATGTATTTATAGGTTGAACAATATATTGAACCTTGTTGGTTGGTCAGGTTGCAATTGATTTCAATATTGGTTGCTTTGAGATTCATCGAACAAAGTTTTGGTTATATATGCAAAATTCTCCCAACGATTTCTTGGGTTGTCCAAATTACAAAGGAAACTCGTCGAATTTTCTACTCATAATTATTAATATAATGTTCGTTTAGTTTTGAAGTTTAAGGTTTTGTATATGGAAAAAAAAAAACAAAAAAGAGAAAAAATAAACTAACAATCATCATTTCGTCGCATGTTGGTCAATGTGCGACGCAAATGGCCTACTATCTCGCGTCGCACATTGAGCATCATGCGACGCAGATGATAGTCAAGTTGGCCGACGATGTGGATGCGGTGACACCACCATCCGTGTTGCATATCTCGCTTAATGTGCGACGCGGATAGTAGGCCATTTGCGTCGCACATTGACCCCGGCATGCGACGCAAATGGTGGTGTCCCGCATCCACAACAGTAAAGAGCTCAACGCTTATTTGTGTCGCCCGGTAGTCCGGGTCCGACGCAAATAGTGAGCATCTGCGTCGCGTGCTTGTCCGGACGCAGATCATGTATCTTGATTTGCGTCGAGAGTTGTGTCGTCGGACCCATGTCCGACGCAAATGAGCGCCTTGCATCCGACGCAAATCGTCACTCCGTACTAGTGGGTGCCCACCGCCCAACCTACACCTTTAGAACCTCTCACTCCTCGCCTACCCTCACTCATACGCAAATTCCGAGCTCGAATTGCGGATGCTCGTTCCCGGGTTCTTGTTTTGTTCCTTAGATGAATCTACTTTTTGACGCTTTTTGTTGCGAATTTTGGTGTGAAATTGCGATTTTTAAGCTCGGTCGTTGTAGGTATCGCTATTCTAATAGCCTTCGCTCCTCCTGTTCTCTCCTTTGTGGGTCTCGCTTGATTTGTTGATGTTGCTCGCTTTTGAGTTTATCATCTCGCCGGCCTTTGCTCTTTTTCTTCTCTCATTCGTGTGTGCTCCTTAGCATTCGAGATTGTGTGGATTTGTCGTCCCTCTATTCTCTCTCCTCGAGTGTGGTGTGTTTCTCGCGTTTTCTCTCTCTTCTCGATGGACCGTCGCCCGTGTTGCCGCTGGTGCGCCGCCGTGAGGTGCGTAACGCTATTTATGCGATTGGTTTATGCGGTTGTTATTGTTTGTTTCATGAATTAAACTTATTTTTCCGTTATCTCATACATGTTATTTCATGTTTTTAGGGATAAATTACTTGTTATAAACTTATGATTCGAATTTATGTTACAATTTGTAGATGCGCATATTTTCATGCTATTGTTCACTTGTTCTTGTTTATTTCATCGCATCAATTTTTCAAGTGTTGTGGCTAGAAATCGGGAATGAATGACTCGCATCCTTGCGTGGTGGCCGCCTCTCCGCCCAAACATGATCATAAAAACAAAATAGAAATGCAATTATTATAAAGTAAGAAGTATGAAAACCTCGGTCTCAAGAAGGCAGTAAACAAAATTCTTCGATGTTTTGTCATGGATTAATTCAAATATCTTAGGGACTTTAGGGTTAAGGACTAAAGTTATAGTGAGGTTATTTTTGGGAGACACTTTTGGGAAGGGTCTATAGACTCTATACTCTTAACTCTAATACTGTATAATATAGGGATGAAAAAGCAATAAGTAAAGAAATGGAAATTACTGAGAGGTTTACATACCAAAAGATAGGAAATTCCTAGTTCCTGCCATAGAGGAATATATGGTGTTTTTTCCATGGTATTTATATAAATAAATAACGTAAATTTTTCTAAAAAGATCAAAATTTAAAGTTATTATGTACATATAGTAATGTTGTGTGATAAATGGAAAATTTTGTATATGAAATTATGTGTTTGTATAACAATGGATAAATGTTGTACAAAAAAAATTACTAATGTTGTATGAAAAATTGATGAATTTTGTTCATGGCATGAACATTAAGTTGGTTTTGTAAGAGACCACCTACTTTTAATTTAAAACTAGTATTTTGGCCCAGGCAATGCCCCATGTCAGTTACAATTATCAAATATATTACTGTTCATAAATTTCATAATTGATTTAATTAGCTTTTTGTAATATTCTGGCTAGTACGAAATTGAAAAATGGACGTTATGGCATGATGATTTCTAAAAAACACTTCCAAGGAATTGGAGATAAAAATAACAATTTCAATGGAATTAGGGTAAGAGAATGTTATTACTTAATAAAAGTGCTAGAGATCAAAAAACTTGTCTGTGTATTTATAATTAAATATAATTGGGAAATTCCCTCAGGTACTCCTGAGGTTTGACGTAATCGGTAATTCTCAAATTACCCCTCACATTTAGGGAATCTCTCATATACCCCTGAACTTTGTGTTTGGGCTCAAAATACCCTTATCATACACCGAAATTCAAGTGCATTAATTTCCTAAGGTACCCTTGAAACTTAAACTTTGAACTTCAAAATTCAATAAGGGTATTTTGAGAATTAAGCCAAACCTCAAGGGTACCTCAGGAAATTTCCCAATATAATTATAAGACTTTATTATGTTTTACTTTGAAACTTTAAGCATTGAAATTATAGTGGATTAGTGGTTAAACTGTCACATTTTATTTCAAAGGTCATGTGTTTGAATCCTAAACTACACATTGTTAATATTTTTAAATGAGATTATGAACATGTCTATTAGAAGCATGAGACAACTAGGTTGATGCAAAATGTCTAGTAATAGTATCGTTGTATTAAAATTAAACCGTCTTATTCTAATAATTGTGATGAACATTTATATGTTCCTCTCTGCCCTCGGGAGGAATTAGGCAAAGCTCAAAAAGAAAGACGAGAGAATGTTATGAGACTGCTAAAGTCTAATCCTGACCTTCCATTTCTAATGGGAAATATCTAAGGGGTGAGAATTGAGATTTAATTACAATCTCAACTCAACCTTTATCTCAAGACTCAAGTCCCCTTATTTCACCTCCAAAGCTCCAACATTGGCAACATATTTCAATTAAAGGGTGTGATCTTTTCGTACTTTAACTCAGCTTTTTGCTTTGACTTTGATCCTAGAAATATAACAAAATCAATTTATGGGAGGTATATACTATATAGTACATGAAGAACTTTTACCAAAGTCCAAAAGCCAGCATTTTTCTTGTTTCTCTCTACCCTTCCACGAAGAAGGAAAAGGCAATATTACTTGTTTCTTTTGAGTCTTGTGTATTGAAACAAAGCAAATGGCCAAAAGAGGAAGGTAATAAGTAATGATAATAACACAAATAAGGCCTGAGCTAGTGATCTACATAGGGTGGCAATGATGCGAGTCGAGTTCGAGTTTGTGCTCGACTCGACTCGTTAACATTTCGAGTCGAGTTTGAGTTAAGTCGAGCTCACTCGAGTCGAGTTTTGTCCGAGCTTTGACCGAGTAGATTTCGAGTAGCTTGCAAGTGTCTCATGTTAAAAGCAACAATAAGGTAGAAAAATGTTAAATTTAGGTATTTTGCTATTGATAATTAGGTATTCGAGCTTCTCACCAGTTTTTGAGTCGGGTATCGAGTTGCTCAACTTGACTCACTAACATCTCGAGTCGAGCTCGAGTTCGATTCGAGCTCACTCGAGTCGAGCTTTGACCAAGTTTTAACAGAGTCGATCTCTAGTAGCTCGCGAGTTGTCTCGTCTAATTGCCACCCCTAGCTCTACAAGGGTAAAACAGTAGCTTTTACCCTCTTGTAAGGCTCGTTAGTACTTTAACTCAGCTTTTTTTTCTCCCCTCCCGAATGACCACCTCATATCCCCTCCCCCCCTTTTGAAATGGATCGACTTCACCACCTCATTAGCCGTTAATAATTGGACTATTGGTATTCCTATAATCCTATTCCTATCCAATAACTTCTCGCATGAGCAATAAGATCGTTGACTGAGTTAAGGTTTCTGTAAGTAAAAATTCCTAAATGCATTCATAATTTTACTTTTAAAGTGAGAGGTTGTTCATTTATCGATTTGTTTACCCCTCGTATTCATGTGATGATACAGATGATGGAGGGGACAATATAAGGAATAAGGTCGGAAAAGGATGAAAAATGTGGCAATCATATGTATAACCTTACTAACTTCAATTTGAAAAATGAAATACTATCTTCAACTCAAGACTAAATATTCATCCGTTAAATGCTTTGACTTCAAAAATAAAAAAAATCAACTCAAGATAATATAATTACTTCTTAACAAACCACACAAGAAAAAATATACTAACATAATAGAAGGGAGAAGAAAACAGTTTAGGGAGAAGGATTTGTTTTCGCCAACTAAACAAACACGAGAGACCACATAAATGAAGATCATAATTCATAATTAATGAAGTTGACAGGAAAAAGGAAATTACAAACCAAAGGGAGAAACTGGAAGTTGCATTTTGGGGTGTTTATAAGCATAGCTAATCCGGAAACTTCATGAACACGCGCAACATAAGTTAGCATTATATCTTTACACTGTCAAACTTATCTGCAACTAGTAAGAGTAACCCAAGTGTTAGAAACTTAAACAATAGTGCTATTTAACTTTCCCATAATCCCGTAGAACATCAGCGAACCAAGCATATTGAAACGGACATCTATTTTGTCTGTGGAAAGGTTACATGTGGGGAGGTTCGTGTTTTACATGTTCCATACCGATATCAAATTGCGCGCCTCTTCACAAAGGGGTTACGACATGTACATTTTGAAGATTTTAAGACAGACTCAGCGTCCGTAAACCTCTTGCTTTGGCTGTGGGGTGTGTGTTAGAACTTAGAAGATATGTAGATATATTCTTGGGTTGACTATGAGTGTCAATATATGGTAGGAGTTGATTTCTCTCCATAATGTCAGCCTAATATCACGTCTATAATTTGTATTATTGACTTTGGATTGAATGAGAAAGTCACGGAAACCATTTCTTACACTAAGATCGAGATTTGCATATATTGAGCACAAGATCAGGTAATTCGAGAGACTTATGAACAAGCTCAAAATAATTGAATTAATATTTCTTTACATGACATAAAGTTAAGTCTGGAATAATTAGTTAAGATTTGCATGTGAGAATCTCAAAATGTCCCAGAAAACTTACTAATAGGAATATAATAAAGGGTATAACTGAGTTATAATCTGCGAACTTCAAGCAAAATTGAAGTTGAGCTTTTTAACCTCCACTAGGCCAGAGCTAAAATGTATATTGATTTACTCGATTGTAGCTTCGAGCTTGAGAAATCTAATAAATGTTTTTGTTAATTCACAATTTCAAAATCAATCTCCAACTAAGAACTTAACTCAGGAGTGATAGATACTTGGAAAGGAATAAGAATATGCAATTGCTGCAAAGCAACAGACACTACACAATCTTCTTCTTTTCCTTTAGAAGCTGCGTATACAATGAAATCAGATACCAGTCCATGTATAGATATATGAGGAGCCTTGCTGACACATATTTTGCGAGTAGTGGTGATCAAGAACTAAAATCCACCAAGAAATTTGATAAACGATTTTAAGTCGTGAGAGATGAGTCACAATAGTTGAAAGCATGGTCCAACTGCCAGCAACAGTTATGCCATCTTTCAGTAACTAGATGAGCAGGACGTGTAGGAACTGCCAATAGATAGATGAGCTATATGAGAAGTCCGGGGGTTGATAACAGTAGCGCCACAGCCACCAACACTTGAGCTATATGAGAAGTCTGAGGGATGATAACAGTAGCGCCACAACAAGCAATAGTTTCACCTGTGGACATCAAGACAAAGTGTAAACAATGAGGAACCACTATGCAATGGTAAGGGGAAAGGGCGCTTACAAAGCCACTGCTGCGTGCCTTTTACATGCTCTGCAGATTACAGAAGGGGAGATCATGAAACCCATAAAATGAAGTATTATACTCCAATCATAAACTTCAAGGTCACATGCCATGGCTACCAACCAATATTGACTTGAGATTCAGCACCGCACAATCGACTGCCAAGCACTCGACGTGCCCAAATCGAATCAATAGTAGATCTTTGAATTGACAGTGACAACTTAACAACAATCAAGATAGCAATTCAAACTGCCCAATATTTATCCGGTGCTTTTACAAAAGTATTGAAAATTAGGCTTGTTATAACTGTTTTTAACCAAAACACCCACATTCATGAGTGATGACACCCACAAAATGTAATGTCCGAGTCTTAAAAATAATATTTGACATTGCAAATCGAAGCTTTGAATCCATGAATGAATGCAAGTGTCCCATACTCTCTCTCCAGGTGTTCAGTAATATAGTATCGAGCACTACACAAATATTGGGAGGGAGATCATGATCTTAAACACCTATATAGTAAACATAAATAAGTCTATTTTGGAACTTTTAGTGGATGGACAAACACTTGAGAACAAATTTAGATGTTCTTTTCTGAGAGAGTTAGAGGTGAAGGTGGAAAAGGGCTTAAAAAGCCCCCATCATACCTTTCAAAGACACGACAAGAGTGACAACCATACAAAAAGGTGAAGCCTCAAGAAGCTCAGCAAAGAAAATCTTGGTGGAAGATTTCTCATCCACATAGGTCATTGTTTTATTTGGTCATGGAGTTGCAATGTATCCAGATATATAATGGTGTTGGGTTATGGCCCAAATTCTTTAAGGCCTAAATTATATTTGCTCAAATATAGGAAAGGCTGGAACTTTCCTACTATGAATGTCGGTTCTCTTGATGAAGAATTAAGACCAAAAGTCAAAATCTAGTTTAATCTAGAATATTCCATGAACTCATGGTGAAATGAAGAGCATGTGGAGGTGGAGCTACTGTACGTGGCTTTTGGAGATTATAGAAGAAGTTTCTTCATTCTTCTTCCATATTCATTAACCGACATTACACACCTATAAATAATGTGTTGTGCATATGCTTTGGAGCATCACTAATTCACCATTAACTCACCCATACTCCTCCAATGTTTCATACGGCTCCGATCCTCTTTTACACTCTATAAGTGTTCCTTCCACATAATATTTCGGCTTAGAGAGATATTACCTACAATATGTAGGTTTATTACTATTAGCTCCATCATGGAAATTCGGCTCTCTAAGATATTATGAGGTCGGAGATACCAATACACACAATCACTAATCCACTATCCTTTTGTATTACTCCTTTGTGAGTTTACTATAGTGAGAGTTTTATTTGTACCACTCACCCAAATAAGTTTCGGGTGATTTTTGTACTCTCCTATTTTCATATAGTGGATTTTGGGTACTCGTCGTCTGTGGGTTTTTTGCCTCTATTTGAGGATTTTTCCCACGTTAAATTGTGTGTCCATCTCTTACTACTTTTCTTGCCACATATTTCCATCTCTATTATTTTTCTCAATCTCTACCTCTTTAATCTGCTTCCGCTACGCACTCACAACCCTAACAAGTGGTATCCGAGCCAAAGGTTGTTTAGAGTGTTATTACATTAAAGATGTCTTCGGTAATGAAGCTCAAGATTGAGAAGTTCGGTGGCAAGATAAGTTTTACATCTGGAGGATATTTATGAAGGCCGTTCTAACCCGGAGCGGATTGGGCGCTTGATGGCGTACATAAAACCCATTTTTGGTGGATTCATTACTCAACCTCGATTGGCGTTGCGTCCTCGTCAAACGAGTTCCGGTATGTCACATATTTTCTTAACTCAAGCTACATTCGGGTCAATATCTGTGTGACATACATATATTTCTTATACCCTTTCGGGTTTCATACGACGAGTATATATGGAATTTGGTCCAAGGTGGAGATTGTTGGGTTATGGCCCAAATTCTTTAAGGCCTAAATTATATTTGCTCAAATATAGGAAAGGCTGGAACTTTCCTACTATGAATGTCGGTTCTCTTGATGAAGAATTAAGACCAAAAGTCAAAATCTAGTTTAATCTAGAATATTCCATGAACTCATGGTGAAATGAAGAGCATGTGGAGGTGGAGCTACTGTACGTGGCTTTTGGAGATTATAGAAGAAGTTTCTTCATTCTTCTTCCATATTCATTAACCGACATTACACACCTATAAATAAGGTGTTGTGCATATCTGCTTCCGCTACGCACTCACAACCCTAACAAATGACATTTTTAGTCGAGGCTTATACAAGTTCATAGTTGGTACCCTGCACTATATATGGACAAATAAGTAGAAATTCTCAAGTGATAAAAACACGATAGATGAAAAACACCAAAAGCACAGGCTCGATGGAGGCACTATCAACTTCTTGGGACCAAAAATGAGATTCTAGCACCAAATTTTTAATTTCCCTTCGAGATAAAACAGAGGAAGATCTAATTCACGGCCCACATATTTGTTTATCAAATTTACAGCAAACATAGGTAAAATTTAGATGGAGTTTCAGATTAGGACTCATGCTCCAAAATCTATTTCCATTGGACTAGAGTAGAGATGGCCAACAGTGTTGGTCAATCCAGCCCATCTAGCCCAGCCCACCTCGTGGGTAGTGTGGGTCGAGCCCGCGAAAAGCCCGGTCCAGTCCGCCTCGAACCGTGAAATTGGTGGGTGGACTGTGGGCCGGCTTTTTTTTGAACCCAGCCCATGAAAGCTCGCTACTAAAACCGCCCAGCCCGGTCCACGAAACCGGTCCAGCACGGCCCATGAACCACATCAGCCCAGCTCATCAAGTAATTATTCAACCAAATTATGTATATTTTAATCAAATTTTATATATTTTAGTGAAATCGAATATATTATAATTCAATAAAATTCAAAAATATTGAAATTATTCATTAATATTAATAATTATATATATATTTTTAATTAATTTTAAAGGTTATATGTAACAATAATGAATAATTTCAATGATTCAATAATTTTGAAAAAAACTAAAAAAATTCTCGTGTCGGACCGCCAGCCCAGTCCAGCCCGCTAGGCCCACGAACCGCCAGAACTGCTCCCTGAACCGTGAAAATCGGTAACAGATCGGTGTGCGCCAAGATTTTTCAGTCCGTGGACCAGCCCGCCCAAACCGTGAATTTCACGGTCTGCACCTGGGCTGTGAAATCTCAGCCCGGCCCGCTAGGGCCCACAGATTGGCCCGCCCAACACGAACCAGTGGCCATCTCTAGACCAGAGGAAGGACAATAAGATATAATGAAGCAGCAGATTGAGGTAATACAATAAGGTTCTCGTTATTAAGGATCATATCATAAATTTCAGAAATCACAAAAGTTAAATTGACCTTATAAATTATGATAATTCAGCTTATCTATAAGTTCAGCAAGGCTAGAGTAGGATGGTCCGGGAGCCTTAGCTTTGAATCAACGCGAGGCAAAGAAAGATCCTTTTAACACTTCTTGCCAAAATCAAACTATTTGAAAATGTAGTACCAGTACCATCACCCAGTATCTCAGTCATCGGCAACAACATATGGTTTCAGAGAAAGTGAGAAGCTAATGGGCTTAGAGAAAGACTTGCACCAATGACTTTTCTGCCATTTGCATACAAAAATGTACATCAAGAGTATTCAACTATCAACCAGCTTTAGAAATGGGTTTCAAAGAAAGAGAGAAAGAAAAACATATCTAAAACCTGACCAACTTTGTTTTTATCACAATGATTTGATGCATCAGCATACATGACAGCTCTTCCTACAGGTCCCATAATAATCAGGAGAACCAACCATAAATATTGAATTTCTTTCACATTCTCCAATGGCAGCCCAGCGGCCGGGCAGATTTCATCTTCATCGCCACACTCGTTATCTTCTGATTCAGATAAAATGCTTCACTCACTTATTGCTCGGACATGGAAGAATTTGGTGGCACACCACATTTCACCCTCAGGAACAGGATCTCTCTCATGGTGGCTGCTCATGTCAGGAGATGCATTGAGGTCGACATTGAAGAACAGAATACCGTTGCCTTTGATAGGTCTAAGCAAACGGTTATGACTAGTAGAGTACGGCCACACTTTGGTCTTCAGTCGTGAGGTCTTGAGCTGCAAGATTCAAGCACAAGTTAATCCACAAGATTAGAAAAAATTGATGGTAAAAGACCATATATAATCAATATATATATATATCATATAACTAATATATAAAGCAGAGTACAAAAGTCAGCTCACGAGGTCGCGACATTTGGCGTCCTCATTGGACGCCATTTGTCGCGCTCATTAAGTGTCATTTTTTTAAATATAAATAAATAGAGTTCTAAAATTGATTATGATAAGATTAAAAAAGAGTTGGTTCACAATGAAAAACATAAATACAGTATATTGATTATAACTTTTAATATACAGTTCGTAAAATTATAATTTTTGTACCATTAGAAAGTGTGTAAGAAGTACTTTAAAATAAGGTCCATTTATACTATATTTAAAATTTTATATTAAAGTAACGTATGAAAGGAAATATTGACTAATTACGTGAACTAAATATTATAGAATTTTAGCGCACATTGAGTTCTTCCCCAAGTACAGTTTCTAATAAATATACTCCTCATATTTCCTATGATAAGAAACAAATGTTGCATCCTTCGTCTCCTCCAAACATGATTGTTGGCTAAGATAGGACATGTCAACATATTAGAAAGAGGGTTGATATTGTTAATCACGTTGGTCTATTGAGGCTTGAAGGGCACCGCAGCAACATACCTTAGCAACATACAATAGCAATATTACCAATCCTTCATAATTTAACAAATTGTTTCATATTTATATGATAGGTGTTTTAATTTGATTTGTAAACACAATGAGTACTAAAGAAAGGTAAGTTTTATCTTGAACTTTCTCCATTAACTTTTCATTGGTCTAGAACAGATACTGATGACTTAAGCATTGGAATAAAAAATAAACTTATGTGCTATGCCATTGTAAATAAAATGGTTAAGGATATCAAAGAACCAATCAGGTACAAACTGATCAAGGATTTGAGCAAAGAAAGGCAAGATTGGACTTTGAAAGTTAGGGTCACCAAAATGTGGGATGCCATAAACCCGAAAAGCAACAATTTTATTGGTGTTGAAACAATACTTGTATATGAGTAAGTAAGCCCCACTATACAATTAACACATCATCTATTTTTGTTTTATTTTGATCCAACCTTGCAAACTAAATGGCCTACTAAAATAGGGAGATCACATTCAAGGCTCTATAAGAGGAGATGATGCATCAGACTACAAACGCACGCTCAAGGAGGGGAACATCTACATAATTAGAAACTTTAATGTGAGAGCCAACAAAAAAGAGTATAGAACTGTCACAAATAAACACATGCTATATTTCAACTTCTCAACCTCTATTCAAACTCTAGACGAAGACAAACCCAAAATTCCTAGACACGATTTTGAGTTGGGAGACTATGAGTTGATTCAAAAACGATGTGACTCAATTGTGCAACTCACAGGTACTCATATTTCTTCATTATATAGCCTTTATATTTAAATACATGTTACAACTTATCTTTAGTAATTATTATTATTATATGTAATTTGTATATATTATTATATCCCTCATGCAAATATAATAGGACAACTAGAGGCCATTGGTAGACTGACACAACGAGCAAGAACTGTACTAAGGGAAATCACATTGGATCATACAAGGTTAATGTTCTTTATTTCATAAAGATTACTATTATTATTCGTAGTTTAATAGAAATATTATTATAGGTCTTAAAATGATTAATTATCTTGCATTGGACAAAACTTTGTCGTAACACTATGGGGAGAAATTGGTAAAACATTCAGCGATCATCTTAGTTTAGACGACTCAGTACCAATTGTTCGTGTGAACATTTAGATTTGAAGTAGGTTGTGTAGTATATCATGACATGTGCTTTAACATATAAAATATGTAGTTTCTACATGTTAGAGTGAATGTTTGAATCATATACTGAGTTTCTGCATAATATAGTGAGTGTCTAAATGATATAGTGGATTGTTCAGAAATGATGTAGTTGTTGCATGATGTAGTATGTTTCTGAATGATATAGTGAGTTTCTTCATGACATATAAATTAGAAATGATGTAGTGAGTTGTTCAGAAATGATGCAGTTATTGCATGATGTAGTATGTTTCTGAATGATATAGTGAGTTTCTTCATGACATATAAATTAGAAACCAACGTCAAAGATAATGACAAAATCATATTATAACTTTTAGTTGTTCTATGTCAAACAAAAAGAACGGCCAAAAATAGGGATGTAAATATTTAAAAACTCTATCTCTTCTTCACGAAAAATCCCGGGCATTTGCCCCAGTCCCAATACTAGTATATATATATAAAGGATGAACTTTTCGGGAGCATAGGGAGCTCCTCAAGATTTCGAGCTCATAGAACGCGCCACATAGGATTGCCACATCATCAATTTATATTTTTATTTTTTACAAAAATAGAGTTCTACATGATTTAAATACATATAAGGAGATTTGGATAAGCGGAAATAAGAATTTGGATTTGAATCAACAACCTAAAATATTATATTATGAAAATTGTGTATAACTTTTGCTACATAATTCGGAGTATTATAAATTTTGTACTATTGGAGAGCATCCGAAATATGCTTCGAAATAAGATCCATTTACAATATAGTTCTACAACATATGAAATATAGAGCGCCATGTAGGATTGTCATGTCATCAATTTTTATTTTTATTTTTTTTCTAAAAATAGAGTTCTACATAGATTTAAATACATATAAGGAGTCTTGGATAAGCAGAGATTAGAGTTTCGTTTGAATCAACAAGTTTTGAATCAACAACCTTCTATTCAAGTCTCCAGATTCTTCTCATCCTTCAGTTGCAATTCCCATAAAAAAATGTATACTTTCCATAATACTTTCAATCTTTCATTAATTTCCTTACTTTAACCACATTTTCTAGTAATCCTTTCAATCTTTGATCTTCCTCTCTCAATCACCCCTATATCTTTCCATCCAATCTCAATAATTTCTCAAACAACCATTATATGAATCAGCAAGTTTGGTTGAAAAAAAATCAGATTCATAAATAAAAGCATTTGATTGATGTGAAGTACTCTCCAATTCTCCATACTCCTATCCGGGCAATTCACTCGCCGGATAATTTGAAGAAAATTCGGATTTTTGTTTTGAAGTCGTAGATTTTTGTTCTTGGCGGTTCCATATTCTACATTTCTACAGTTTATGGAATGGGTAATTTGTATTATTTTGTAATTTATTCTTTAATTCATCTTGGTTAATTTCAGATTTTAGTGTCCCACTCTGTGAATTGAGTATTTTGATGGTTAACTTGAGTCTTATAATATCGTTGAATGCTTGAAGCTTTGATTAGATAAAGAGCCTAAAGTCATTTTTAGTTTTTTTTTTTCCTGATTAGATGAGTTATGGTGTATAAGTTCTGCCTTATTTTAGGAATTCAGTATTGTATAAGTTCTGCCATTATATGAAATCAAGTGAATTATTTTTGCCTTTGACGGTTTGAGAGATTGCTTTCACATATGCTTTTCTAGGATGGATTTTACTTTTGCTATCTAATCACAATGAACCAATTTTGTGTAATTTAATCGCCTATAAAGTTACATATACCAATTCGTTTTTTTCATTGGTTCATTTGTACCAATTATAGGATGAAGAGCATCATCCTATAAAATTCTAAAATTGGAGTTGAACAATGCTGAACATTTATTTGGGAGCCTCATTTTTAAAATTAGTATAAGATTAGAACAGGGCCTCCGAAATGATAAAGACGACCCTGGTCATCGGATGTTACTATTACCTTAATATCTGTGACCCAATATTTGAAAATGTAGAAGATAATGTCAACAACATATGGTTTCAGAGAAAGTGAGAAGCTAATAATAACTATTACCTTAATTGGATGTTGAGTTCCACTATGGATGCTTTCTTTAGCTTGACGATGATGATACAAGTTGGGATTCTAGCGTAGCTAATCTAGCTTCCTTCACTCTCCTTCGTGAGCACACTCTAGTTTGTTGGGCTTTAATCTTTTCTGCTTCAGGCAAGCGTGCCAAAGGGTTGGCAATATATGAAACACCGTAAAAAGCCTGAACTACCACTCTAGGATGTAATATCCCCAGACCATTGTCCAATAGACTTTCAATATGATCCATGTCTTTTGTTGAAGAATTTTGGTATATCCAGTAGATGTCAGGATTTAGACCATAAGAATTATCTTTCTTTGCTTCATACTCTCCCAAATACCACATAATGCGTTTCTCTTTTTGCATATGATCTCTCAAACAATGCAGATGGCTTACCATCGTTATCGAGGCCGATATATGGGAAATGAGCATGAGATGGGTATCCTATACGAATCTCAAGAATGGCTATAACACTTATGTTGCTCAAGAACAATAATTTTTTCATCTTTTAATGTTAATTTGTTCACTCGAAACTCCATGGTTTTCGTTGATGAAATGAGTCATTCCATTCCATAATGGACAACCCAATCTCCTTTCTCCATCTGGATTATTATGTTCTTCCCCCGTTGCATGCTTCAATAGATCTACGGGTTCCCATGATGCGCGATTTGGAAATTCATTACGGAGTTTTTTTTTCCACTCTTCAGGTGAGATAAAATCTTCAGGACCAAATTGAGTTGCATTAACTCCTTTAGCCCATGTGATCCTCATTTGATACTCTAGGTGTCGTGCTAGGTGTCGTGTTGTTGAGGTAAAATTGCATGAATGTCTCCATCAACACAAATTATTAGGAATTGATATTGAAGGTATGATAAACCAAATAATGATCATAGCTTATGAAGAATTCTTTCTACTTTAACTAATGAATATACGATTAATGACATTTGCAACAAGTTACTCTCAAAATAACTACATTATTACGACAAATCACAAGACTACAACATCAATGAGTGATACAGACGACCTTGAAGTAAGAAGATGGGTGATAGAGAAACTACAAAAGGATTGTTTTGGTGCTTTTTTTTGTCAAACATTTGCTATTTATGGTATTGTACTAAGCTATTGGTGTTATGTTAATAATGAAGTTAATAGTGTGACTATTCACTAACATAGCTAGTTATCAGATCCTTCTCTATAACTTTTTTGAATATATCTGATTTTTCGGTCTAGACCGAAAAAATAAATAGTTGTTTGGTCCAAGTTTTTTGAAGTTTCAATTTTCAGTCCTGAGCGCGAATAATTTTTTTTTTGGCTTTTACATAACTTCTATATAAAATTTAAATTTACAATATATTTATGTACTTTTTATGGATGATATATCAAAAAATTATTATATTATTATTAACTATGTTTTTTATATAATAGAGAGAATGAATAGGTGAGAGAGATAAAGATTTGGTGTATCAAAGGAGATAAAAGGACGAGAAAATTGAACAAAGAGAATGAAGAGGTGAGAAAATAATAATAATAATAATAATAATAATAATAATAATAATAATAATAATAATAATAATAATAATAATAATAATAATAATAATAATAATAATAATAATAATAATAATAATAATAATAATAATTATAATAATAATAATAATAATAATAATAATAATACGAAGATGATAGTTGTATATCATATGTAGTGTTTTCTTAAAATTTATTACAACATACGGAGTATAAATTTTACGAGATATGAATGACTGTTTTTCAATAAATATTCTTCTCTCTCCCTAAATAGTGTTCCCATTTTTCCATCTATGTCTGGCCCAAATAAATTTCCCATTTCCTTAGTTGGTGTGGGTCCACCAATTAAAATATTATTTAGCTTTCACTTTCTATTATATTACCCAATTCTCCATAAACAATATGACTTTGTAAAGTGACCCACATTCTCTCTCTTCAATAAACTATTGATAAATAGTGTACCAACTTTAATTTTTAATTCTAATTCAATACAATTAAGGACCCACTTATTATTTCTCTTTAATACTTGTGCCCAAAAGAAATGGGAACTCTATTTGGGGACGGGGGAGTAGTTATCTATTATCATCATGATGTAATTATGCTAACTCATAATTTTTCACAATATTAATTAAATTTATTACTTACTGTAAAATAAGGTACCTTATGGAGAATTTATCTACCATTTGGTAGCAATAAAAGTTAGGATAATAATATTTTAATTCAATATATGTTTGTTATATCTTTCAGAGTGATTATGTAATATATCATATACGTATAATGCTAATAATAATACCAATTTAAGCTTTGCCTAGTGGTTAGGATTGTGCCTTCCAACCTTGAGGTTGGAGGTTCAATTCCCACTATGGAAACTTTGAGGGTAGGGATTTCGTTTATCCTCCCCTTATTCTCAGAGTGTCTGTTAGGGCAATTCATCTCCCAATCCAAAAAAATATAAGGCTAATAATAATTTAGATATCAAGTAATTATATCATGTATATATAAGGCTAATAATAACATAATACTACTATCATGTAATTTTATTTTTTTAATACATCTTGAGTGGACTGGGTTTACAATAACTTATTATGCACCTAAACTGAATTTATCACACAAGAACTGACTATATTAGGAAAAAAAAACACTCAAATATATCATAAGAAACTGACTATGTCAAAAAATTAAATATATCATACAAAAACTGACTATACAAAAGGTGATTATATCATACAAAAACTGACCATATCATATGAAAATTGACTATATCGAATAAAAAAATATTATAGTATATGATTTCCGATATACAATAAGTTATTATAAATGTGGTCCATTGAAAAAATTATCTTTTAGAGTGTTACATTTGGTGTCTTTTGCATCAAAAAATCATAAACTACATAGTAATTAGGTATTTACCCGTATACAACACCCTAAACGGTCACTAGTAGAAAAAGGACAATTTGCGTCCCCCCAAGTGCATCGCATGAAAGGCAAAACGACGCAAAAACATAATTTGCGTCGCATGCAGTGAAGAGTGCGACGCACAACATGGGTACATAAACACCAGATACGATTTTCGTTCCATACCCGGGGTTCAAAGAGTATTTCAGTGGGATGAGTTGATGCGTCCGATTGGGGAGCATGTTGGTGCGTACAAGACACATTGCGGTGAAATCAGTAGAAGCAAAGTGTCTATCTTGTACGATAGTTGGGATGATGTTCCACTAGGCCTTAAATATAGTTTATGGGAAGATGCTTAAGTAAGTAACCCATGTATTCTAAAAGTCATTTTTTTAATTTAATTGAGATCTTGTTTATTAATTACTAATGGTGTATTATTTTTTAAATTGAAGAGAGAGTTTGGAATACAAGAGGATGAGAGGAAGAAACGAGATGTGTTGACTACTTGTGATAAGCGGTGGAGGGATTTCAAGTCAAAATTGGTGAGTCGATGGATCACAAAAACGAGGAAGGGGCCTAACAATGATAAGCAACCGTATGTGCTCTATCCTTTCATTACGGTAGAGATTTGGAAGCAATTTGTGACAAAAGTGTAGCTCTGATGAGTTTAAGGTATATTATATGTACGTTACAATCACATAATATGTTATAATCAATTTTTTATGTTGTGAATATTGACTATTTACTTGTTTTTATATTAGGCTAAAAGTGAAAAAGCAAGAAAGTCTCAGGCTGCCAACATTCATCCTCATTTTCTGGGTCAAAAGTCATATGCAGAGATGATTCCTGTTTGGAAAAGAAAAGGGTATATCCCTTCATCATCTACAGCATCATCTGTTAACTTATCCACATCTTCAGTTTTTTCCTCCTTGCCGGATCGAACTTTGCCATAACTTCTCGCAAGATCGAAAAAAGATAAGGAAGGAAATCTTTTCTTCCCTAATGAAGAAACACAAAAGATAAAAGAGTCCATTGTAAGTATTTTTCAAATTTTATGATATTTTCTTGTCTAATTACTCGTATTCTACTAATCATATGAATTTTTTTAATCGGACGCAGGATGATTGGAAAAGGAAAGAAAAGGAAGGACAGTTTGTTCCAGGTCGGATGGATGATGCTCTATCACGTGCTTTACGGAGGAAAAACTGACTTGGGCGTGTGTTAACAGCTGGGCGTAGCATTGGGATTACATCTATTTGGGGAGATCCTGATCGGAGTAGTACTGCTCGAAAGGGTAGGGGCATGGATGATGAGGACATGCAGGAGTTCGAGGCTAGAGTGAGCCAAAGAGCTAGAGAACATACGATGCAAGAGATGAACTCGAAGATAGATGCAATAGTTCAAGAAAGGTTGATGGCTTTTGCGGCGCAATTAGGTCTTCAAGCACCAAATCAAACAAGGGAAGATGCGCCGGATCGAAGTCCTCACACTCCAGTTGATCCTAGTAGCTGTCACTCGGGGGGCAATGATCCATTTGTGAACTTGCAGGTATAAGTTTATTTTATATCTTTTAAGATTATGATATTATGCTTCTAAAACACTTAATTAATGACATTGTGTTCTCATTGGATGTTAAGAGTCAAGTTCCATGTCGTTTGGGGTCATCATGAGTGTTGATAATTTCTTTCCGGACTACGCAGATGCTCCATTTCCACTACCTACTCCATACATCGTGAAACTCAGTCAAGCTGAGGGTTCACTCATGGAATGGCCGAAAGAGTTGGTATTCATAGTCTCAAATAATCAGGTAACTTATGTTTAATATCTTGATTTATATACTACGTAAGCTTGATTGATATATGAAATAATCTATATACATATATAGTATGAATTAAAAAGAAGTCGAATTGAATTAGGAACATTTGCCTGAGGGAGTTGCGATGAAGAAGAAGAAAAAAAAATTATTTGGTAGTGATCTTTGCACCGATGAGTCTGCACATAGGTACATAGATCCTTTTATTGACTTATCACTTAATGAGATGGATGATATTGTCATGGATATGCACCGATTATTTTGCAACCGGCCCTCAGATGAGCCTTTTAATATGCAAGTTATGAAGGGTACCGTCTTCAACTATGATAGTAATCAGATGATAATTCTCTCGCGACAAGATGTTTTTCAATTTCTCACGGGAGCATGACTTAATGTATCCATTTTGCAAATATTTATGATGTGAGAATTCTCAAACTCTAAACTAATTAACATTGATATTTATTTTTATTGTTTCTTCTAAGTATAAGTATTTGGAGTGTAGGTATTTGGAAGAGGAGTCTGAATCAGAGGGTACTATTGGTTTCATGTGTCCAAGTATGATTTCGGCGACCATGATACGCAATGAACCAGATGTCGTGATCAACTACATGGCAAGTACAATGAAAGCGAATCAAAATATGTGTTTCATCCTATGTCTGTATATTCAAAAGTATGTTAGTTAAACTAATTTTTCTTTGTTTTATCTATATGAACTTGTGGTTATATGAACATCACATTTTGTTTCATGCCTTAGGGAACATTGGAATCTTCTTGTCATTTGTCTATCTAAGGAAGCGGTATATATATTTGATTCGCTACAGAGAGAAAGAAAATTAGCTATGAAGATGCCGCTGAATACGTAAGTTCATACTTGTTATACATGTTAATTAATTTACATGTATTTTATGATATTTTAAATAATTTACAAATGTTTATAGTAATTAATTGTTACAAAATTTCTATACTTAGTGCATATACAAGTTTCACGCGCCTTGAAGGATCCAATAAAGGAACTAAATTGTCTTGGATAACGATCCTGGTAAAACTCTTATGTTTTGTATTTCGTACACATTTTATAATTCTATTTAGGATTTTATTTCCGATTCTAATATATATCTTAAATTTGGCGTAGTGTGCTCAACAATCGGGAGGAGCGGAATGCAGCTATTTCGTGATAAAAACATGCTTGAAATCGTCCGCATGCACTATGATTCAGATAATTTACAGGAGGTATATGTACGTCGTAAATTCGTTATTTATACGTATAGAATTTTCAAGTATATTAACTAATTTAATATATTTCAAGGATTTTCCACCAAGTCCTCAGCCATACTCCGCAACTGAAATCGACGAACTTCGAGAACTTTTTGCAAAATACTTTGTAGAGGTCGTCAAAGCTGCAAACTAACTAGTTAGTATATGTATTTATAGGCTGAACAATATATTGAACCTTGTTGGTTGGCTGGTTGCAATTGATTTCAATATTGGTTGCTTTGAGATTACTGGAACAGGTTTTGGTTATATATGCAAAATTCTCCCAACGATTTCTTGGGTTGTCCAAATTACAAAGGAAACTCTATCGAATTTTCTACTCATAATTATTAATATAATGTTCGTTTAGTTTTGAAGTTTAAGGTTTTGTATATGGAAAAAAAAACAAAAAAAAGAAAAAAAAAACCAACAATCATCATTTGCGTCGCATGCTGGTCAACGTGCGACGCAAATGGCCTACTATCTGCGTCGCACATTGAGCATCATGCGACGCAGATGATAGTTGGGCTGCTGACGATGTGGATGCAGGACACCACCATCTGTGTTGCATGCTGCTTAATGTGCGACGCGGATAGTAGGCCATTTGCGTCGCACATTGACCAGCATGCGACGCAAATGGTGGTGTCCTGCATCCACAACAGGTAGCAGTTCAACAGTTATTTGTGTCGCCTGGTAGTCCGGGTCCGACGCAAATAGTGAGCAATCTGCGTCGCGTGCTTGTCCGACGCAGATCATGTATCTTGATTTGCGTCGAGAGTTGTGTCGTCGGACCCATGTCCGACGCAAATGAGCGCCTTGCATCCGACGCAAATCGTCAATTCTGTACGAGTGGGTGCCCACTGCCCAACCTACACCTTTAGAACCTCTCACTCTCAGCTACCCTCACTCATACGCAAATTCCGAGCTCGAATTGCAGATGCTCGTTCCAGGTTCTTGTTTTGTTCCTTAGATGAATCTACTTTTTTGACGATTTTTGTTGCGAATTTTGGTGTGAAATTGCGATTTTTATGTCGGTCGTTGTAGGTATCGCTATTCTAATAGCCTTCGCTCCTCCTGTTCTCTCCTTTGTGGGTCTCGTTTGATTTGTTGATGTTGCTCTGCTTTTGAGTTTATCATCTGCTGGCCTTTGCTCTTTTTCTTCTCTCATTCGTGTGTGCTCCTTAGCATTCGAGATTGTGTGGATTTGTCGTCCCTCTATTCTCTCTCCTCGATTGTGGTGTGTTTCTCGCGTTTTCTCTCTCTTCTTGCTGATGGACTGTCGCCTGTGTTGCTGCTTGGTGCGCCGCCGTGAGGTGCACAACGCTATTTATGCGATTGGTTTATGCGGTTGTTATTGTTTGTTTCATGAATTAAACTTATTTTTCCGTTATCTCATACATGTTATTTCATGTTTTTAGGGATAAATTACTTGTTATAAACTTATGATTCGAATTTATGTTACAATTTGTAGATGCGCATATTTTCATGCTATTGTTCACTTGTTCTTGTTTATTTCATCAGATCAATTTTTCAAGTGTTGTAGCTAGAAATCAGGAATGAATGACCTGCATCCTTGCAGGGTGGCCGCCTCTCCTGCCCAAACATGATCATAAAAACAAAATAGAAATGCAATTATTATAAAGTAAGAAGTATGAAAACCTGGTCTCAAGAAGGCAGAAACAAAATTCTTCGATGTTTTGTCATGGATTAATTCAAATATCTTAGGGACTTTAGGGTTAAGGACTAAAGTTATAGTGAGGTTATTTTTGGGAGACACTTTTGGGAAGGGTCTATAGACTCTATACTCTTAACTCTAATACTGTATAATATAGGGATGAAAAAGCAATAAGTAAAGAAATGGAAATTACTGAGAGATTTACGTACCAAAAGATAGGAAATTCCTAGTTCCTGCCATAGAGGAATATATGGTGTTTTTTCCATGGTATTTATATAAATAAATAACGTAAATTTTTCTAAAAAGATCAAAATTTAAAGTTATTATGTACATATAGTAATGTTGTGTGATAAATGGAAAATTTTGTATATGAAATTATGTGTTTGTATAACAATGGATAAATGTTGTACAAAAAAAATTACTAATGTTGTATGAAAAATTGATGAATTTTGTTCATGGCATGAACATTAAGTTGGTTTTGTAAGAGACCACCTACTTTTAATTTAAAACTAGTATTTTGGCCCAGGCAATGCCCCATGTCAGTTACAATTATCAAATATATTACTGTTCATAAATTTCATAATTGATTTAATTAGCTTTTTGTAATATTCTGGCTAGTACGAAATTGAAAAATGGACGTTATGGCATGATGATTTGTAAAAAACACTTCCAAGGAATTGGAGATAAAAATAACAATTTCAATGGAATTAGGGTAAGAGAATGTTATTACTTAATAAAAGTGCTAGAGATCAAAAAACTTGTCTGTGTATTTATAATTAAATATAATTGGGAAATTCCCTCAGGTACTCCTGAGGTTTGACGTAATCGGTAATTCTCAAATTACCCCTCGCATTTAGGGAATCTCTCATATACCCCTGAACTTTGTGTTTGGGCTCAAAATACATACCCTTATCATACACCGAAATTCAAGTGCATTAATTTCCTAAGGTACCCTTGAAACTTAAACTTTGAACTTCAAAATTCAATAAGGGTATTTTGAGAATTAAGCCAAACCTCAAGGGTACCTCAGGAAATTTCCCAATATAATTATAAGACTTTATTATGTTTTACTTTGAAACTTTAAGCATTGAAATTATAGTGGATTAGTGGTTAAACTGTCACATTTTATTTCAAAGGTCATGTGTTCGAATCCTAAACTACACATTGTTAATATTTTTAAATGAGATTATGAACATGTCTATTAGAAGCATGAGACAACTAGGTTGATGCAAAATGTCTAGTAATAGTATCGTTCTATTAAAATTAAACCGTCTTATTCTAATAATTGTGATGAACATTTTTATGTTCCTCTCTGCCCTCGGGAGGAATTAGGCAAAGCTCAAAAAGAAAGACTAGAGAATGTTATGAGACTGCTAAAGTCTAATCCTGACCTTCCATTTCTAATGGGAAATATCTAAGGGGTGAGAATTGAGATTTAATTACAATCTCAACTCAACCTTTATCTCAAGACTCAAGTCCCCTTATTTCACCTCCAAAGCTCCAACATTGGCAACATATTTCAATTAAAGGGTGTGATCTTTTCGTACTTTAACTCAGCTTTTTGCTTTGACTTTGATCCTAGAAATATAACAAAATCAATTTATGGGAGGTATATACTATATAGTACATGAAGAACTTTTACCAAAGTCCAAAAGCTAGCATATTTCTTGTTTCTCTCTACCCTTCCACGAAGAAGGAAAAGGCAATATTACTTGTTTCTTTTGAGTCTTGTGTATTGAAACAAAGCAAATGGCCAAAAGAGGAAGGTAATAAGTAATGATAATAACACAAATAAGGCCTGAGCTAGTGATCTACATAGGGTGGCAATGATGCGAGTCGAGTTCGAGTTTGTGCTCGACTCGACTCGTTAACATTTCGAGTCGAGTTTGAGTTAAGTCGAGCTCACTCGAGTCGAGTTTTGTCCGAGCTTTGACCGAGTAGATTTCGAGTAGCATGCAAGTGTCTCATGTTAAAAGCAACAATAAGGTAGAAAAATGTTAAATTTAGGTATTTATTTTGCTATTGATAATTAGGTATTCGAGCTTCTCACGAGTTTTCGAGTCGGGTATCGAGTTGCTCAACTTGACTCACTAACATCTCGAGTCGAGCTCGAGTTCGATTCGAGCTCACTCGAGTCGAGCTTTGACCAAGTTTTAACAGAATCGATTTGTTTACCCCTCGTATTCATGTGATGATACAGATGGAGGGGACAATATAAGGAATAAGGTCGGAAAAGGATGAAAAATGTGGCAATCATATGTATAACCTTACTAACTTCAATTTGAAAAATGAAATACTATCTTCAACTCAAGACTAAATATTCATCCGTTCAATGCTTTGAATTCAAAAATAAAAAAAATCAACTCAAGATAATATAATTACTTCTTAACAAACCACACAAGAAAAAATATACTAACATAATAGAAGGGAGAAGAAAACAGTTTAGGGAGAAGGATTTGTTTTCGCCAACTAAACAAACACGAGAGACCACATAAATGAAGATCATAATTCATAATTAATGAAGTTGACAGGAAAAAGGAAATTACAAACCAAAGGGAGAAACTGGAAGTTGCATTTTGGGGTGTTTATAAGCATAGCTAATCCGGAAACTTCATGAACACGCGCAACATAAGTTAGCATTATATCTTTACACTGTCAAACTTATCTGCAACTAGTAAGAGTAACCCAAGTGTTAGAAACTTAAACAATAGTGCTATTTAACTTTCCCATAATCCCGTAGAACATCAGCGAACCAAGCATATTGAAACGGACATCTATTTTGTCTGTGGAAAGGTTACATGTGGGGAGGTTCGTGTTTTACATGTTCCATACCGATATCAAATTGCGCGCCTCTTCACAAAGGGGTTACGACATGTACATTTTGAAGATTTTAAGATAGACTCAGCGTCCGTAAACCTCTCGCTTTGGCTGTGGGGTGTGTGTTAGAACTTAGAAGATATGTAGATATATTCTTGGGTTGACTATGAGTGTCAATATATGGTAGGAGTTGATTTCTCTCCATAATGTCAGCCTAATATCACGTCTATAATTTGTATTATTGACTTTGGATTGAATGAGAAAGTCACGGAAATCATTTCTAAGATCGAGATTTGCATATATTGAGCACAAGATCAGGTAATTCGAGAGACTTGTGAACAAGCTCAAAATAATTGAATTAATATTTCTTTACATTACATAAAGTTAAGTCTGGAATAATTAGTTAAGATTTGCATGTGAGAATCTCAAAATGTCCCAGAAAACTTACTAATAGGAATATAATAAAGGGTATAACTGAGTTATAATCTGCGAACTTCAAGCAAAATTGAAGTTGAGCTTTTAACCTCCACTAGGCCAGAGCTAAAATGTATATTGATTTACTCGATTGTAGCTTCGAGCTTGAGAAATCTAATAAATGTTTTTGTTAATTCACAATTTCAAAATCAATCTCCAACTAAGAACTTAACTCAGGAGTGATAGATACTTGGAAAGGAATAAGAATATGCAATCGCTGCAAAGCAACAGACACTACACAATCTTCTTCTTTTCCTTTAGAAGCTGCGTATACAATGAAATCAGATACCAGTCCATGTATAGATATATGAGGAGCCTTGCTGACACATATTTTGCGAGTAGTGGTGATCAAGAACTAAAATCCACCAAGAAATTTGATAAACGATTTTAAGTCGTGAGAGATGAGTCACAATAGTTGAAAGCATGGTCCAACTAACAGCAACAGTTATGCCATCTTTCAGTAACTAGATGAGCAGGACGTGTAGGAACTGCCAATAGATAGATGAGCTATATGAGAAGTCCGGGGGTTGATAACAGTAGCGCCACAGCCACCAACACTTGAGCTATATGAGAAGTCTGAGGGATGATAACAGTAGCGCCACAACAAGCAATAGTTTCACCTGTGGACATCAAGACAAAGTGTAAACAATGAGGAACCACTATGCAATGGTAAGGGGAAAGGGCGCTTACAAAGCCACTGCTGCGTGCCTTTTACATGCTCTGCAGATTACAGAAGGGGAGATCATGAAACCCATAAAATGAAATATTATACTCCAATCATAAACTTCAAGGTCACATGCCATGGCTACCAACCAATATTGACTTGAGATTCAGCACCGCACAATCGACTGCCAAGCACTCGACGTGCCCAAATCGAATCAATAGTAGATCTTTGAATTGACAGTGACAACTTAACAACAATCAAGATAGCAATTCAAACTGCCCAATATTTATCCGGTGCTTTTACAAAAGTATTGAAAATTAGGCTTGTTATAACTGTTTTTAACCAAAACACCCACATTCATGAGTGATGACACCCACAAAATGTAATGTCCGAGTCTTACAAATAATATTTGACATTGCAAATCGAAGCTTTGAATCCATGAATGAATGCAAGTGTCCCATACTCTCTCTCCAGGTGTTCAGTAATATAGTATCGAGCACTACACAAATATTGGGAGGGAGATCATGATCTTAAACACCTATATAGTAAACATAAATAAGTCTATTTTGGAACTTTTAGTGGATGGACAAACACTCGAGAACAAATTTAGATGTTCTTTTCTGAGAGCGTTAGAGGTGAAGGTGGAAAAGGGCTTAAAAAGCCCCCATCATACCTTTCAAAGACACGACAAGAGTGACAACCATACAAAAAGGTGAAGCCTCAAGAAGCTCAGCAAAGAAAATCTTGGTGGAAGATTTCTCATCCACATAGGTCATTGTTTTATTTGGTCATGGAGTTGCAATGTATCTAGATATATAATGGTGTTGGGTTATGGCCCAAATTCTTTAAGGCCTAAATTATATTTGCTCAAATATAGGAAAGGCTGGAACTTTCCTACTATGAATGTCGGTTCTCTTGATGAAGAATTAAGACCAAAAGTCAAAATCTAGTTTAATCTAGAATATTCCATGAACTCATGGTGAAATGAAGAGCATGTGGAGGTGGAGCTACTGTACGTGGCTTTTGGAGATTATAGAAGAAGTTTCTTCATTCTTCTTCCATATTCATTAACCGACATTACACACCTATAAATAAGGTGTTGTGCATATGCTTTGGAGCATCACTAATCCACCATTAACTCACCCATACTCCTCCAATGTTTCATACGGCTCCGATCCTCTTTTACACTTTATAAGTGTTCCTTCCACATAATATTTCGGCTTAAAGAGATATTACCTACAATATGTAGGTTTATTACTATTAGCTCCATCATGGAGATTCGGCTCTCTAAGATATTATGAGGTCGGAGATACCAATACACACAATCACTAATCCACTATCCTTTTGTATTACTCCTTTGTGAGTTTACTATAGTGAGAGTTTTATTTGTACCACTCACCCAAATAAGTTTCGGGTGATTTTTGTACTCTCCTATTTTCATATAGTGGATTTTGGGTACTCGTCGTCCGTGGGTTTTTTGCCTCTATTTGAGGATTTTTCCCACGTTAAATTGTGTGTCCATCTCTTACTACTTTTCTTGCCACATATTTCCATCTCTATTATTTTTCTCAATCTCTACATCTTTAATCTACTTCCGCTACGCACTCACAACCCTAACAAGTGGTATCCGAGTAAAAGGTTGTTTAGAGTGTTATTACATTAAAGATGTCTTCGGTAATGAAGCTCAAGATTGAGAAGTTCGGTGGCAAGATAAGTTTTACATCTGGAGGATATTTATGAAGGTCGTTCTAACCCGGAGCGGATTGGGCGCTTGATGGCGTACATAAAATCCATTTTTGGTGGATTCATTACTCAACCTCGATTGGCGTTGCGTCCTCGTCAAACGAGTTCCGGTATGTCACATATTTTCTTAACTCAAGCTACATTCGGGTCAATATCTGTGTGACATACATATATTTCTTATACCCTTTCGGGTTTCATACGACGAGTATATATGGAATTTGGTCCAAGGTGGAGATTGTTGGGTTATGGCCCAAATTCTTTAAGGCCTAAATTATATTTGCTCAAATATAGGAAAGGCTGGAACTTTCCTACTATGAATGTCGGTTCTCTAGATGAAGAATTAAGACCAAAAGTCAAAATCTAGTTTAATCTAGAATATTCCATGAACTCATGGTGAAATGAAGAGCATGTGGAGGTGGAGCTACTGTACGTGGCTTTTGGAGATTATAGAAGAAGTTTCTTCATTCTTCTTCCATATTCATTAACCGACATTACACACCTATAAATAAGGTGTTGTGCATATGCTTTGGAGCATCACTAATCCACCATTAACTCACCCATACTCCTCCAATGTTTCATACGGCTCCGATCCTCTTTTACACTCTATAAGTGTTCCTTCCACATAATATTTCGGCTTAGAGAGATATTACCTACAATATGTAGGTTTATTACTATTAGCTCCATCATGGAGATTTGGCTCTCTAAGATATTATGAGGTCGGAGATACCAATACACACAATCACTAATCTATTTCCATTGGACCAGAGTAGAGATGGCCAACAGTGTGGGTCAATCCAGCCCATCTAGCCCAGCCCACCTCGTGGGTCGTGTGGGTCGAGCCCGCGAAAAGCCCGGTCCAGCCCGCCTCGAACCGTGAAAATGGTGGGTGGACTGTGGGCCGACTTTTTTTTGAACCCAGCCCATGAAAGCTCGCTACTAAAACCGCCCAGCCCGGTCCACGAAACCGGTCCAACACGGCCCATGAACCGCATCAGCCCAGCTCAAGTAATCATTCAACCAAATTATGTATATTTTAATCAAATTTTATATATTTTAGTGAAATCGAATATATTATAATTCAATCAAATTCAAAAATATTGAAATTATTCATTAATATTAATATTTATATATATTTTTAATTAATTTTAAAGGTTATATGTAACAATAATGAATAATTTCAATGATTCAATAATTTTGAAAAAAACTAAAAAAATTCTCGTGCCGGACCGCCAGCCCAGTCCAGCCCGCTAGGCCCACGAACCGCCAGAACTGCTCCCTGAACCGTGAGAATCGGTAACAGACCGGTGTGCGCCAAGATTTTTCAGCCCGTGGACCAGCCCGCCCAAACCGTGAATTTCACGGTCTGCACCTGGGCTGTGAAATCTCAGCCCGGCCCGCTATTGCCCACAGATTGTCCCGCCCAACACGAACCAGTGGCCATCTCTAGACCAGAGGAAGGACAATAAGATATAATGAAGCAGCAGATTGAGGTAATACAATAAGGTTCTCGTTATTAAGGATCATATCATAAATTTCAGAAATCACAAAAGTTAAATTGACCTTGTAAATTATGATAATTCAGCTTATCTATAAGTTCAGCAAGGCTAGAGTAGGATGGTCCGGGAGCCTTAGCTTTGAATCAACGCGAGGCAAAGAAAGATCCTTTTAACACTTCTTGCCAAAATCAAACTATTTGAAAATGTAGTACCAGTACCATCACCCAGTATCTCAGTCATCGGCAACAACATATGGTTTCAGAGAAAGTGAGAAGCTAATGGGCTTAGAGAAAGACTTGCACCAATGACTTTTCTGCCATTTGCATACAAAAATGTACATCAAGAGTATTCAACTATCAACCAGCTTTAGAAATGGGTTTCAAAGAAAGAGAGAAAGAAAAACATATCTAAAACCTGACCAACTTTGTTTTTATCACAATGATTTGATGCATCAGCATACATGACAGCTCTTCCTACAGGCAGTGGCGGATCCAGGATTTAGAGTCAGGGGTAGCGCAATTTTGTGATACCATCGAATACAAAAAAAATCTAATTCAGAATGCTACAAAATCCAAATAAAACTCTAAAGTACTTTAATAACAGAAAATTACGATTGTTCACGACGTGTTTACAAATTTTAGAATTGATTTACAATCGCATCAAATTTGACATTTGAAAACAAATATTTCTCAAGAATTCACTTATCAATTGACACAATTCACAAGTAACAACTCTAAATCCATATTTTACAATTCACCATTCAAATACCATAAGTCCACAAATTTATAAATTCCTACAATTCGTAGATCCCACAAGGCATAAATCATAATTCATGGATTTGAGAAGGGTAATAGCCCAAAACAAGCAATTTACACACAAAAAAATTGTTAGAATCAAATACCTTTAAAAAGAGAAGTGTAAAATATTCTTCTAAGTCTTGCAAAGGACATATTTAGCTGAAAAAAGAAGTAAGAAATTTAAAATAATTATTATTTACTATCATTCATGATTTATTATCAAGCTTAGTTGTCTTTCTTTAACCTTTCCTCCTGATTTGTTGCTTTTTCAATCTTGTAGCTTACCCTTTATTTTCCCTTAATAACACAACTACAATATCATTATTAACTCCCCCTGCATGAACCAAGTATTCACCTGGCAGTCGGTAGACCAACAGTGCCAATCCAGGAGACCGCTAGTGGAGACAATTCCTTCCGACTAATCACCACCGTCCACCGCCATGTGCAGCACGCCTGCGCCGCTCCAAGCATCCACCAGTCAAGCCGCGACTTGAGTTTTTAGAGACACTAGCGGTGGCCACCGAGGCCCAGCAACGGCATAATTTTAGACGAAGAAAGGCACTTGAGTGAGAAGAGAGAAAGAGAGAAGGCGAGGAGAGAGAAACCACCAGTCAAGCACTCAAGCTTTCTACCTCTTGGTTTTCATGAAAAAAAAAAAATTCAAAAAAATCAGGGGTAGCAGGTGCTACCCCTTGTGACTTAGTGGCTCCGCCACTGCCTACAGGTCCCATAATAATCAGGAGAACCAACCATAAATATTGAATTTCTTTCACATTCTCCAATGGCAGCCCAGCGGCCGGGCAGATTTCATCTTCATCGCCACACTCGTTATCTTCTGATTCAGATGAAATGCTTCGCTCACTTATTGCTCGGACATGGAAGAATTTGGTGGCACACCACATTTCACCCTCAGGAACAGGATCTCTCTCATGGTGGCTGCTCATGTCAGGAGATGCATTGAGGTCGACATTGAAGAACAGAATACCGTTGCCTTTGATAGGTCTAAGCAAACGGTTATGACTAGTAGAGTACGGCCACACTTTGGTCTTCAGTCGTGAGGTCTTGAGCTGCAAGATTCAAGCACAAGTTAATCTACAAGATTAGAAAAAATTGATGGTAAAAGACCATATATAATCAATATATATATATATATATCATATAACTAATATATAAAGCAGAGTACAAAAGTCAGCTCACGAGGTCGCGACATTTGGCGTCCTCATTGGACGCCATTTGTCGCGCTCATTAAGTGTCATGTCATTTTTTTAAATATAAATAAATAGAGTTCTAAAATTGATTAAAATACAAATAGAGTTTATGATAAGATTAAATAGAGTTTGGTTCACAATGAAAAACATAAATACAGTAAATTGATTATAACTTTTAATATACAGTTCGTAAAATTATAATTTTTGTGCCATTAGAAAGTGTGTAAGAAGTACTTTAAAATAAGGTCCATTTATACTATATTTAAAATTTTATATTAAAGTAACGTATGAAAGGAAATATTGACTAATTACGTGAACTAAATATTATAGAATTTTAGCGCACATTGAGTTCTTCCCCAAGTACAGTTTCTAATAAATATACTCCTCATATTTCCTATGATAAGAAACAAATGTTGCATCCTTCGTCTCCTCCAAACATGATTGTTGGCTAAGGTAGGACATGTCAACATATTAGAAAGAGGGTTGATATTGTTAATCACGTTGGTCTATTGAGGCTTGAAGAGCACCGCAGCAACATACCTTAGCAACATACAATAGCAATATTACCAATCCTTCATAATTTAACAAATTGTTTCATATTTATATGATAGGTGTTTTAATTTGATTTGTAAACACAATGAGTACTAAAGAAAGGTAAGTTTTATCTTGAACTTTCTCCATTAACTTTTCATTAGTCTAGAACAGATACTGATGACTTAAGCATTGGAATAAAAAATAAACTTATGTGTTATGCCATTGTAAATAAAAAGGTTAAGGATATCAAAGAACCAATCAGGTACAAACTGATCAAGGATTTGAGCAAAGAAAGGCAAGATTGGACTTTGAAAGTTAGGGTCACCAAAATGTGGGATGCCATAAACCCGAAAAGCAACAATTTTACTGGTGTTGAAACAATACTTGTATATGAGTAAGTAAGCCCCACTATACAATTAACACATTATCTATTTTTCTTTTATTTTGATCCAACCTTGCAAACTAAATGGCCTACTAAAATAGGGAGATCACATTCAAGGCTCTATAAGAGGAGATGATGCATCAGACTACAAACGCACGCTCAAGGAGGGGAACATCTACATAATTAGAAACTTTAATGTGAGAGCCAACAAAAAAGAGTATAGAACTGTCACAAATAAACACATGCTATATTTCAACTTCTCAACCTCTATTCAAACTCTAGACGAAGACAAACCCAAAATTCCTAGACACGATTTTGAGTTGGGAGACTATGAGTTGATTCAAAAACGATGTGACTCAATTGTGCAACTCACAGGTACTCATATTTCTTCATTATATAGCCTTTATATTTAAATACATGTTACAACTTATCTTTAGTAATTATTATTATTATATGTAATTTGAATATATTATTATATCCCTCATGCAAATATAATAGGACAACTAGAGGCCATTGGTAGACTGACACAACGAGCAAGAACTGTACTAAAGGAAATCACATTGGATCATACAAGGTTAATGTTCTTTATTTCATAAAGAATACTATTATTATTCGTAGTTTAATAGAAATATTATTATAGGTCTTAAAATGATTAATTATCTTGCAGTGGACAAAACTTTGTCGTAACACTATGGGGAGAAATTGGTAAAACATTCAGCGATCATCTCAGTTTAGACGACTCAGTACCAATTGTTCGTGTGAACATTTAGATTTGAAGTAGGTTGTGTAGTATATCGTGACATGTGCTTTAACATATAAAATATGTAGTTTCTACATGTTAGAGTGAATGTTTGAATCATATACTGAGTTTCTGCATAATATAGTGAGTGTCTAAATGATATAGTGGATTGTTCAGAAATGATGTAGTTGTTGCATGATGTAGTATGTTTCCTGAATGATATAGTGAGTTTCTTCATGACATATAAATTAGAAACCAACGTCAAAGATAATGACAAAATCATATTATAACTTTTAGTTGTTCTATGTCAAACAAAAAGAACGGCCAAAAATAGGGATGTAAATATTTAAAAACTCTATCTCTTCTTCACGAAAAATCCCGGGCATTTGCCCCAGTCCCAATACTAGTATATATATATAAAGGATGAACTTTTCGGGAGCATAGGGAGCTCCTCAAGATTTCGAGCTCATAGAACGCGCCACGTAGGATTGCCACATCATCAATTTATATTTTTATTTTTTACAAAAATAGAGTTCTACATGATTTAAATACATATAAGGAGATTTGGATAAGCGGAAATTAGAATTTGGATTTGAATCAACAACCTAAATTATTATATTATGAAAATTGTGTATAACTTTTGCTACATAATTCGGAGTATTATGAATTTTGTACTATTGGAGAGCATCCGAAATATGCTTCGAAATAAGATCCATTTACAATATAGTTCTACAACATATGAAATATAGAGCACCATGTAGGATTGTCATGTCATCAATTTTTATTTTTATTTTTTTTCTAAAAATAGAGTTCTACATAAATTTAAATACATATAAGGAGTCTTGCAACTCCCATAAAAAAATTTATACTTTCCATAATACTTTCAATCTTTCATTAATTTCCTTACTTTAACCACATTTTCTAGTAATCCTTTCAATCTTTGATCTTCCTCTCTCAATCACCCCTATATCTTTCCATCCAATCTCAATAATTTCTCAAACAACCATTATATGAATTAGCAAGTTTGGTTGAAAAAAAATCAGATTTATAAATAAATGCATTTGATTGATGTGAAGTACTCTCCAATTCTCCATACTCCTATCTCGGGCAATTCACTCGCCGGATAATTTGAAGAAAATTCGATTTTTGTTTTGAAGTCGTAGATTTTTGTTCTTGGCAATTCCATATTCTACATTTCTACAGTTTATGGAATGGGTAATTTTTATTATTTTGTAATTTATTCTTTAATTCATCTTGGTTAATTTCATATTTTAGTGTCCCACTCTGTGAATTGAGTATTTTGATGGTTAACTTGAGTCTTATAATATCGTTGAATGCTTGAAGCTTTGATTAGATAAAGAGCCTAAAGTCATTTTTAGTTTTTTTTTTTCCTGATAAGATGAGTTATGGTGTATAAGTTCTGCCTTTTTTTAGGAATTCAGTTTTGTATAAGTTCTGCCATTATATGAAATCAAGTGAATTATTTTTGCCTTTGACGGTTTGAGAGATTGCTTTCACATATGCTTTTCTAGGATGGATTTTACTTTTGCTATCTAATCACAATGAACCAATTTTGTGTAATTTAATCGCCTATAAAGTTACATATACCAATTCTGTTCTTTCATTGGTTCACTGTACCAATTATAGGATGAAGAGCATCATCCTATAAAATTCTAAAATTGGAGTTGAACAATGCTGAACATTTATTTGGGGGCCTCATTTTTAAAATTAGTATAAGATTAGAACAGGGCCTCCGAAATGATAAAGACGACCCTGGTCATCGGATGTTACTATTACCTTAATATCTGTGACCCAATATTTGAAAATGTAGAAGATAATGTCAACAACATATGGTTTCAGAGAAAGTGAGAAGCTAATAATAACTATTACCTTAATTGGATGTTGAGTTCCACTATGGATGCTTTCTTTAGCTTGACGATGATGATACAAGTTGGGATTCTAGCGTAGCTAATCTAGCTTCCTTCACTCTCCTTCGTGAGCACACTCTAGTTTGTTGGGCTTTAATCTTTTACGCCGGGCAAGCGTGCCAAAGGGTTGGCAATATATGAAACACCGTAAAAAGCCTGAACTACCACTCTAGGATGTAATATCCCCAGACCATTGTCCAATAGACTTTCAATATGATCCATGTCCTTTGTTGAAGAATTTTGGTATATCCAGTAGATGTCAGGCTTTAGACCATAAGAATTATCTTTCTTTGCTTCATACTCTCCCAAATACCACATAATGCGTTTCTCTTTTTCCATATGATCTCTCAAACAATGCAGATGGCTTACCATCTTTATCGAGGCCGATATATGGGAAATGAGCATGAGATGGGTATCCTATACGAATCTCAAGAATGGCTATAACACTTATGTTGCTCAAGAACAATAATTTTTTCGATCCTTTAATGTTAATTTGTTCACTCGAAACTCCATGGTTTTCGTTGATGAAATGAGTCATTCCATTCCTTTAATGTTTTTTTTTCCACTCTTCAGGTGAGATAAAATCTTCAGGACCAAATTGAGTTGCATTAACTCCTTTAGCCCATGTGATCCTCATTTGATACTCTAGGTGTCGTGCTGTTGAGGTAAAATTGCATGAATCTCTCCATCAACACAAATTATTAGGAATTGATATTGAAGGTATGATAAACCAAATAATGATCATAGCTTATGAAGAATTCTTTCTACTTTAACTAATGAATATACGATTAATGACATTTGCAACAAGTTACTCTCAAAATAACTACATTATTACGACAAATCACAAGACTCGCAACATCAATGAGTGATACGGACGACCTTGAAGTAAAAAGATGGGTGATAGAGAAACTACAAAAGGATTGTTTTGGTGCTTTTTTTGTCAAACATTTGCTATTTATGGTATTGTACTAAGCTATTGGTGTTATGTTAATAATGAAGTTAATAGTGTGACTATTCACAAACATAGCTAGTTATCAGATCCTTCTCTATAACTTTTTTGAATATCTGATTTTTCGGTTTAGACCGAAACAATAAATAGTTGTTTGGTCCAAGTTTTTTGAAGTTTCAATTTTCAGTCCTGAGCGCGAATAATTTTTTTTTTGGCTTTTACATAACTTCTATATAAAATTTAAATTTACAATATATTTATGTACTTTTTATGGATGATATATCAAAAAATTATTATATTATTATTAACTATGTTTTTTATATAATAGAGAGAATGAATAGGTGAGAGAGATAAAGATTTGGTGTATCAAAGGAGATAAAAGGACGAGAAAATTGAACAAAGAGAATGAAGAGGTGAGAAAATAATAATAATAATAATAATAATAATAATAATAATAATAATAATAATAATAATAATAATAATAATAATAATAATAATAATAATAATAATAATAATAATAATAATAATAATAATAATAATAATAATAATAATAATAATAATAATAATAATAATAATAATAATAATAATAATAATAATAATAATAATAATAATAATAATAATAATAATAATAATAATAATAATAATAATAATAATAATACGAAGATGATAGTTGTATATCATATGTAGTGTTTTCTTAAAGTTTATTACAACATACGGAGTATAAATTTTACGAGATATGAATGACTGTTTTTCAATAAATATTCTTCTCTCTCCCTAAATAGTGTTCCCATTTTTCCATCTATGTCTGGCCCAAATAAATTTCCCATTTCCTTAGTTGGTGTGGGTCCACGAATGAAAATATTATTTAGCTTTCACTTTCTATTATATTACCCAATTCTCCATAAACAATATGACTTTGTAAAGTGACCCACATTCTCTCTCTTCAATAAACTATTGATAAATAGTGTACCAACTTTAGTTTTTAATTCTAATTCAATACAACTAAGGACCCACTTATTATTTCTCTTTAATACTTGTGCCCAAAAGAAATGGGAACTCTATTTGGGGACGGGGGAGTAGTTATCTATTATCATCATGATGTAATTATGCTAACTCATAATTTTTCACAATATTAATTAAATTTATTACTTACTGTAAAATAAGGTACCTTATGGAGAATTTATCTACCATTTGGTAGCAATAAAAGTTAGGATAATAATATTTTAATTCAATATATGTTTGTTATATCTTTCAGAGTGATTATGTAATATATCATATACGTATAATGCTAATAATAATACCAATCTAAGCTTTGCCTAGTGGTTAGGATTGTGCCTTCCAACCTTGAGGTTGGAGGTTCAATTCCCACTATGGAAACTTTGAGGGTAGGGATTTCGTTTATCCTCCCCCTTACTCTCAGAGTGTACGTTAGGGCAATTCATCTCCCAATCCAAAAAAATATAAGGCTAATAATAATTTAGATATCATGTAATTATATCATGTATATATAAGGCTAATAATAACATAATACTACTATCATGTAATTTTATCTTTTTAATACATCTTGAGTGGACTGGGTTTACAATAACTTATTATGCACCTAAACTGAATTTATCACACAAGAACTGACTATATTAGGAAAAAAAACACTCAAATATATCATAAGAAACTTACTATGTCAAAAAATTAAATATATCATACAAAAACTGACTATACAAAAGGTGATTATATCATACAAAAACTGACCATATCATATGAAAATTGACTATATCGAATAAAAACATATTATAGTATATGATTTCCGATATACAATAAGTTATTATAAATGTAGTCCATTGAAAAAATTATCTTTTAGAGTGTTACATTTGGTGTCTTTTGCATCAAAAAATCTTAAACTACATAGTAATTAGGTATTTACCCGTATACAACACCCTAAACGGTCACTAGTAGAAAAAGGACAATTTGCGTCCCCCCAAGTGCATCGCATGAAAGGCAAAACAACGCAAAAACATAATTTGCGTCGCATGCAGTGAAGAGTGCGACGCACAACATGGGTACATAAACACCAGATACGATTTTTGTTCCATACCCGGGGTTCAAAGAGTATTTCAGTGGGATGAGTTGATGCGTCCGATTGGGGAGCATGTTGGTGCGTACAAGACACATTGCGGTGAAATCAATAGAGCAAAGTGTCTATCTTGTACGATAGTTGGGATGATGTTCCACTAGGCCTTAAATATAGTTTATGGGAAGATGCTAAAGTAAGTAACCCATGTATTTTAAAAGTCATTTTTTTAATTTAATTGAGATCTTGTTTATTAATTACTAATGGTGTATTATTTTTTAAATTGAAGAGAGAGTTTGGAATACAAGAGGATGAGAGGAAGAAACGAGATGTGTTGACTACTTGTGATAAGCGGTGGAGGGATTTCAAGTCAAAATTGGTGAGTCGATGGATCACAAAAACGAGGAAGGGGCCTAACAATGATAAGCAACCGTATGTGCTCTATCCTTTCATTACGGTAGAGATTTGGAAGCAATTTGTGACAAAAGTGTAGCTCTGATGAGTTTAAGGTATATTATATGTACGTTACAATCACATAATATGTTATAATCAATTTTTTATGTTGTGAATATTGACTATTTACTTGTTTTTATATTAGGCTAAAAGTGAAAAAGCAAGAAAGTCTCAGGCTGCCAACATTCATCCTCATTTTCTGGGTCAAAAGTCATATGCAGAGATGATTCCTGTTTGGAAAAGAAAAGGGTATATCCCTTCATCATCTACAACATCATCTGTTGACTTATCCACATCTTCAGTTTTTTCCTCCTTGCCGGATCGAACTTTGCCATAACTTCTCGCGAGATCGAAGAAAGATAAGGAAGGAAATCTTTTCTTCCCTAATGAAGAAACACAAAAGATAAAAGAGTCCATTGTAAGTATTTTTCAAATTTTATGATAATTTCTTGTCTAATTACTCGTATTCTACTAATCATATGAATTTTTTTAATCGGACGCAGGATGATTGGAAAAGGAAAGAAAAGGAAGGACAGTTTGTTCCAGGTCGGATGGATGATGCTCTATCACGTGCTTTACGGAGGAAAAACTGTCCTGGGCGTGTGTTAACAGCTGGGCGTAGCATTGGGATTACATCTATTTGGGGAGATCCTGATCGGAGTAGTACTGCTCGAAAGGGTAGGGGCATGGATGATGAGGAGATGCAGGAGTTCGAGGCTAGAGTGAGCCAAAGAGCTAGAGAACATACGATGCAAGAGATGAACTCGAAGATAGATGCAATAGTTCAAGAAAGGTTGATGGCTTTTGCGGCGCAATTAGGTCTTCAAGCACCAAATCAAACAAGGGAAGATGCGCCGGACCGAAGTCCTCACACTCCAGTTGATCCTAGTAGCTGTCACTCGGGGGGCAATGATCCATTTGTGAACTTGCAGGTATAAGTTTATTTTATATCTTTTAAGATTATGATATTATGCTTCTAAAACACTTAATTAATGACATTGTTCTTTCATTGGATGTTAAGAGTCAAGTTCCATGTCGTTTGGGGTCATCATGAGTGTTGATAATTTCTTTCCGGACTACGCAGATGCTCCATTTCCACTACCTACTCCATACATCGTGAAACTCAGTCAAGCTGAGGGTTCACTCATGGAATGGCCGAAAGAGTTGGTATTCATAGTCTCAAATAATCAGGTAACTTATGTTTAATATCTTGATTTATATACTACGTAAGCTTGATTGATATATGAAATAATCTATATACATATATAGTATGAATTAAAAAGAAGTCGAATTGAATTAGGAACATTTGCCTGAGGGAGTTGCGATGAAGAAGAAGAAAAAAAAAATTATTTGGTAGTGATCTTTGCACCGATGAGTCTGCACATAGGTACATAGATCCTTTTATTGACTTATCACTTAATGAGATGGATGATATTGTCAAGGATATGCACCGATTATTTTGCAACCGGCCCTCAGATGAGCCTTTTAATATGCAAGTTATGAAGGGTACCGTCTTCAACTATGATAGTAATCAGATGATAATTCTCTCGCGACAAGATGTTTTTCAATTTCTCACGGGAGCATGACTTAATGTATCCATTTTGCAAATATTTATGATGTGAGAATTCTCAAACTCTAAACTAATTAACATTGATATTTATTTTTATTGTTTCTTCTAAGTATAAGTATTTGGAGTGTAGGTATTTGGAAGAGGAGTCTGAACCAGAGGGTACTATTGGTTTCATGTGTCCAAGTATGATTTCGGCGACCATGATACGCAATGAACCAGATGTCGTGATCAACTACATGGCAAGTACAATGAAAGCGAATCAAAATATGTGTTTCATCCTATGTCTGTATATTCAAAAGTATGTTAGTTAAACTAATCTTTTCTTTGTTTTATCTATATGAACTTGTGGTTATATGAACATCACATTTTGTTTCATGCCTTAGGGAACATTGGAATCTTCTTGTCATTTGTCTATCTAAGGAAGCGGTATATATATTTGATTCGCTACAGAGAGAAAGAAAATTAGCTATGAAGATGCCGCTGAATACGTAAGTTCATAGTTGTTATACATGTTAATTAATTTACATGTATTTTATGATATTTTAAATAATTTACAAATGTTTATAGTAATTAATTGTTACAAAATTTTTATACTTAGTGCATATACAAGTTTCACGCGCCTTGAAGGATCCAATAAAGGAACTAAATTGTCTTGGATAACGATCCTGGTAAAAATCTTATGTTTTGTATTTCGTACACATTTTATAATTCTATTTAGGATTTTATTTCCGATTCTAATATATATCTTAAATTTGGCGTAGTGTGCTCAACAATCGGGAGGAGCGGAATGCAGCTATTTCGTGATGAAAAACATGCTTGAAATCGTCCGCATGCACTATGATTCAGATAATTTACAGGAGGTATATGTACGTCGTAAATTCGTTATTTATACGTATAGAATTTTCAAGTATATTAACTAATTTAATATATTTCTAGGATTTTCCACCAAGTCCTCAGCCATACTCCGCAACTGAAATCGACGAACTTAGAGAACTTTTTGCAAAATACTTTGTAGAGGTCGTCAAAGCTGCAAACTAACTAGTTAGTATATGTATTTATAGGTTGAACAATATATTGAACCTTGTTGGTTGGCTGGTTGCAATTGATTTCAATATTGGTTGCTTTGAGATTACTGGAACAGGTTTTGGTTATATATGCAAAATTCTCCCAACGATTTCTTGGGTTGTCCAAATTACAAAGGAAACTCTGTCGAATTTTCTACTCATAATTATTAATATAATGTTCGTTTAGTTTTGAAGTTTAAGGTTTTGTATATGGAAAAAAAAACGAAAAAGAGAAAAAAAAAAAAACCAACAATCATCATTTGCGTCGCATGCTGGTCAATGTGCGAAGCAAATGGCCTACTATCTGCGTCGCACATTGAGCATCATGCGACGCAGATGATAGTTGGGCTGCTGACGATGTGGATGCAGGACACCACCATCTGTGTTGCATGCTGCTTAATGTGCGACGCGGATAGTAGGCCATTTGCGTCGCACAATGACCAGCATGCGACGCAAATGGTGGTGTCCTGCATCCACAACAGGTAGCAGAACAACAGTTATTTGCGTCGCCTGGTAGTCCGGGTCCGACGCAAATAGTGAGCAATCTGTGTCGCGTGCTTGTCCGACGCAGATCATGTATCTTGATTTGCGTCGAGAGTTGTGTCGTCGGACCCATGTCCGACGCAAATGAGCGCCTTGCATCCGACGCAAATCGTCAATTCTGTACTAGTGGGTGCCCACTGCCCAACCTACACCTTTAGAACCTCTCACTCTCAGCTACCCTCACTCATACGCAAATTCCGAGCTCGAATTGCAGATGCTCGTTCCAGGTTCTTGTTTTGTTCCTTAGATGAATCTACTTTTTTGACGATTTTTGTTGCGAATTTTGGTGTGAAATTGCGATTTTTAAGTCGGTCGTTGTAGCTATCGCTATTCTAATAGCCTTCGCTCATCCTGTTCTCTCCTTTGTGGGTCTCGTTTGATTTGTTGATGTTGCTCTGCTTTTGAGTTTATCATCTGCTGGCCTTTGCTCTTTTTCTTCTCTCATTCGTGTGTGTTCCTTAGCATTCGAGATTGTGTGGATTTGTCGTCCCTCTATTCTCTCTCCTCGATTGTGGTGCGTTTCTCGCATTTTCTCTCTCCTCTTGCTGATGGACTATCGCCTGTGTTGCTGCTTGGTGCGCCGCCGTGAGGTGCACAACGCTATTTATGCGATTGGTTTATGCGGTTGTTATTGTTTGTTTCATGAATTAAACTTATTTTTCCGTTATCTCATACATGTTATTTCATGTTTTTAGGGATAAATTACTTGTTATAAACTTATGATTCGAATTTATGTTACAATTTGTAGATGCGCATATTTTCATGCTATTGTTCACTTGTTCTTGTTTATTTCATCAGATCAATTTTTCAAGTGTTGTGGCTAGAAATCAGGAATGAATGACCTGCATCCTTGCAGGGTGGCCGCCTCTCCTGCCCAAACATGATCATAAAAACAAAATAGAAATGCAATTATTATAAAGTAAGAAGTATGAAAACCTGGTCTCAAGAAGGCAGAAACAAAATTCTTCGATGTTTTGTCTTGGATTAATTCAAATATCTTAGGGACTTTAGGGTTAAGGACTAAAGTTATAGTGAGGTTATTTTTGGGAGACACTTTTGGGAAGGGTCTATAGACTCTATGCTCTTAACTCTAATACTGTATAATATAGGGATGAAAAAGCAATAAGTAAAGAAATGGAAATTACTGAGAGGTTTACGTACCAAAAGATAGGAAATTCCTAGTTCCTGCCATAGAGGAATATATGGTGTTTTTTCCATGGTATTTATATAAATAAATAACGTAAATTTTTCTAAAAAGATCAAAATTTAAAGTTATTATGTACATATAGTAATGTTGTGTGATAAATGGAAAATTTTGTATATGAAATTATGTGTTTGTATAACAATGGATAAATGTTGTACAAAAAAAATTACTAATGTTGTATGAAAAATTGATGAATTTTGTTCATGGCATGAACATTAAGTTGGTTTTGTAAGAGACCACCTACTTTTAATTTAAAACTAGTATTTTGGCCCAGGCAATGCCCCATGTCAGTTACAATTATCAAATATATTACTGTTCATAAATTTCATAATTGATTTAATTAGCTTTTTGAAATATTCTGGCTAGTACGAAATTGAAAAATGGACGTTATGGCATGATGATTTCTAAAAAACACTTCCAAGGAATTGGAGATAAAAATAACAATTTCAATGGAATTAGGGTAAGAGAATGTTATTACTTAATAAAAGTGCTAGAGATCAAAAAACTTGTCTGTGTATTTATAATTAAATATAATTGGGAAATTCCCTCAGGTACTCCTGAGGTTTTACGTAATAGGTAATTCTCAAATTACCCCTCGCATTTAGGGAATCTCTCATATACCCCTGAACTTTGTGTTTGGGCTCAAAATACCCTTATCATACACCGAAATTCAAGTGCATTAATTTCCTAAGGTACCCTTGAAACTTAAACTTTGAACTTCAAAATTCAATAAGGGTATTTTGAGAATTAAGCCAAACCTCAAGGGTACCTCAGGAAATTTCCCAATATAATTATAAGACTTTATTATGTTTTACTTTGAAACTTTAAGCATTGAAATTATAGTGGATTAGTGGTTAAACTGCCACATTTTATTTCAAAGGTCATGTGTTCGAATCCTAAACTACACATTATTAATATTTTTAAATGAGATTATGAACATGTCTATTAGAAGCATGAGACAACTAGGTTGATGCAAAATGTCTAGTAATAGTATCGTTGTATTAAAATTAAACCGTCTTATTCTAATAATTGTGATGAACATTTATATGTTCCTCTCTGCCCTCGGGAGGAATTAGGCAAAGCTCAAAAAGAAAGACGAGAGAATGTTATGAGACTGCTAAAGTCTAATCCTGACCTTCCATTTCTAATGGGAAATATCTAAGGGGTGAGAATTGAGATTTAATTACAATCTCAACTCAACCTTTATCTCAAGACTCAAGTCCCCTTATTTCACCTCCAAAGCTCCAACATTGGCAACATATTTCAATTAAAGGGTGTGATCTTTTCGTACTTTAACTCAGCTTTTTGCTTTGACTTTGATCCTAGAAATATAACAAAATCAATTTATGGGAGGTATATACTATATAGTACATGAAGAACTTTTACCAAAGTCCAAAAGCCAGCATATTTCTTGTTTCTCTCTACCCTTCCACGAAGAAGGAAAAGGCAATATTACTTGTTTCTTTTGAGTCTTGTGTATTGAAACAAAGCAAATGGCCAAAAGAGGAAGGTAATAAGTAATGATAATAACACAAATAAGGCCTGAGCTAGTGATCTACATAGGGTGGCAATGATGCGAGTCGAGTTCGAGTTTGTGCTCGACTCGACTCGTTAACATTTCGAGTCGAGTTTGAGTTAAGTCGAGCTCACTCGAGTCGAGTTTTGTCCGAGCTTTGACCGAGTAGATTTCGAGTAGCATGCAAGTGTCTCATGTTAAAAGCAACAATAAGGTAGAAAAATGTTAAATTTAGGTATTTTGCTATTGATAATTAGGTATTCGAGCTTCTCACGAGTTTTCGAGTCGGGTATCGAGTTGCTCAACTTGACTCACTAACATCTCGAGTCGAGCTCGAGTTCGATTCGAGCTCACTCGAGTCGAGCTTTGACCAAGTTTTAACAGAGTCGATCTCTAGTAGCTCGCGAGTTGTCTCGTCTAATTGTCACCCCTAGCTCTACAAGGGTAAAACAGTAGCTTTTACCCTCTTGTAAGGCTCGTTAGTACTTTAACTCAGCTTTTTTTCTCCCCTTCCGAATGACCACCTCATATCCCCTTCCCCCCCCCCCCCCCCTCCCCTCTTTTGAAATGGATCGACTTCACCACCTCATTAGCCATTAATAATTGGACTATTGGTATTCCTATAATCCTATTCCTATCCAATAACTTCTCGCATGAGCAATAAGATCGTTGACTGAGTTAAGGTTTCTGTAAGTAAAAATTCCTAAATGCATTCATAATTTTACTTTTAAAGTGAGAGGTTGTTCATTTATCGATTTGTTTACCCCTCGTATTCATGTGATGATACAGATGATGGAGGGGACAATATAAGGAATAAGGTCGGAAAAGGATGAAAAATGTGGCAATCATATGTATAATGTATAACCTTACTAACTTCAATTTGAAAAATGAAATACTATCTTCAACTCAAGACTAAATATTCATCCGTTAAATGCTTTGACTTCAAAAATAAAAAAAAATCAACTCAAGATAATATAATTACTTCTTAACAAACCACACAAGAAAAAATATACTAACATAATAGAAGGGAGAAGAAAACAGTTTAGGGAGAAGGATTTGTTTTCGCCAACTAAACAAACACGAGAGACCACATAAATGAAGATCATAATTCATAATTAATGAAGTTGACAGGAAAAAGGAAATTACAAACCAAAGGGAGAAACTGGAAGTTTGCATTTTGGGGTGTTTATAAGCATAGCTAATCCGTAAACTTCATGAACACGCGCAACATAAGTTAGCATTGTATCTTTACACTGTCAAACTTATCTGCAACTAGTAAGAGTAACCCAAGTGTTAGAAACTTAAACAATAGTGCTATTTAACTTTCCCATACTCCCGAACCAAGCATATTGAAACGGACATCTATTTTGTCTGTGGAAAGGTTACATGTGGGGAGGTTCGTGTTTTACATGTTCCATACCGATATCAAATTGCGCGCCTCTTCACAAAGGGGTTACGACATGTACATTTTGAAGATTTTAAGACAGACTCAGCGTCCGTAAACCTCTCGCTTTGGCTGTGTGGGTGTGTGTTAGAACTTAGAAGATATGTAGATATATTCTTGGGTTGACTATGAGTGTCAATATATGGTAGGAGTTGATTTCTCTCCATAATGTCAGCCTAATATCACGTCTATAATTTGTATTATTGACTTTGGATTGAATGAGAAAGTCACGGAAATCATTTCTTACACTAAGATCGAGATTTGCATATATTGAGCACAAGATCAGGTAATTCGAGAGACTTATGAACAAGCTCAAAATAATTGAATTAATATTTCTTTACATGACATAAAGTTAAGTCTGGAATAATTAGTTAAGATTTGCATGTGAGAATCTCAAAATGTCCCAGAAAACTTACTAATAGGAATATAATAAAGGGTATAACTGAGTTATCATCTGCGAACTTCAAGCAAAATTGAAGTTGAGCTTTTAACCTCCACTAGGCCAGAGCTAAAATGTATATTGATTTACTCGATTGTAGCTTCGAGCTTGAGAAATCTAATAAATGTTTTTGTTAATTCACAATTTCAAAATCAATCTCCAACTAAGAACTTAACTCAGGAGTGATAGATACTTGGAAAGGAATAAGAATATGCAATCGCTGCAAAGCAACAGACACTACACAATCTTCTTCTTTTCCTTTAGAAGCTGCGTATACAATGAAATCAGATACCAGACCATGTCTAGATATATGAGGAGCCTTGCTGACACATATTTTGCGAGTAGTGGTGATCAAGAACTAAAATCCACCAAGAAATTTGATAAACGATTTTAAGTCGTGAGAGATGAGTCACAATAGTTGAAAGCATGGTCCAACTGCCAGCAACAGTTATGCCATCTTTCAGTAACTAGATGAGCAGGACGTGTAGGAACTGCCAATAGATAGATGAGCTATATGAGAAGTCCGGGGGTTGATAACAGTAGCGCCACAGCCACCAACACTTGAGCTATATGAGAAGTCTGAGGGATGATAACAGTAGCGCCACAACAAGCAATAGTTTCACCTGTGGACATCAAGACAAAGTGTAAACAATGAGGGACCACTATGCAATGGTAAGGGGAAAGGGCGCTTACAAAGCCACTGCTGCGTGCCTTTTACATGCTCTGCAGATTACAGAAGGGGAGATCATGAAACCCATAAAATGAAGTATTATACTCCAATCATAAACTTCAAGGTCACATGCCATGGCTACCAACCAATATTGACTTGAGATTCAGCACCGCACAATCGACTGCCAAGCACTCGACGTGCCCAAATCGAATCAATAGTAGATCTTTGAATTGACAGTGACAACTTAACAGCAATCAAGATAGCAATTCAAACTGCCCAATATTTATCCGGTGCTTTTACAAAAGTATTGAAAATTAGGCTTGTTATAACTGTTTTTAACCAAAACACCCACATTCATGAGTGATGACACCCACAAAATGTAATGTCCGAGTCTTAAAAATAATATTTGACATTGCAAATCGAAGCTTTGAATCCATGAATGAATGCAAGTGTCCCATACTCTCTCTCCAGGTGTTCAGTAATATAGTATCGAGCACTACACAAATATTGGGAGGGAGATCATGATCTTAAACACCTATCTAGTAAACATAAATAAGTCTATTTTGGAACTTTTAGTGGATGGACAGAGAGCGTTAGAGGTGAAGGTGGAAAAGGGCTTAAAAAGCCCCCATCATACCTTTCAAAGACACGACAAGAGTGACAACCATACAAAAAGGTGAAGCCTCAAGAAGCTCAGCAAAGAAAATCTTGGTGGAAGATTTCTCATCCACATAGGTCATTGTTTTATTTGGTCATGGAGTTGCAATGTATCCAGATATATAATGGTGTTGGGTTATGGCCCAAATTCTTTAAGGCCTAAATTATATTTGCTCAAATATAGGAAAGGCTGGAACTTTCCTACTATGAATGTCGGTTCTCTTGATGAAGAATTAAGACCAAAAGTCAAAATCTAGTTTAATCTAGAATATTCCATGAACTCATGGTGAAATGAAGAGCATGTGGAGGTGGAGCTACTGTACGTGGCTTTTGGAGATTATAGAAGAAGTTTCTTCATTCTTCTTCCATATTCATTAACCGACATTACACACCTATAAATAAGGTGTTGTGCATATGCTTTGGAGCATCACTAATCCACCATTAACTCACCCATACTCCTCCAATGTTTCATACGGCTCTGATCCTCTTTTACACTCTATAAGTGTTCCTTCCACATAATATTTCGGCTTAGAGAGATATTACCTACAATATGTTGGTTTATTACTATTAGCTCCATCATGGAGATTCGGCTCTCTAAGATATTAGGAGGTCGGAGATACCAATACACACAATCACTAATCCACCATCCTTTTGTATTACTCCTTTGTGAGTTTACTATAGTGAGAGTTTTATTTGTACCACTCACCCAAATAAGTTTCGGGTGATTTTTGTACTCTCCAATTTTCATATAGTGGATTTTGGGTACTCGTCGTCCGTGGGTTTTTTGCCTCTATTTGAGGATTTTTCCCACGTTAAATTGTGTGTCCATCTCTTACTACTTTTCTTGCCACATATTTCCACCTCTATTATTTTTCTCAATCTCTACATCTTTAATCTGCTTCCGCTACGCACTCACAACCCTAACAAGTGGTATCCGAGCAAAAGGTTGTTTAGAGTGTTATTACATTAAAGATGTCTTCGGTAATGAAGCTCAAGATTGAGAAGTTCGGTGGCAAGATAAGTTTTACATCTGGAGGATATTTATGAAGGCCGTTCTAACCCGGAGCGGATTGGGCGCTTGATGGCGTACATAAAATCCATTTTTGGTGGATTCATTACTCAACCTCGATTGGCGTTGCGTCCTCGTCAAACGAGTTCCGGTATGTCACATATTTTCTTAACTCAAGCTACATTCGGGTCAATATCTGTGTGACATACATATATTTCTTATACCCTTTCGGGTTTCATACGACGAGTATATATGGAATTTGGTCCAAGGTGGAGATTGTTGGGTTATGGCCCAAATTCTTTAAGGCCTAAATTATATTTGCTCAAATATAGGAAAGGCTGGAACTTTCCTACTATGAATGTCGGTTCGCTTGATGAAGAATTAAGACCAAAAGTCAAAATCTAGTTTAATCTAGAATATTTCATGAACTCATGGTGAAATGAAGAGCATGTGGAGGTGGAGCTACTGTACGTGGCTTTTGGAGATTATAGAAGAAGTTTCTTCATTCTTCTTCCATATTCATTAACCGACATTACACACCTATAAATAAGGTGTTGTGCATATGCTTTGGAGCATCACTAATCCACCATTAACTCACCCATACTCCTCCAATGTTTCATACGGCTCCGATCCTCTTTTACACTCTATAAGTGTTCCTTCCACATAATATTTCGGCTTAGAGAGATATTACCTACAATATGTAGGTTTATTACTATTAGCTCCATCATGGAGATTCGGCTCTCTCAGATATTATGAGGTCGGAGATACCAATACACACAATCACTAATCCACTATCCTTTTGTATTACTCCTTTGTGAGTTTGTACTATAGAGAGAGTGTTCTTGTACTACTCACCCTTATAAGTTTCGGGTGATTCTTGTACTCTCCTATTTTCATATAGTGGATTTTGGGTACTCGTCGTCCGTGGGTTTTTTGCCTCTATTTGAGGATTTTTCCCACGTTAAATTGTGTGTCCATCTTTTACTACTCTTCTTACCACATATATCCAACTCCATTTATTTTTCTCAATCTCTACATCTTTAATCTGCTTCCGCTACGCACTCACAACCCTAACAAATGGCAATTTTAGTCGAGGCTTATACAAGTTCATAGTTGGTACCCTGCACTGTATATGGACAAATAAGTAGAAATTCTCAAGTGATAAAAACACGATAGATGAAAAACACCAAAAGCACAGGCTCGATGGAGGCACTATCAACTTCTTGGGACCAAAAATGAGATTCTAGCACCAAATTTTTAATTTCCCTTCCAGATAAAACAGAGGAAGATCTAATTCACGGCCCACATATTTGTTTATCAAATTTACAGCAAACATAGGTAAAATTTAGATGGAGTTTCAGATTAGGACTCATACTCCAAAATCTATTTCCATTGGACCAGAGTAGAGATGGCCAACAGTGTGGGTCAATCCAGCCCATCTAGCCCAGCCCACCTCGTGGGTCGTGTGGGTCGAGCTCGCGAAAAGCCCGGTCCAGCCCGCCTCGAACCGTGAAATTGGTGGGTGGACTGTGGGCCGACTTTTTTTTGAACCCAGCCCATGAAAGCTCGCTACTAAAACCGCCCAGCCCGGTCTACGAAACCGGTCCAACACGGCCCATGAACCGCATCAGCCCAGCTCAAGTAATTATTCAACCAAATTATGTATATTTTAATCAAATTTTATATGTTTTAATGAAATCGAATATATTATAATTCAATCAAATTCAAAAATATTGAAATTATTCATTAATATTAATAATTATATATATTTTTTAATTAATTTTAAAGGTTATATGTAACAATAATGAATAATTTCAATGATTCAATAATTTTGAAAAAAACTAAAAAAATTCTCGTGCCGGACCGCCAGCCCAGTCCAGCCCACTAGGCCCACGAACCGCCAGAACTGCTCCCTGAACCGTGAAAATCGGTAACAGACCGGTGTGCGCCAAGATTTATCAGCCCGTGGACCAGCCCGCCCAAACCGTGAATTTCACGGTCTGCACCTGGACTGTGAAATCTCAGCCCGGCCCGCTAGGGCCCACAGATTGGCCCGCCCAGCACGAACCAGTGGCCATCTCTAGACCAGAGGAAGGACAATAAGATATAATGAAGCAGCAGATTGAGGTAATACAATAAGGTTCTCGTTATTAAGGATCATATCATAAATTTCAGAAATCACAAAAGTTAAATTGACCTTATAAATTATGATAATTCAGCTTATCTATAAGTTCAGCAAGGCCAGAGTAGGATGGTCCGGGAGCCTTAGCTTTGAATCAACGCGAGGCAAAGAAAGATCCTTTTAACACTTCTTGCCAAAATCAAACTATTTGAAAATGTTGTACCAGTACCATCACCCAGTATCTCAGTCATCGGCAACAACATATGGTTTCAGAGAAAGTGAGAAGCTAATGGGCTTAGAGAAAGACTTGCACCAATGACTTTTCTGCCATTTGCATACAAAAATGTACATCAAGAGTATTCAACTATCAACCAGCTTTAGAAATGGGTTTCAAATAAAAAGAGAAAGAAAAACATATCCAAAACCTGACCAACTTTGTTTTTATCACAATGATTTGATGCATCAGCATACATGACAGCTCTTCCTACAGGTCCCATAATAATCAGGAGAACCAACCATAAATATTGAATTTCTTTCACATTCTCCAATGGCAGCCCAGCGGCCGGGCAGATTTCATCTTCATCGCCACACTCGTTATCTTCTGATTCAGATGAAATGCTTCGCTCACTTATTGCTCGGACATGGAAGAATTTGGTGGCACACCACATTTCACCCTCAGGAACAGGATCTCTCTCATGGTGGCTGCTCATGTCAGGAGATGCATTGAGGTCGACATTGAAGAACAGAATACCGTTGCCTTTGATAGGTCTAAGCAAACGGTTATGACTAGTAGAGTACGGCCACACTTTGGTCTTCAGTCGTGAGGTCTTGAGCTGCAAGATTCAAGCACAAGTTAATCTACAAGATTAGAAAAAATTGATGGTAAAAGACCATATATAATCAATATATATATATATCATATAACTAATATATAAAGCAGAGTACAAAAGTCAGCTCACGAGGTCGCGACATTTGGCGTCCTCATTGGACGCCATTTGTCGCGCTCATTAAGTGTCATGCCATTTTTTTAAATATAAATAAATAGAGTTCTAAAATTGATTAAAATACAAATAGAGTTTATGATAAGATTAAATAGAGTTTGGTTCACAATGAAAACATAAATACAGTAAATTGATTATAACTTTTAATATACAGTTCGTAAAATTATAATTTTTGTACCATTAGAAAGTGTGCAAGAAGTACTTTAAAATAAGGTCCATTTATACTATATTTAAAATTTTATATTAAAGTAACGTATGAAAGGAAATATTGACTAATTACGTGAACTAAATATTATAGAATTTTAGCGCACATTGAGTTCTTCCCCAAGTACAGTTTCTAGTAAATATACTCCTCATATTTCCTATGATAAGAAACAAATGTTGCATCCTTCGTCTCCTCCAAACATGATTGTTGGCTAAGATAGGACATGTCAACATATTAGAAAGAGGATTGATATTGTTAATCACGTTGGTCTATTGAGGCTGGAAGGGCACCGCAGCAACATACCTTAACAACATACAATAGCAATATAACCAATCCTTCATAATTTAACAAATTGTTTCATATTTATATGATAGGTGCTTTAATTTGATTTGTAAACACAATGAGTACTAAAGAAAGGTAAGTTTTATCTTGAACTTTCTCCATTAGCTTTTCATTGGTCTAGAACAGATACTGATGACTTAAGCATTGGAATAAAAAATAAACTTATGTGCTATGCCATTGTAAATAAAAAGGTCAAGGATATCAAAGAACCAATCAGGTACAAACTGATCAAGGATTTGAGCAAAGAAAGGCAAGATTGGACTTTGAAAGTTAGGGTCACCAAAATGTGGGATGCCATAAACCCGAAAACCAACAATTTTATTGGTGTTGAAACAATACTTGTATATGAGTAAGTAAGCCCCACTATATACAATTAACACATTATCTATTTTTGTTTTATTTTGATCTAACCTTGCAAACTAAATGGCCTACTAAAATAGGGAGATCATATTCAAGGCTCTATAAGAGGAGATGATGCATCAGACTACAAACGCACGCTCAAGGAGGGGAACATCTACATAATTAGAAACTTTAATGTGAGAGCCAACAAAAAAGAGTATAGAACTGTCACAAATAAACACATGCTATATTTCAACTTCTCAACCTCTATTCAAACTCTAGACGAAGACAAACCCAAAATTCCTAGACACGATTTTGAGTTGGGAGACTATGAGTTGATTCAAAAACGATGTGACTCAATTGTGCAACTCACAGGTACTCATATTTCTTCATTATATAGCCTTTATATTTAAATACATGTTACAACTTATCTTTAGTAATTATTATTATTATATGTAATTTGTATATATTATTATATCCCTCATGCAAATATAATAGGACAACTAGAGGCCATTGGTAGACTGACACAACGAGCAAGAATTGTACTAAGGGAAATCACATTGGATCATACAAGGTTAATGTTCTTTATTTCATAAAGAATACTATTATTATTCGTAGTTTAATAGAAATATTATTATAGGTCTTAAAATGATTAATTATCTTGCACTGGACAAAACTTTGTCGTAACACTATGGGGAGAAATTGGTAAAACATTCAGCGATCATCTCAGTTTAGACGACTCAGTACCAATTGTTCGTGTGAACATTTAGATTTGAAGTAGGTTGTGTAGTATATCGTGACATGTGCTTTAACATATAAAATATGTAGTTTCTACATGTTAGAGTGAATGTTTGAATCATATACTGAGTTTCTGCATAATATAGTGAGTGTCTAAATGATATAGTGGATTGTTCAGAAATGATGTAGTTGTTGCATGATGTAGTATGTTTCTGAATGATATAGTGAGTTTCTTCATGACATATAAATTAGAAACCAACGTCAAAGATAATGACAAAATCATATTATAACTTTTAGTTGTTCTATGTCAAACAAAAAGAACGGCCAAAAATAGGGATGTAAATATTTAAAAACTCTATCTCTTCTTCACGAAAAATCCCAGGCATTTGCCCCAGTCCCAATACTAGTATATATATAAAAAGGATGAACTTTTCGGGAGCATAGGGAGCTCCTCAAGATTTCGAGCTCATAGAATGCGCCACGTAAGATTGCCACATCATCAATTTATATTTTTATTTTTTACAAAAATAGATTTCTACATGATTTAAATACATATAAGGAGATTTGGATAAGCCGAAATTAGAATTTGGATTTGAATCAACAACCTAAATTATTATATTATGAAAATTGTGTATAACTTTTGCTACATAATTCGGAGTATTATAAATTTTGTACTATTGGAGAGCATCCGAAATATGCTTCGAAATAAGATCCATTTACAATATAGTTCTACAACACATGAAATATAGAGCGTCATGTAGGATTGTCATGCCATCAATTTTTATTTTTATTTTTTTTTCTAAAAATAGAGTTCTACATAGATTTAAATACATATAAGGAGTCTTGGATAAGTAGAGATTAGAGTTTCGTTTGAATGAACAACCTAAATTATTATATTATGTAAATTGTGTATAACTTTTTCTACCTGATTCAGAATATTATAATTTTTGTACCGTTAGATAGTGCTCGAAATATGCTCCGAAATAAGATCCATTTATAATATAGTTCTACAATTTATGAAATAGAGAGCTTATTACATATATATTAGAGTTTTGGATTATGTAAAAATTAGAGTTTGATTTAAATAAAACAACATTAGAATATTATAAAGAGCTCCACGTAAGCATGCCATGTCATTCTTATTAATTTTTAATTTTTTTTAAGAAAATAATGTTCAACATTTTTTTTTTGAAAGAAAATTGTTCAACATAGATGTAAGTACATATAAGGTGTTCTGGATGAGTGAAGATTACAATCTAATTTTATGTAAACAACCTAAATTATTATACTATGTAAATTGAATATAACTATTGCTACATAATTTGCAATAGTATAATTTTTTTTACCGTCGGAGAGTACTCGAAATATGCTTCAAAATAAGATCCATATACAATATAGTTTTACAACTTATGAAAATATATTTATTTAGATGAACAATAACGTATTATTTATTCTTTATTTTAAATACATATAAAAATAACTATAAAAATAGCATATAATATGTGACAATAGTAATTATGTCTTTCAAAATCATACTTTTAAAAATTGAGTTATGTAAAGATAAAAAAAATTCATATCTATAATTTTGAACCTATATCATTCCATGATGGCATTACATGAAGAATCAAATAAAAGTTTGTCATCGAGATTGCAGAGGCATTATGCAATTGACTAGTTATATTATTCTTATAATATTTATTGTATACATAATAATTTATGTTTTTTTTTCCATATATCTATATGTCAGATTTTATTCTTTTCTCCATTAACTTAATTCTACTAAAACTATTTGGAAATCAAGGTTCGCATTCTAGACTATTTGAGGTAACGGATCATAAAAAAAAGGGGGAAGTTTGATAAGTCTTGATATGGTCATGATTGCAGATTGATGAAGATGTATTTTTTTCTCTTAAATTGTATTTTCGATAAAATAAAATAAACAACAACCCATGCAATGCACAGGCTTCAAACCTAGTGTGTCCAATAAAATAAAATGGAAAGGCAAATAAAAGCAGCAAATGATCAGCAACTTTTGATTATTCAACAAGAAGACCAATTATACCTCTTTGTTTTTTTTAAACGTGATCCCAGTTTACTAGTGAAGGGTTTCACGAGTTAGTAATTTTTTTTCTTCTTTTTTCTAATTTAATGGCTACTCGATTTTCTTTTTCTTTTTTCTCCGCTACTATTGCAAGTCCTCGTCTTTCACCATTTTCATCTTCTTCTTTCATGATGCACGATCAGGAAATTCATGTCGGAGTTGTCTATCACATTCTTCATGTAATATATATATAAGAGGTTCGGGATCAAGGTGAGTTGCTACAATTCCTTTAGCTCACCTGATCCGCATTTCATACTCTAGTAGTTGTCGGGAATAGAAGCAAAACAACGAGAATACATATTATTAGTAATTCACGACCCCATAAATAGATTATAGATATTGAAGGTATGAATGATAAACGAAAGGAAAATTTGAGAGGAATGGTCCTATCTACGATTTTTCTACAACAAGCTCAACTACACCTCATTTTTTTTTTTACAAACGTGGTCCAAGTTTACCAGTACTACTACTTCCTTCTTTTTAGTGCTCCATTTGAATCTTCCTTTTTTTTTGTCCCTGCTGCAAGTTAGCAAACCTCCTTATTCCTTCCTTTTTATTTACTAGTACTACTACTATAATGACACTCTCTCTTTTATATTACTTGCTTGAATCATGTCTTTAGTGTTGGAAATAATTTAGTATGATTGAATTATTCATGAATCACAAACAAACAAATAATATTGACAACAATAGAATAAGTTAGACTTATCTGCAGATATCTGTCAACTGAACTTGCTGAACATGATTTAATCTCGTACAAATTGCGTTGTGCCGTGGTACGGAGGTCACTGCCTTAGAAGCGATTCGCCACCATACCGGTGCAGGCTTCCAATGACGAACCCCCCCAAGGTTCACACAACACCCTAGAATTCTACACCCCGAACTCTAGGGTTGGAATTTCTCAAGAACTGCTCAATTCTTAGAAGGAAGGGTTGGCCATGTGTTTAGGTTAATGAATTAACATCTCAGAGAGAAAAACCGACCAAGAAGGTATTTATACAAGAGTTATAAAACAACTCCGAAATAAATCCGGAAATAAGAAGAAAAATAAAATATTTCGGATACCTCAGAAACTGCGAGTCGCGGAATATACCGCGAGTCACGGTAGGCATGCGGCGATCTACCGCGAGACACGTTCAAATAAATTTGAATCACCCACAAAGACCATAGAAACATCAAGTCCATTACGTTCAATTAAATTGAATCAGCCATAAAGGCCATGGACTCCAACACAACCTCTGCCGGTTGCCGCCGAGTACCATCAGCTCCACTAGTCAAACCACCATAAAGGCTATAGACTCTCACGATCCATTAGGTTTGAACTAAGTAGACCATCCCTTTTACTGGACTATGATACCGACCATGTGAGATCATGCACAAGGCATCACAACGGTGTAACCATCAAGTCCATTCCAATGACCACTCAAGCCTGTTGGGATATGGAAACATTAAGAGCGGCCAAGCTCAACCTCACATACAATATCTCATTGTATGCCACATACAGGCACAACATCCCATTATATGTCACGGTGTGTCTATAAGTCCCATCTTAGAACTATAGACACATTAAGGACAATCACTGTCCAACCTGATATCTATAAATCTACCAAATTCAATTGTCAGTTGAACCACCCAAAGGTTATAGATTCATCAATCCATTAAGCTCAAACAAATTAAGCCACCACAAAGGTAATGGATTGTCCTGTCACTATACCATCAAGCTCACTAATCAAACCACCAAGTCGGTAATGGATCCTCACACATCCATCAAGTTTGAACTAGCTGAGCTAGCAAACTGGTTATGGTTATATGACCCCACGTGAGCATGGCAAGTCCCAACATGGGACCGCAAAAACATCCATCAGGTCCTCTCAGTGAACACAACACCAACCTGTGCGTGCTACTGTCCATGTGTGCCTCCATTGCCTTCACATGACAATGTATGTAAGCACCTGAAACATCACAATGTAAATAAGTGAGTATTTCATTTCCCCCACAACAGGTAACTCGTCAAGGATTTCCTCATCCATCGGCTTCTTGACTCAACCAGTTCAAGTCAATGAACTCATTCTCATGGTTGACTCTGCAACACATCTTACTTTGCATCTCCTCAACAAAGCAACAAGTCAAGAACAACATGCCAACATATATATGCATAATCATTTAGAAAATCACTTTCTAAAACCAGATCATAAACATGTACACATAACATAACAGTTCATGCTAACTATTCGACCTTTCAGTCGAACCTGTTTCTAACCATGCTCTCTGAACATGATTTAGATGAGAGGTACCTTTATCACTACTTTGGCTTTTCATCCATGAACCACATGAATTACCTCATCTCCAACTTCCATCTTGGCTTAGGATTCGAAACATTCAGTTTCATAAAGACACCAAGAGTGTCAAAGACATAAAGTCAATCATAGACACGTGATCACCAAACAATGGCAAGTTGATCAATATAACTCAGACAGATACCATCATGATAAGCCAAGCTACAAACTTAGTTCATCACACAGAACTAATCAAGTGGTATAAATCATAAACCACCTACAGACCATTCAAGTTTTCTCACCAAGGAAACCTCACAGGTCAACTCCAAATCTCGAAAGATCTAATGACTCTTCCTTCTCTAAGATGACATTCAAGTATGCACTTTACGAATCAACTTGATACGCAATCAGATAACACGATACCAATGCAAACACAACCACTGGCCTAGGAAAACTTAGCAACAGGTGAGATAACTACATAGGTCAATATCAAAACATTAATGAACCTCATAATCATGTACCTTGCCCATAGCTTTTCAAGCTTACAACTTCAAAGTCTATTGAAGGTCAACACACAACCAAAGTATCAACTAAGGTCGCAATGACATAAACAATGAGTATGACAGGTTACTAATGAGTCATGTTCAAGCTTGCTTTTCTCTAAGCACTAACCCCAATCAGAAGTCATATAATCTCCTTGTGACTTGACCATCACCTCCAGAGAATAACCCCTAGACTTCACATAGTTGATCAAACAATGACGACTTCCTAACCACGGAGGTTACAAGTAAGACTGGACTTTGCTAGCTTAGAGAATCAGCTTTTGCTACTCCTTTGTTGAACTACTCATCAACGTTACTAGGAGAGACGCCGAAAATAATCAGGTAGTAAACACATAATCATGACTAGTGAACAGTCATATCAATGACTAACAAATCATCAACAACAAAATGAGATTCATCCAATAAAGCTCATTCAAGAAGAAATAAGCACATCATCAAATTCAGCACAACAACAGCCACAAAGGACTAAATTCTCACAACAACTGTGTAAAGGAAAGATAGAATTCCAACCATAGTCAGAAAACCCCCCACAATGAGAACATTCCAGGTTATTACCTTCACTCTCATGATACAGGGAGAATAACTAACAACTCATCAGCTTATCTGATACAAGCTATAACTTGCTGAAAATGACGATAACTCTGCATGAGAGATGATAACCAAAGATGGTCTGAAGAATACTCATAATCCTCTTAAGAACCTTCATGTTCTTTCACCCTTGAAAGATTTTATTCAAATTGGCACAAAGCCACATTTAAACTCAAAGTTCTGCTTTTAACCATGTAGTCCCAAATGGTCTCACCTAGACCCTTAACAAGTAGAATGCTAGCCTCTAATCAATCAACACATGAATCATGATAGCATTCACCAATCATTACTCCAAGATTACCAAACAAGCTAAGTCCTCAGGAATTAACTCAATTAATTCAACAACCCTAAATACATAACTATAGGGATTATCTGAGACATGACTTAGCACTAGAGTTGCAACTAATAAATCCAACCGGTCATTCAACCAATCTACAAGTTCTCACGACTAAACACGGTCAACATAATTACTCCTCAAGAGTACTAAAAAACAACTCCATAATCAAATGTATACAACATATATATATAACAAGTAGAAGTATACAACTCATAACTCAAAAAAGTCAATCATGAAGTTTGCTTTCTCATCATGTCTGCTCAAGCAAGCCAAGCTAATATACTCATTAGTCTCAAACACAATCTCATTTCTCAAAAGAAACTAGCAGTTTGAGGACACAAGTATAAATTAAATACCAAGCAATGGGCACATAAAATAAATTATGTAAATAAGCTATACTTGAAGTAATAACGATAAGAGAAAAACCTCCCTTTCGCCAAGCCTGTTGAAGGTGCTATGAATTACACATAGTTGTTATTCCTCCAACTCCCGTTGCTTGCTTGAGTGTCTCAACCTCTAACTCGACCCCCACATTGACTAACATGTCACCAAAGATAATGTTATATATAGAAGTGGGCACATAAAATAATTTATGTGAACATGTTAGAGTTTGACAGTATTAATAAATTAGAGAGGAAACTTCCCTGAGCATGTTGGAGACTCATTAACAGTCCATACCCTTGACAAAACCGCGGTAATGGAAATTGAGGGATATCGAACAAATATCCAGCAGCACCATTACATAGTCATCATCGGCCGCATGATCAATCCCTTGATCACGTTGAGTTCATTGATGCAAGCTCTTGGAGACAAGTTCTAATTACTTCCCATTTAAAGAAACCAATTTCAAGAATCCATGGAATATTAGAATTACAACATATAATAATTAAGTCATAAGAAGACTTTCTTAACAATCCATGTAGAACGTCGCGCCCTGACCCAAATTGATCAACACCATAAGCGCATAACACTGACTACAATATTTAATTTGCAGCAATCCAAAAACCATGTAGCCTCTAAAATCAAAGAGGATGCCAACAACATAATTCACAAAATACATGGGTGGAGACCCTAAAAAAAATATAGAAATCAACCGTATGAATTTGCTCCTCAAATTCTCATCGTAGGCAACGCACAAGATTTATTTTTCTAACCATACATTAACAGATAATCAAAACTCAAGGACTTCTTTCCAAGGTAGATAATTGAAATTAGGTTAGAAAAAATTATTCATCAACATGAATATAACAATCAAGAAATCGCTTCTAAATTGTTGGAAATAATTTAGTATGATTGAAATATTCATGAATCACAAACAAACAAATAATATTGACAAACAATAGAATAAGTTAGACTTATCTGCAGATATCTGTCAACTGAACTTGCTGAACATGATTTAATCTCGTACAAATTGCGTTGTGCCGTGGTACGGAGGCCACTGCCTTAGAAGCGATTCGCCACCATACCGGTGCAGGCTTCCAACACAACACCCTAGAATTCTACACCCCGAACTCTAGGGTTGGAATTTCTCAAGAACTGCTCAATTCTTAGAAGGAAGGGTTGGCCATGTGTTTAGGTTAATGAATTAACATCTCAGAGAGAAAAACCGACTAAGAAGGTATTTATACAAGAGTTATAAAACAACTCCGAAATAAATCCGGAAATAAGAAGAAAAATAAAATATTTCGGATACCTCGGAAACCGCGAGTCGCGGAATATACCGCAAGTCACGGTAGGCTTGCGGCGATCTACCGCGAGACACAGACGAGCACCGCGAGTCACGGCAAGACCTCGCCAGAATCTTCGCGTTGAACTTGGATGAAATCCAACATTTAGTTTTATAACCATCGATTAAATCACAATTACAAAGATAATGTATTTCTTAAATTGGGGCCTCTCTTTTCATTGATCTTAACATGCATATCATAGCATGAGCATCCATATTATCTTTATAAAAAAAAAATTCAAGGAAAAAAACAGGGGGAAAAGCTCAACGTAGCAAGTCAAATCTTCAATCAAGGAGCATAACAAAAGAAGTCGGATGCTCATTTTCAATTAGCCAATAGAGGAGAGAAAATAATCGTGAACATGGAAGTTTATTTTCCAGTATGTTGAAATTTATGTCAAAATTTTGACGAAAACAGTGAATTCGATAACAGAAATTAGCAACTTAGAAGAAATGCAATTGGGCAAAAAAAAAAGATTCAAGAAGAAATTTACAGAACTCAACTAAAAGTTAAGAGAAAAGTTTACAAAAAATCAAGAACTAAGTGTGGTAGAAGAAAAACTTGTGAAGTTATACTAGCACGTTTTACATGTTGTAGCAAGTTATTCATATGTTACGACCATTTTTGTAAAAACAACCACTAGGAATATTCAATAGTTTAGACTGAAAATGGTGGAACGGTGACCTTGTCAATTTTTCCTAAACCAAATAATGACCCTAGATCGTGAAGACTATAACACAAAATAATATTGTCAACTATGAGTGTGTTACACATGAGATAGTCCACTTTGCAAGACCAAAGAGGTTCCACCTTAAAACCATGTGACAATAAAGTAAATTCATATTCTTTTATCAATGTGGGGCACTCTCATATGTTTTATTAGTTATGTGCTATAGATTATAGCTTCAACAGAAATCCATCAGTAAAAAAAAAAAGGCATAAGTTCAGGTCTTATTATGTTATGTATGATCAACTCCCCTGGAAACTAAGTTGGGATTGCCATATATTTCATATGTTCATATTGCTTCACTTCGACACAAGGTTTGAGTACAGTTCAGATACAAATCTCTTTCAACAACATATGGATTAGCAATTGCACCAATGATTTTTCTGCCATTTGTAATACAAAAATGTACATCAGGAGTGTATTCAGCTATCAAACAGCTCAGAGATGGGTTTCAAAGAAAGAGGGAAAGAAACACATATCTAAAACCTAACCAACTTTGTTTTCATCACAGTGATTTGATGCATCAGCATACATGACAGCTCTTCCTACAGGTCCCATAATAATCAGGAGAACCAACCATGAATATTGGATTTCTTTCACATTCTCCAAAGACAGCCCATTGTGGGCAATTTTCATCTTCATCGCCACACTCGCTATCTACTGATTCAGATGAAATGTTTCGCTTACTTATTGCTCGTACATGGAAGTATTTAGTGGCACACCACATTTCACCCTCAGGAATAGGATCTCTCTCATGGTGGCTGCTCTTGTCAGGAGCTGCATTGAGGTGGACATTGAAGAACAGAATAGCATTGCCTTTGATAGGTCTAAGCAAACGATTATGACTAGTAGAGTATGGCCACACTTTGGTCTTCAGCCGTGAGGCTTTGAGCTACAAGATTCAAGCACAAGTCGATCAACAAGATAAAAAATAAAAAACATTGACGGTAAAAGACCGTAAATAATGTTCCAAGAAAAAAAGATGGAAAGGCAAGTAAAAGCAGCAAATGATCAGCAACTTGTACTGAATCCAATCCGTGCTCGAAAATTTTTCATCTAAAAACTCATTGCAAAGTTTATGCATCGTCAAGCAGGCAAAATAACTATTAGACAACTTCTGATGAGGGGGAAGAAATCAATTTAAAAGGACTATGAATTGCGACTACGTCAGAGTTGGAACTTGTCTTAGCTAACATCAGCTTGAGTGACATCAAAAACAACTATTCCAATTTACTCCCTCTGTTTTTTTTTTAATTGCTACATTTCTATTTTGGGGAATCAACCTACTAACTTTAACCAATTATTTTGATTTTTTTATAAGTACAAATATAGTCATGCGTGGTCTTGTTAGATTCGTCTCAAAGTGTAGATTCATAATATCAAATTTTTATAATTTTTACTTAAAAGGAATAAGAGATATTAAGAGTTGAAAAACGTCTTGAAAACTGTGCCCAAACAATGTAGTAATGAAAAAGAAACAGAGGGAGCATAAAATAAGCAGAAGTCGTAGCTATTTCCACAGTCTCGGTGCATGTTTGGTTCTAATCATAAAATGGAAGAAAAAGATATCAATTAGAGGGGAGGAATAATAACAATTTTATTGGGTGTTTGGTTCAACTATGGAAAGACAACATTATTGAGAATGGTGATACCATAGGGTTGAGAAGAATAATACTTTGGCCGAAATAGTGACTTTCAAGAAACAAAAACCATTACCCCACATCTCCACCCCTCAAACCAAACAACATGTAATGGGAATGGTTTCTTGTTTCATTCCCGACACCAAAAAATCAAACCAAACAACATGTAATGGGAATGGTTTCTTGTTTCCATTCCCAACACCTAAAAAATCACACCAAACAACATGTAATCGGAATGGTTTCTTGTTTCCATTCCCAACACCTAAAAAAATAATACCAAACATGCTCTCAAAATGATTATCAAAGAAATGCAAAGAATGAGTGGAGTTTCTCCACAAAAGCAGGGAAGGGAAACATAAACATAGCAGTGAAAATTTACAATGTACGTTAAAAGTAAAAGAGAAGTGATCATGATAATAATACTCTTACCTGTGACTCAGGGAAGGTTATGTCACCACCTCGAGGAACGTCTGAAAGATGCAAAATTACAGTTGCCATCAACGGTTCACTAACTTGCCAGGAAGATTTATTTCCATAATAGTCATAGTTCTGTTTGGCATCTTCATACTTATAATGCAGGACTTGTAATGACCTGCTATTCTCTGTCATATAACATAGTAGAAAAGATTAGAATAGTGTGTCTCTTTCAGACAAAAACTAAAATAAGAAAGAATGATAATACCTAGAGGAAGAAGAGTCCATGCTGAAATTTTTTGCTCTATTTTCGCGACTACTTCATCCTAGAGAACAAGTATATAGAGTGAGATATTTGACATGTATATCATCACAGTAAACCAACCAGCTCCTATGAAGCACCTATGAAGGCTTATTTCAACCGCAAGTAGTATGAACAAACTACGTAAGGTGATTGAGGAACAGAAAACCGATCTTTTCATATAAACAAGACTTACTTTACCATCCAAAGTGGCTGATGATCTTGCACTCAGTCCTTCGGTGTTACTGATCACAGAGTTAACACCTTCTTTCTGTCCATGTGCCTAATGATGAAAGACTTTAGGTCCAAATGAAGCATTTTCATAATCGAGGACTGGTGATGCAAATAAGTTTACCAGAGAGATTAGATGGTCACACTCCTCTTCGGAGAGAAAACCCTTATAAACAAAGACCCTGTCCCATTCAAAAAAAAAAAAAACTAATCAAATAGAGAAGAAGATAGGCAATAAGAAGGAATCGTGCGTAAAAGATGGTATGAGGGACTAGTAAGTTCTAAACTTTAACTATCGAATTAGAGATTCCAAGCCAAATATAGGAGGAACTAGTACAGTACTTAAACTTTATTCAGAAAAGGGATGTTTTAAAGCAATTTGACAATGTTTCTCATCAGAACACCTCACCTTGGTTGCCACGATAACTGGACAACTCTTGATGGATCTATCCTGCCTGATTGTTGGCCGGTTTCTTTACTTCTCAATTCCTTTCGGCTACTACAGAACAGCAAAAGCAAATTTCCATGACCTATCAGAACAATTCACATCTGGCTCACAACAACATTTATTATTTATAACAAACTATTAACCCAAAATTGAATCATGATGTATTAATACCAAGAAAAGTCCAGGAATAGACACAAAGAAGCGGACACTAGGAGAAGGTTTCGGTTGAATTCGAAAATTCGTCCATCAACTAAATGAAATGAAGAAAATGGCATAAATTTAGCACGAATCAGGTGTGATAAGTCAATTTTGAAGATTACTAGGCCAAGCATTCATGTTTTTCAACATCAAACATTCCAATCTCCATAGGATATTCCTTCCCACATGATTAAGCACGGAAATTAATATTGATCTTCTAGCAGGATATTCTACTAATACTTCAAAAATAATTAATTATTAAAATATTAATAGCTATCAGCAAAACATTAATCTAGTATTCCTACTATTTTAATGAGATGATATCATAAGCTAATAAAAGAATTAAAAAAATTCAATCATGTTTTAGAAAGAAAAAATCAATAAACCCATCAATCAAATTATCATTACACTACTGTAAGAACAACCATTAAATCATACTTTGACAGAAATCCAGTAATCAATAAGTAACTGAACTAACACAGTGCAAAATATGGGTAAAATCAAATATAGATATACATAGCAGAAACTTAGTAAATCACGCAAAATTACAGCAAATTACTGAGACCCACTAATAGATAAAACCAAAGATAATCAAAATTTCTTACATTTCAGCTGAACAACTCCAGAAAGAAGTCGTAAATGCAAAAAAAGAGAAAAAATTGGAAGCAGAGATGCCATGATCTTTGTGGAAGATTGAAAGAGGAGAGAAAAAGAGGGAGATATATTTAATTGAATAGCAAAAAACGCTGAGAAATTATTGGGTTTTTGTTGATGTGATTGAAGTTTTGATTTGGTTTCATACCCATGAAATGAGCTCCAATGTTTGGGAGTATGAATAGTGTCTGGAAATTGGAAATGGTGGAAGTGTATCGACATTCGGTGATTCGATTTACCCTTTTGTGAAAAATGTCATGCTTTTTTTAGTTTGTTTTTTTCTTTTTGAGGAAAGAAATAAGATTTGAGGCATATGATTATCATATGATTTGAGGCATTAAACTTCTTTTGATAGAAATATCATAAGATTATGAGGATCCACATGAGAATGAGAGATAAGAAAAATTACTTAAGTAAGTGCCTCGTGATATTTGAACCCTATATCATATGGTTGTTTTATTTTTTCGAACCCTCTACCATAGGGTTGTGGCGTGAAGCAAACTCACTAATCCAACACCTCAATTTTTATTGATTAAAATGATCAAGCAATTTTATACGTAGATGAACATCACTCTACCATTCAATCTTTTGGGGCTTTATGATCGACTTCCCCAAGATTTTAGCAGCTTCTTCATCTATTCAAGAACAACAAAACTCACTTACACCTTTACAAGAATACATCTCACTTTCCCTCGTTTCTTTTCTAAGTTATGTATGTAAGTGGTCAAAATTTAACCAATTACTTGATCAAGATCATACCATAAGGATCATCATTTTATACCTTCTTCCAAAGGTTTCAAGTGAAGGTGGTGAATATATATATATGGTTATCTATATCAAAGGTAACACTTCAATCTCTTAGGATCACTCATAATTGTAAGCAATATGTGACGTGCATTATTATCTTGTACTTGATTTTTATGAGCATTACATTGAATATTCAGTATGTTATATGTTCAGTAACTTCTAGTAGAAATGCATGATTAAGTATATATCATTGCCCCTTCAAAAAAAAAAAAAGTAAATAATCACTGAGATAATGGAACATGTTAAATAGAAGGATGTCCAAATGAATTACCACAGTTTAAGAACTAATTATGGAGAGAAAATTTGAACAAGTTATATAAACTGACTTTATGAATTTAATCTTGTACCATGAATTTAATCTTGTTGAAGACTTGAACCTGTCAGCTATCTGATTTCCAACTCTCAGAGAAGAGATTAACATCCAAGATTGACTTATGTAGCTTCACTCATTTGCAAATGTACCAGCTCAATCGTGCACGTTTAATGCAGTAGACATGATCATATCTACAGAAATCTAAGACTTTAAACAAGCTTAAAGTAGGAGAAAATTCATATTGAGGAAAACTTGGGAAAACAAATGGTAAAGAATAGAAAGAATAATTCATACCGCAAAAAATACACATGATAGTAAAAGCAATATGGTCAGTGGGTTGAATCTAGGTCGGTATGAGTTTCATTACATTCACCCGGGAGCAAAACCCCCCGATTTCAAACACCGAAGCTCAGCTCAGCTCTGAATCAAATGGGGCTCAAAAAATTTAGACCCAAACCCTAAAAAAAAAAAGGTCAGGTCCAACCAGAAGTTTGGCTCTGGTCCCTCTCATACCACAAAACATACACATGAAAGTTTTATACACTAAGAGCCTTTTTTGGGAATGAGATGACCAGCTCCATCCTTGTCAAAAAGACGTGCTACCAATTCATCCCAGCTTTCCTTCTTGTTGTGTCCCTTAGATGATTCCTCAGAAGACGTTATTTGGAAAGACCCATCTGAATGCTCACTTTCGTCATCAGAATCGCCAAAAGTACCATATTGAGAAGGAACAAATGCATGAGGCACAGATAATGTGACAGCCCTCTGTAGAGCTGCTTTGTGTTCCTGACTATGTTCCCTGGCTAAAGTCTCCTGCCTCTCCATCTTTTGCTTTACTGGAATCTCCATTGCGTCATCATTCTCGTGCATCAGCTGGTTTTAGAGGAAGAAGTGTAAATTCAACAGTATTCTGCAGTGACTCTAAACTCTGAAGTAATTGAGCACATATACTGATATACATAGTCTCAAACATAAATAGTGCTTGCAGAGAGTGTTTTGAAACAAAGCTCCAAGGGTAGGCAACACTCCCTTCGTCCCTAAATAATAGGCCACATATTTTTTATCTCAGGATTATTATAAGTACTTTAACTATCCTTCACCTTCGAGAATTTTATGTCTCACCGATGGCATTACACATGAGGATCCTAATTGTGAATAAGACAAAAAAAGAAGCTCACGACTGCTAATAAAAGTGTGTGAATGGAGATTAACAATTGATATCTTATGTCACGAGGACATGCGTTAGACTTCTTTGGATCATAGTTTTCTTGCAAGAATCACTTGATCCAAAAGTTCATTTGTGACTAACCTCCAAGGCCCTTTTCGCTTCCTTCTCTATCCAGATAATAGCGTGATCAGAAGTTGCATTACAAGAAAGAACAATGTGCTCAAACCTTCCATCTACAGGAACTGCTGTTCTAACAACCGGGGGGAATCTTCCACACCTGTCACACAGAAAATGAACACCAGAAGATGTCACCCAAATCAAAGTTTATAATTAAGTGCTTAGAAAAGAAAAAGGTTCTACAGTATATATGTCAATTCTCACATACAGATAAGTATATAATTAAAGGTGATGATTAGTTTGGTAAAAGCTCAAAAGTAAATGCAGTCATGTTCTGAATTTATGAGGAGGCTCGGATTTTCACCTAAATTTTTTTCTCTCAACAATGTGATACAAACGACCAGGTGCATACAACCGCCTTGGATCTTTGAGCATCCGTTCCTCTGATATGCATGTATCTCTCATGCACCTTAGGCATAGTAAGCATGGTAAACTGTGGAATCAAAGTAAAAACGGAAGGTAAAAGAATGAGATACATTATTCTCAGCTTGATAAATCAAAATAAAAATTTTAAAATAACTAGCACTATATTGTTCTCCTGTATCAAATGTTTACCACTTTCATTTGCTACAAAGTAAACTGTCAATCATCAAAGACATGAAATATAGCATAAGTTGTTTAGTTTGTCAAATAGAACTACAGTCCTAGCATGTAAAAGAACATTAACCAATTACCAAATCTAGCAAGCCACAAATCTAAGTGATTAGTTTGCTTATCTAATTCGAATATATTACCAGAAAAGAGACTTAAATATGTCTTCAAGGGGCGTTGCTGTCCTCGGCAAAAAGTCATCCTGATTGGAACAGAAAATTTTAAGTAGACAAGAACAAGAAAGGCTATGGAAAGTAAACTTGAAAGAAAACAAGTAGAAATGCACATCACATAGGAGCTTAGACTAAGTAACCATTCTACACTTGAATACAACATGTTACAATTGTGCAAATCTATGTTTAAACATCAGGAGAAAACCTTCTGTTAGTAAGAAGGAAATTGGGATTTTGACTCAATTCTGTGAAGCTCTTCTTCTAAATCAATTAATCCTAAGGAAGTTTGTAAATGCAAATGGAATGAAACAGAATGCAACGAGCTACATAATAAAAAAATTCACCGATCATCCTTTCTCAGCCATCTTGAAGATCAAGATAGGATATGGTGTTCAATAAAATTGGGAATCTGAATCAGTTCTGTGAAGCTCTTTTTCTAAATCAATTAATCGCAAGGAAAGCTTTTCTCACACTCAGCACGTTTTAAATCTTGATATATGTTACCTGTTACCTTCCTCAACAAAAAAATTCTGTCCCCTCTGAGTCACGTGCATAATTTTGTATTGTTATGTTGTTGTTTCATTACCATGGCATATTCCAGTTTATCTGTAATGTAAGCTGTAACATCCCATAGAAAGCTAATTCCTTCTTCTGACCTCTAAAGCATATTAGGCCAGCTAATTACTACAGTACAAATCAGGCAATATATAGCAACAGAGCACAGAACCAAACGACTCCCAAAAGGTTCTTGCTGCTAGTGTGGCATCTCTTATTTGTTCTAAGCTTTTTATATGGTGAGATATAATTGATCAACATAATAATGTATATGGACTTCAAAAATGTCGATTATGAAACAAAAGCACGAGAATAGGTCCTGTCGCTCACATCCACAAGGACCACAACAAAGATATTATTTTTAGGAGTCCTCCAAGTGCACCAAAAACGAGAAGAAATCCATATGTTGCTTCCAGCGAACGATTTCAATGAGTTAATTCCACTGAATATTTGAACAAGCTCTCAAAAGTTCAGAATAATGCTAAATCCATTTAGAGTGTATGTATCACTATTCACCAATTATTACAATTATCGTAGAAATTTGTTTCCTAGAAGCCACATTAAACATTTTTGAATTTCTCTTTATAGATTAACTTCCATACATTAGGCAAGCTCACTCACTGGTAGCTAATTAAGCTAAACCATGCAATGAAAAGATTTTATGGGAACTGGTAAGCAGTAGTCCATTCAATAACAGAATTTTCAATGACAAATGGATGAGTATAACATTAGAAACTCACCTGAAGTACAACAGAGTTAATGACATCCGCATATCTCACAGCAAGATTTAATGAAACACTCCTAGCAGGTGCAATTGCATAGCCTCTAATCTTTTTCCTGTCAATGTTTCCCAATTTTTCTCGGTTGTGCACAGCCACCATCGTTAAAAGTGCTGCAACACCCGACCCAAGGGAGTGACCAGCAAATGTTAATGTATAATCGGGATGTTTTTCTAGCAACTCCCTCAACAAATCACCCTCTTTCTCCAATACCCAAACAGCCGCCCTAAATAGACCATTATGAACATAACCTCCATCAAATTTCTTCTTGCCCAACTTATTATCCAAAAGAACTTTATAATCACTCTCCTTAGCCAAATTTAACCCCCTGAAGGCAAGAACTATATCAGCATGAGCATGATCAACATACACTATATATGGAGGGGCATGTTTCTGTGTATCTTTGTATGTCCTTTTAGTCACCAAACAATCCGGGTCAATCCCATAACCTCCAGGAGGTGCAAAGAGAGGGTTTCTCAGATCATCTTCATAAACAGAAAGAATGTACCGACACAATCGAGGTACAGGCTCAAATTCTTCAGCAGTAGCAAGCCCCCAATCCTCACTATCATGACCAGCCGTGTGCAGACACCGCTTCCACGCCCAACGGGTGCAAGCTAGGCAGTATACACATTCAATAAGAGGCAACCCACATAGGATCGACATCGTCCTCTATGGTATAAAGGAGTTAGCATAGATCAAAAATTGAGATGGTTTTGATTAGGAAATTGGACACAAATTGAAGCATCCAGAATCTTGTACAAATCCAAGTTGAGCTTTTGGACACATGGGTTTCATAAGCAAGTAGGATAACTCAACTTTGAACTTAGGAATAAAGATTATAGAACTAAAAGTACCCAAAAGAAGACACCAACAACATGGGATTAGGAAAAAAGTTATACAAATCAAACTAAATAAGCAAGCTCAAAGCTTAAAAAGGTGCAATTTACAAGAATTCTAAGGGAGAACCCACTAACTAGGTATGTAAAGAAAGATATTACAAATCCAACAGAATAAGCAAGTTGAAAAAGTAGAATCTACTAGATGATTACCAAAAAAAGAAGGATTATTGATCTATAATGTGATATGAATCATATAATGATCCACAAAGTGTGCAAAAGTGAGACTTGTCACCAAAATTCAACCCAATTTTGCAGCTAAAAGAATAATTCTACACCATAACACGATTTCTCTTCTTTTTTTTTGGCCAAGATTAAATTTTTGATGGGTGAGAAAAAAGGGAATAGGTACCTGCAAATAAGTCAACGACGGATTTACTATTCTTCAGAATCTCAATCTGATTTTGCAACAATGGTGAAAGAATTTAGTGGTTTGGTGAAGTGGGTTGTGTAAAACATGAAAAACAAGGTAAACAATGATTGGCGTTTGGGTGGACATGGACACCATGAAGTAAATCAAATCTGAGAAGTGAGAACTTTATGTTCTCGTTTATGTTAATATGTTATGGCCGTTTCTGCGCCTTTTTTTGCTATCGGTTTCAACCAGAAGAAACACGTGCTAGTTAACTAACTCTATGACCTCTTTAAAAATCATTTTCCCCTAAATTGTCTTCATCTTTTAAACGCAGTCTCTTTCTTCTATCACCTAGGTTGTGTTTGCTTCGCCTAAACTTATCTAAGTACTCCCTCCGTAATAGAAAGAATGCAACAATTATATATTACTAGGTTTGAAACCCGTGCATTGCACGGGTTGTTGTTTATTTTATTTTATTGTAAATTTTTTGTTAAAATTATTGTTGATTTTGTGTTGTTGTAAAATGAGAATTTTCAGTCATCATCAGATTTCGCATACTTCCTCCTTTCTTTTTCTAAGACAACAATTACCACTTTAGGTAGTTTTCATCTTTTGAACCATTCCACTTTTGGTAAAAAAAGAAACTACAATTGACAATATTACCTTTACTTTATGTTAATAAAACCATCATTAATTACCCGAATTGCCTTATAAAATTGCGTTTACTTTAATAAGGATTTATTTGTCCCCTACTCTAGTTAACTAAAGAGGTACCTCTATACTAAACTACCCATTTTTTATTTCCTTAAAAACCATGTTCAACCCAATTGTTGAAGTAAAAAAAAATAGAGAAAGTATTTGTCATTATACTGTAGTTTCTAGATTTGTTATTGTGATATATAAATTTTATAATTTTTAATATTCAATTCAATATTATAGCTAAGTCTATCATTAAATGGTATCCCAATAATAGGTTTGACTAACAATAGCTAATACAGTTTTAACATGAATAATACCCGAATGATACTTTAAGAAAGTAGAGGGTAATAATTTAATTGATGCAGGATAGAAATAATACTTTCTTAAAAATTGATAAGAATGACATGGCATGCTTAGTTGGAGCTCTTTATAATATTCTAAGGATGTTTTATTTAAATAAAACTCTAAAACTAATTGTTGAAGTAAAAGAAAAACGGAGAAAGTATTTGTCATTATACTGTAATTTCTAGATTTGTTATTGTGATATATAAATTTTATAATTTTTAATATTCAATTGTATATTGTAGCTAAGTTTATTATTAAATGGTATCCCAATAATAGGTATGACTAACAATAGCTAATACAGTTTTAACATGAATAATACCCGAATGATACTTTAAGAAAGTAGAGGGTAATTTAATTGATGCAGGACAGAAATAATACTTTCTTAAAAATTGATAAGGATGACATGGCATGCTTAGTTGGAGCTCTTTATAATATTCTAAGGATGTTTTATTTAAATAAAACTCTAATTTTTACATAATCCAAAACTCTAATATGTAACTTTATCGCTATAGATTTTAGTTAATAAATTTTGTTGCAATACTATATTGTTTTTGTTTAGTTGAGTAAGGCTGAGGCTTTGAAAGATAATATGTTTAATCCTGTAAATTGGACATATAATCAAATGTTATAATCACATATAATACACTATACTTAATAATTATAGCCATTATTATATTTATCTAAAAAAAAGACTAAATAATGTCCTACAATGCATCTAATTTAATATATTTTCATGAGTTGTAAAACTATATATATTGTAAATAGATCATATTTTGAAGTATATTTCAAGCACTCTCCAATGGTAAAAAAATTATAATGTTTTGAATTAGGTAGCAAAAGTTAAATTCAATTTACATAAGTATAATAATTTAGGTTGTTTATTCAAAACGCAACTCTAATTTCCCCCTATCCAAAACTCTTTTATGTATTTAAATATATGTAGAATTCTATTTTTTTCAAATATTTAAAATAAAAACTAATGACATGGCAATCTTAAGTAACGCTCTTTATTTCATAAATTGTAGAACTATATTGTAAATTGATCTTATTTCAAATCATATTTCGAGCACTATCTAATGGTATAAAAATTATAATATTCTGAATTAGGTAGCAAAAGTTATACACAATTTACATAATATAATAATTTAGGTTGTTCATTCAAAACGAAACTCTAATTTCTGCTTATCCAAGACTCCTTATATGTATTTAAATCTATGTAGAACTCTATTTTTAGAAAAAAAGAAAAATAAAAAATTGATGACATGGCAAATCCAAATGGCGCTCTATATTTCATAAGTTGTACAACTATATTATAAATGGATCTTATTTCAAAGCATATTTCGAGCACTCTCCAATGGTACAAAAATTATAATATTCCGAATTACGTAGCAAAAGTTATACGCAATTTACATAATATAATAATTTAGGTTGTTGATTCAAATCCAAACTCTAATTTTCGCTTATCCAAACCTCCTTATATGTATTTAAATCATCTAGAACTCTATTTTTGTAAAAAAATAAAAATATAAATTGATGACGTGGCAATCCTACGTAGCGCGCTCTATGAGCTCGAAATCTTGAGGAGCTCCCTATGCTCCCGAAAAGTTCCTCCTTTATATATATATATTGATTTGTGAGGTATAAAATATTCAATTGTTGCATTCTTTCTATTACGGATGAAGTATACTAATTAGATTCGATCGACTCGACTTGATCCATCATGATATTACCTTGTTTTTACACCTAATTAGACCTTATTACTCCTGATTAGTCGTGAAATTTTTTTTCACCATATACCCCCCGACAATTTTTTATTTACCATATACTCTCAGACTTTTCAAAATTCACCATTCTTGAGTTTCCATATAATACACATAATACCCTTATTGACTAACAGCGATTAAGGTCTAATTAGGATTACCAAATTCTTATGTGTATTAGTATATCAAATTCTTATGTGTATTAATAACATACTCCAATATTTCCTCCATTTTATTTTGTTATATATACTTTCATTTTTTTGTGATTTATTTGAGACGTTTTATGACATACGGTACTAATGATTGATATTGAAAATAACAAAAAAAAATAGTCAAGATTATCAAATTCTTTGGTAATTCAATAAATCTGAACTCTAGTTTTCTTCCATCTTAATCATTATGAATATATATATTATCAAACTTTTTTGTTTAACAAATTTATTTGAGGATAAAACATGCCACACTCATACTCTTTTAGATCTCCTCTTATAAATAAATAATCATAGACTCATAGTGTCATACTTTGTTACGATAATTTATTATTATTAGCTCTAATGCGATAATGGAGGTAATATACTCTCATTCGTACTATGGTTCATAATTATTATAGTCCAATTCTTATTACAGTTCATATTTCATTTGATCTAGGTTGTATAGATAATTCATTATGTAACATATACTAAATTATATTATATTGGGATGTACAACTATATGATAAAATTATCTTATTTTGAAGCATATTTTTAGGAATCTTGAGTAGTGTACTAATAAAAATAATAATATTTTAGATTATGTAAAAAGTTATACTCAACTTACATAGTATAATAGTACAGGGTTATTAATTTAAAATCAACCTCGCTCTAATATGTTCATCATCCAAAACTCTACTATATACTACATCTATTACTAAATAAGTGCTACATTCACTTTTTCACACAACCCAATGCGCTTCTTTGATCATTAATATCTTTAATTGCGCCAAGTACAAATCATAAAAAGTTGATACTTTGAAAGTATACATTGAGATGAATCTAACAAGCTAAGATCCCATTTTACTATGTTTTTCTTTATATATAATAGTGATAAAATAGAGTCAAATGTAGTTGATAAATAGTGTCAATATACTAAATGTAACACTTATTTAGGAACGGAGGTAGTATGCAATTTAATCGCTATAGAACTTTATTTTTGAAAACTTTATTTTATATAGAATAATCAGAAAGTCACGATTCTATATATAATAGTAATATCATCATATTTCTAATTAATGATTATTATTTTAAGGCAAATATCAAGCTCTATTAAATACAATGAGATTGTGTATTCTCTTGTATGTAGCAAAAGTTATAATACTCATTTATATTATTAATTTCTATATTATTTACAGAAATTCAAACTCTATATTCTCTTAATCATTCTAAAACTTGAAAAGAACAACATGCATAAACTAGACATGATTGACAGTTTAAGATTATTTACAATTGACAAACCAAATACAATAAAAGTATGACAAGACTCTTAATCACTCCATGCGTGTAGACTGTAGTAGTCATGTAAGTCCCCTTCTCCTCTGAGATAGGGTTTCTCCTCCCCCAGTACTTCTGGCTAGTCTCACCGTCTCGACGGTCTCGCCGGCTACCATGGCTGACGACCTAGCCGAAAAATACTCAAAATTAAACATAGAAGAAGACGAGAATACTGTTATTGATCTTGGTGGTGATGCAAGTGGAACCTTAGACGCGAAAACATCTCTCATGCTCGTAGGAAAAATCGTTTCGGAAAGGACTGTGAATCTTGATGCCCTAAAACGTACCATGAATCAGATCTGGGCAATAAACCGGAGTATGATAATTCGCTCGATTGGTGTTATTCTTTTTGTCTTTCAATTCTTCCATTGGAAAGACAAAGAGAAAGTTCTTGCGGGCCGACCTTGGTGCTTTGACCAGAAGCTGCTGTTATTGGAGGAAATCCGAGGCAATGAACAACGATCACAAGTTGTGATTGATTCCTCTCCTTTTTGGGTACGGATCTATAATTTGCCTTTTAACTGTCGATCTAAGATGGAAGTATTTGTCATAGCGGGTGCCCTTGGACCGGTGCTTGATATTTATCTGGATGATCTCGGATTGGAGAAGTTTTGTCATGTGAAGGTGATGCTGAATGTTTATAAACCGTTGCGGCGGAAGCAGAAGATTAGGAGGAAGGATGGAGCGGTGTCTTCGATTGAATATAAGTATGAACGATTGCCGAATTTACGTTTCGATGCGGTGTTATGGGTCACAATGATAAAGATTGTCATAATGAAAAATATGATGAGGATGATCAAGAGTTAGGGTGGGGGGTATGGTTGAAGGCCTCTCCTCTAAAGGGGCGGTTACGTAATAAGGAGGAAGTGGTGGCAATCACTGCAAGACGGAAAGCTCTGTTTGTTATAAAGGAGAATGTTGTTGATGGTGATTCATTGCATGAAAAATCCAAAAACCTCTACTGGGTCGCTGGGAACGATGTGGGGGATTTCACTCCTACTTCCATGCAAATTAATGATGAGTTGCATGTTATTGCTGATGACCAAATCCCAAATAATGAGGTCATTATTGTCCCTTCTAATATTGCTGCTGGGGACGAAGTGGGGGCCTTGTCTCCAAATTCTATGCCAATTCATAATGAGCTGCAGATTAGTGTTGATGACACACTCCCCAATAGTGCTATTATCAATGTCCCTGCACAACACGTGGATAGTGTGGCCCTGCCTGATGCTGCCATTCCCTTATTTAATGTGGGTTTGGTCCCAGCTCCATCAAAGTGCAAAAAAAGCGGGAAAAAAGGTATGCATAGCCATGTCCCTTCTAATATCTCTCTCTTACTTAGTCCAATGGAGGGCATTGTCCCTAGTATTGTTGTTTCACATTTAACACCCGCTGAAAATACCGGTTATGGTGGGCTTGAGTCAATGGAAAGAGAAAGGCTACGCGAGGATCGGGGTATGGATAATGATGATGTGGGTAGGGTGGGGACGAAAAAACAAAAAGTGACTTCACCGGATCGGGGAGATGATTCAAGTAGCGGAGGTTGGTCTTAACCAACCCCGCGAAGAGCAATGAAAATACTAAGTTGGAACTGTCAGGGTCTAGGCAACCCTTGGACAGTTAATGCTCTTCACTCTTTGTGTTGGAGAGATAGGCCTGATATTGTCTTTCTTATGGAGACAATGATTGATGACAAGGTGCTTGAAAAAATTCGCAATAGATGTGGCTTTACTGATGGTGTGTGTCTGAGTAGTGTAGGAAATTCTGGTGGAATGGGGCTGTGGTGGCGAAATATGGATGTTCGTGTAAAATCTTTTTCTCTTCATCATATTCATGGGGAGATTCTTGATGATAACAATATCCCTATCTGGAATGCAATTGGTGTATATGGGTGGCCTGAAGCGGGTAACAAATACTTGACTTGGCAACTTCTCCGCCAACTTAAGCAACAATGTGACTCATCCATTCTTTTTTTCGGGGACTTTAATGAGATAACGAGTAATGAGGAGAAACTTGGTGGTGCAATTCGTAGTGAGAGGATGATGGATGGGTTTCGAGAAGCTATTGATGATTGTGGTGTCCGAGATTTAGGCTTTAAGGGGTGTAGGTATACATGGCAGCGGGGTAATTCGCCCTCCATCCTTGTTCAGGAACGCTTGGATCGCATGCTTGCAGATGAGGATTGGTGCAACCTATTTCCATCTTGGGAAGTGCTTCACTTACCAAGGTATCGTTCTGACCATGCCCCTCTATTGCTGAAAACAGGTATAAATGATTTGTTTCGAAAGGGTAACAAGCTTTTTAAGTTTGAAGCTATGTGGCTCTCGAAGGAGGAGTGTGGTAAGGTTGTGGAGGAGGCTTGGCGTGAGGGGGTAGGCGATGGCATTTGGCGAAGATTGGAGAATGTATCCGGGAAGTTGTCAGCTTGGTCTCTTGAAACTTTCGGCCACTTGAAGAAGCGAAAGAAAGCTGCGCTATTTACACTCAATAACCTTCAACAACGTTCTATGGATGCTACTACGTTGAAACAATGTGATGCTGTCTCGAGAGAGCTGGATGAAATTCATATACTTGAAGAGTCATATTGGCATGCACGTGCGAGAGCGAATGAGCTACGTGATGGTGATAAGAACACGTCTTATTTTCATCATAAAGCTAGCCAACGCAAGAAAAGAAACACCATAAGTGGACTCTTTGATGCGGATGGGGAGTGGAAGGAAGATAGGGAGGATATTGGGGCAGTTGTAGAGGCATATTTCGCGGACCTATTTGCTACATCACATCCGGACAGTTTTGATGAGGCTATGTCTGGCTTGCCGAGGAGCGTTTCGTCGGAGATGTTAGAGACGTTGTGTGTATGTCCGACGGGTGAGGAGGTGCGAATTGCTCTATTTTCTATGCATCCGAATAAAGCGCCAGGTATTGATGGTCTTCATGCTCTTTTTTATCAGAAATTTTGGCATGTTCTTGGTAAAGATGTCATTGATTTTGTACAAGATTGGTGGAGGGGCCATGTTGATCTAGGTGTGCTCAATCAGACTTGTGTGGTGCTTATTCCTAAATGTGCTTCACCGAAATCTATGACAGATTTTCGGCCTATCAGTCTATGTAATGTGCTCTATAAAATTCTCTCAAAAACTGTAGCAAATAAAATCAAAATGATCTTACCATCGATTATATCTCCCAATCAAAGTGCTTTTGTTCCAAAACGCTTGATTACGGATAATGCGTTAGTGGCATTTGAGATTTTTCATGCTATGAAGAGGAAAGTTTCTAACAGAGAGGGTTTATGTGCTTTAAAACTTGATATGAGCAAAGCATATGACAGGGTCGAATGGTGCTTCCTGGAGCGGGTGATGAGAAAGATGGATTTCTGTGATGAGTGGATTGGGAAAATTATGGCATGTGTTTCAACTGTGTCTTTCACTTTCAAAATAAATGGGAGTGTGCAGGGTTCTCTTTCTCCATCTAGGGGACTCCGTCGGGGGATCCTATTTCTCCCTATTTATTTTTGTTGTGTCTTGATGCTTTTTCAATCTCTTATCTCCAAGGTCGTTAATGAGAATAAGATTCATAGTGCTAAAACTCGCCGAGAAGCCCCGATGGTGTCACATCTTTTCTTTGCAAGATGACGAGTATCCTGTTCTCGAAAGCTTCTGTGCAAGAATGCTCTATGGTGGTTGATATTATCAGTAAATATGAGAGAGCATCCGGTCAGAAAGTTAATCTAAGCAAAACAGAAGTAGTCTTTAGTAAGAGTGTGAATCAAAATCGCCGCAATGAGATTACACAGATCCTTGGTGTTAAGGAGGTTGAGAGACATGAGATGTATTTGGGGCTCCCTACTGTTATCGGTAGATCGAAAAAAGCTACATTTGCATGCATCAAAGAGAGAGTATGGAAAAAGCTTCAAGGATGGAAGGAGAAGCTGTTGTCCCGCGCCGGGAAGGAAATTTTGATCAAATCTGTTGTTCAAGCCATCCCTACTTACATGATGAGTGTTTTCTATCTCCCTGCTGGCCTTATTGACGACATTCACTCATTGCTTGCTCGCTTTTGGTGGGGTGCCAAGGATGCAGAACGGAAGCTTCACCGGCATAGTTGGTCATCTCTTTGTCTCCCAAAGTCAATGGGGGGGCTAGGGTTTAGAGACTTGCATTGTTTCAATCAGGCTCTTCTTGCGAAACAAGCGTGGAGATTAAGCCAAGGTGAGTCTTCTTTGCTTCACTCTTTGCTGAAGGCTCGTTACTACAAGAACTCAGAGTTTTTAGAGGCTTTGAGAGGCCATAATCCTAGTTTCACTTGGAGAAGTATATGGGGATCAAAATCATTACTGCTTGAAGGGCTCAAATGGTGCGTAGGGGATGTCACGAGTATTAGGGTATGGGAGAGTGCATGGATATTGGGTGAAGGTAGTCATATTGTTCCTACTATGAAAGATGACAGTGACCCGGACTTACTTGTAAGTGATTTGATTGATTTCAATGGTGGGGGTGGAATGTGAACGTGGTTAAACAAGTTTTTTTGAAGAGGAGTGGGAGAATATCCTCAACATTCCCCTATCTAGTTTCTGGCCGCGGGATTCACGGTTTTGGTGGCCAGCTCGCAATGGTATTTTCACTGTTCGCTCTTGTTATTGGCTGGCTCGTCTTGGGCATTTACGCACCTGGGCTCTTTAGTTTGGAGCTGTAATACCCCGATTTTTAAGAGCGTTTTAATTAGCGTTAATTATAATTATAAAGTTAATTATGTTTCGAAAATTCTTATTTTATTTAAGTTGGAGTATGAATTTTTAATTGAGATGTTGTAATGTTTTTATTTAATTCTATAAAGATATTATCGTTTAATACATTTTGGGTTTTATGGGTAATTAATTGGGTGGTATTTGGTCTTAATAGGAAACCAAAGTCGGTTTTCCTTCCTTCCACTTATGGATGTCGGTTTAAGTAGGAAAACCAAAACCCCATTCTCTCCCTCCTTTTTCGTGAGCACCCAAATCCCCAACTCCCTTATATTTTTCTTTCTCTTCCCGGTGGAAAAACCCCAAAGACCCAAACCCCCAAATTTTCTCTCTCCTCCCCGTGAGAAACCCCAGAGCCCAAAACCCTCACCCTTCTCTTTCGCTCACTCCGTCATCTTCCTCCCTCCTCCTCTCGCCGGCGACCTGCGTCGGTAGCCCGGACGTCGCACCGCACGCGCAGCCCCCCTCGCACGGTGCTGCTGCTCCCGTGCCACCGTGGAGCTACTGTTGCTGCGTGCTGTGTTGCTGCTGGCCTCGTCGATACTCTGTCTCTCGCCTGTGCTCGCCGCCGCTGCACGGTGGTGCTGTTACCTTCATCTTTTTCCTTGTGTTGATGCCTTAGCTTGGTACTACACCCCTTCTCTTCTTCTTTTGATTTCAATGATAGATCTCCCTGCAAATTTCGAATACATTGAGAGACTAGCTCTGAAAATATGATTGAAATAGTATGATGGTGGTGTTGATAAATTTGGTTGTTCATAATTGAAAGGATTTAGATTGATTGATTATATGGGTGTAATTGTGATGATGTTGAATTTATCGTTGCTTGTGAATTGGTGATCCGAATATAGAAGTGTTGTTTTTTTTATATATTAGATGAATGAGGTGTTGTTAATTGGTTGTATGGAAAATCTAAACTGAAGTGGGAATTGAGATAAGTGACGACCTTAGATATGGTTTTGATTGATTTGAAGAATGATTCTAATCATCAGTTCTTAACTCAATTTAATGAACTTGTTCATGTTAGTGCGACAATGGTTATCTTACTAACGCAAACGAATGAAGAACTAAAAGTAGTTAACGGTATGCGTTTAGCTAGTGAGTTTATTTATTGACTTAACTTTTAGGGAGCGATGGTAATTACGGAATATAAACTTTGATAATAAACTAAGAATTCTCTTGTAATGAATTGATAGTTTCTTGTTACAATGAATTGATGAAAAGAATTAGTTTTATCGATTAGAGTTGAAAAGGATTGACTAATCATTGTTAATGTTATGGAAATGAATAAGGTAGTTTAATTAGTTATGAACTAGTTTAATGCTACTCTATTTGGAATTAGACTCCAATTTGTGTATCTATAAATCATTTTAGGCAAATTAGTAAAGTATGATTTGTGATAATGTTCACTAAGAGAACCTTGTATGGAGTTCGAATCATTAAGATGAAAACAAGTTATCAATTACATTTAAGAAGTCTTAGTGATATGGTTTAATTGATCTTTATTAATGTTTGTTATGAGTATAAGTGGTCCAACTGAAGGTAGTTTGTTATGAGTAGTGGTAATTTATAATCAACTATTTAAGATACTATTACGAACGACATGAATGAACCTTAAACTAGCGTACGTTTAATGAACTATGGATTTCTAAGTTAAAGTTAACTCTCGTTAGATAACCTCTAACAAGAGACCTGTGATTATTCTGGTTAATCTTTTATTGGGTTTAAAGTAGTTTATACATTGAATGACTCATCGTTAAAGAACAAGTATGTCTTATGTTTCTTGAAATGAACTCACAGTACGTATAAGTGACTTATATGTATTATGAATGGCGAAATGTGAATTATATACTAAGAAATGATATATGTGAAACTTAGATGTTATCAAAAGAGTCTTATGCTATGTTCTGTAAATGATCCTGAAACTATGAGAAGACTATGATGACATTTCTCCTATGTATGCTAGAAAGTACCTAAAGTTATGAGATATAATTATAATATCCGATTATGCAAAGGTATATGTTATGAATATGATTATGAATATGTCATGCATATGATTACGTTCCATGATTATGATTACGATGATGTAATGTAATCATGGTTATGTTATGATGATGATTACGTATCATGATTACGATTACCATGAGGTAATGTGATTATGAATATGTTTGCTTATGATTACGTTCCATGGTTATGATTACGATGATGTAATGTAATTATGGTTACGTTATGATGATGATTACGTATCATGATTACGATTACCATGAGGTAATGTGATTATGATTCGTAAAAGAACGAAACATGATAAAGCTAAGTGGAAGAACGGTTCTTGGCAAGATTACGTTTATGTCGGGTCGTGCATGTACCTTCCGGCGGTCGACCACCTTCTGTCTATGGGGCATATGTCCATGGGTGGTTCCGTGTTATGTTTTGGGCATTAAGTACCACCTTCTGAAATGTGGGGGCCAAGGTCCTCGGGTGGTAGCCTCCCGTTTTATGAAAATGAAAATCGGGTCTTGCACGTACCTTCCGCGGGTCGACCACCTTCTACTTATTGGGGTGATTCCGTGTTGTTTTGGGCATTATGAACCACCTTCTGAAATGTGGGGGCCAAGGTCCTCGGGTGGTAGCCTTCCGTTTACGAAAATGAAAAATGGGGAGACATCCCTTCCGTACACTTGCCAAGTTACCAATATGATTAAGTAAAATGAAAAGATAATGATGAAGCTTATGATATGAAACGAAATATCTATTATGTAGATGATTTTATGATTTAATGCTATCAAGTTTGGTGAATTTGATGTTACGAAAATATGATTATGATTGCGATTATTTTTTTTTATGATTTCACACATTATGTTATCGATGTTTGGATTAGGAAATGTGGAATGTTTTACGAATATGATGATTAGATGTTATGAACGAATTCTATGAAATAACTATGTTATTAAGATAGTACGATCATTACTAGTTAAGTAAATGAAAGATGATGATGATTCATGATATCCTGTATGACTTGAAGTATATGTTTATGAATGTTTATTGTCTAATGATATGAAAGTATGTCTTCTGCTTTGATATGAAAGAACTATGATGATGTTACGACTCTGCTATGATTTCTGAAAGTACTTAAAGGTCATGAAACATGATGAATGATAATGGATTATGTGAATGTTGCTATGTTGTTGTGACACGGTTATGAATGATGTGAACGTGTTGATTTCGTGAGAGTCGTAGACACCAAAGCATGTTTTAAGAATGTATTATGGGTTAGTACTCGGCGTTGTCTTGATGTGTATGTCAATGTTTTGTTTTGTCACTACCGTGGCCTGTCACTTGGTGGGTGGCAAGTGTTACAATAGTTTCGGAGTTGAAGTTCCGGGAGCACTGTTCCAAGGTAGAAGGCATTACTTGCTAAGAGTTCGGTTATGATTGTTTCTCGTTCTTTTGAGGCAAGGACGTTCCATTTTGTAATAGATAATAATTAATGATTTAGTTTCATTTCTATTTCTGGTTGAGCAATAGTGCTCCTGATTTTCTTTAGCTGGTACTCCGCGAAAGCGTTGAGTTTTGGATTTGGGTTGTTTTTAATCGTAACAGGTTTTTCAAACATTTTCCCATTTTGGGTTGTCCAATTTACAAAGGAAACTCTGCCGAAATTTTCAGATAATATTAATCTATAATTAAAGTGTTTCTTTCAAAAGTGTCAAATCTAAGTAATGTCCATGTAAGTTAATGTTTAATGTCGCCTTGTATTTTCCCCTAGTGGAAAGTACGGCGGTAGCGCGCCGACTAAGCTAAGTCTTCCGCTGCTAATCTTTATTAATTAACTTAATAAGGATGGACGAAAGTCGGGGCGTTACAGAGTGGTATCAGAGCTAAGGTTAGATTCAGGTACGCTATGATCTCCATATCGTGGCGTAAAGGTTTTAAATATGTTTAATGGGTTGGCTAAAAAGTTAGGTATAAATGAACCAAGCCGTTTGAGAGTTTGCGCTTTTGCGTGTGCAATGTGAATCTGTTTATGTAAAGATGTGGCGCATGTGATTTTCTATGTTAATTACTAGTTTATGTGTGATGTATCGTGCATTGACTTGTATTTGTCTATGATATGTATTTATTCAAAGTATATATTTATAACACTTATATGATTTGAGAAACCAACTGAATTTCAAACGAGATCTCAATAAATGAGTTAGTTGGAGTTCATTGCCAACAAGTTTGCCCCTTTTGTTTTCTTTACTCTTCGATTTCGCGAGTCGAGTTGAAGTAGAATTACAAAAGATGATGGCGGAATGGAGGCTGAATACCTAACGAAGCCATGAAAGCTTGAGATCTTGGTTTTGTCTAAATGAATTTAGCTTGTTGTTTCCTCGATTAACTTATTGCAAGTTTCGAGGACGAAACTTTTTATAAGGGTGGTAGGATGTAATACCCCGATTTTTAAGAGCGTTTTAATTAGCGTTAATTATAATTATAAAGTTAATTATGTTTCGAAAATTCTTATTTTATTTAAGTTGGAGTATGAATTTTTAATTGAGATGTTGTAATGTTTTTATTTAATTCTATAAAGATATTATCGTTTAATACATTTTGGGTTTTATGGGTAATTAATTGGGTGGTATTTGGTCTTAATAGGAAACCAAAGTCGGTTTTCCTTCCTTCCACTTATGGATGTCGGTTTAAGTAGGAAAACCAAAACCCCATTCTCTCCCTCCTTTTTCGTGAGCACCCAAATCCCCAACTCCCTTATATTTTTCTTTCTCTTCCCGGTGGAAAAACCCCAAAGACCCAAACCCCCAAATTTTCTCTCTCCTCCCCGTGAGAAACCCCAGAGCCCAAAACCCTCACCCTTCTCTTTCGCTCACTCCGTCATCTTCCTCCCTCCTCCTCTCGCCGGCGACCTGCGTCGGTAGCCCGGACGTCGCACCGCACGCGCAGCCCCCCTCGCACGGTGCTGCTGCTCCCGTGCCACCGTGGAGCTACCGTTGCCTTTGCGTCTGTGTTCTTCTTGGCCTCGTCGATACTCGTCTCTCGCCTTGTGCTCGCCGCCGCCGCACGGTGGTGCTGTTACCTTCATCTTTTTCCTTGTGTTGATGCCTTAGCTTGGTACTACACCCCTTCTCTTCTTCTTTTGATTTCAATGATAGATCTCCCTGCAAATTTCGAATACATTGAGAGACTAGCTCTGAAAATATGATTGAAATAGTATGATGGTGGTGTTGATAAATTTGGTTGTTCATAATTGAAAGGATTTAGATTGATTGATTATATGGGTGTAATTGTGATGATGTTGAATTTATCGTTGCTTGTGAATTGGTGATCCGAATATAGAAGTGTTGTTTTTTTTATATATTAGATGAATGAGGTGTTGTTAATTGGTTGTATGGAAAATCTAAACTGAAGTGGGAATTGAGATAAGTGACGACCTTAGATATGGTTTTGATTGATTTGAAGAATGATTCTAATCATCAGTTCTTAACTCAATTTAATGAACTTGTTCATGTTAGTGCGACAATGGTTATCTTACTAACGCAAACGAATGAAGAACTAAAAGTAGTTAACGGTATGCGTTTAGCTAGTGAGTTTATTTATTGACTTAACTTTTAGGGAGCGATGGTAATTACGGAATATAAACTTTGATAATAAACTAAGAATTCTCTTGTAATGAATTGATAGTTTCTTGTTACAATGAATTGATGAAAAGAATTAGTTTTATCGATTAGAGTTGAAAAGGATTGACTAATCATTGTTAATGTTATGGAAATGAATAAGGTAGTTTAATTAGTTATGAACTAGTTTAATGCTACTCTATTTGGAATTAGACTCCAATTTGTGTATCTATAAATCATTTTAGGCAAATTAGTAAAGTATGATTTGTGATAATGTTCACTAAGAGAACCTTGTATGGAGTTCGAATCATTAAGATGAAAACAAGTTATCAATTACATTTAAGAAGTCTTAGTGATATGGTTTAATTGATCTTTATTAATGTTTGTTATGAGTATAAGTGGTCCAACTGAAGGTAGTTTGTTATGAGTAGTGGTAATTTATAATCAACTATTTAAGATACTATTACGAACGACATGAATGAACCTTAAACTAGCGTACGTTTAATGAACTATGGATTTCTAAGTTAAAGTTAACTCTCGTTAGATAACCTCTAACAAGAGACCTGTGATTATTCTGGTTAATCTTTTATTGGGTTTAAAGTAGTTTATACATTGAATGACTCATCGTTAAAGAACAAGTATGTCTTATGTTTCTTGAAATGAACTCACAGTACGTATAAGTGACTTATATGTATTATGAATGGCGAAATGTGAATTATATACTAAGAAATGATATATGTGAAACTTAGATGTTATCAAAAGAGTCTTATGCTATGTTCTGTAAATGATCCTGAAACTATGAGAAGACTATGATGACATTTCTCCTATGTATGCTAGAAAGTACCTAAAGTTATGAGATATAATTATAATATCCGATTATGCAAAGGTATATGTTATGAATATGATTATGAATATGTCATGCATATGATTACGTTCCATGATTATGATTACGATGATGTAATGTAATCATGGTTATGTTATGATGATGATTACGTATCATGATTACGATTACCATGAGGTAATGTGATTATGAATATGTTTGCTTATGATTACGTTCCATGGTTATGATTACGATGATGTAATGTAATTATGGTTACGTTATGATGATGATTACGTATCATGATTACGATTACCATGAGGTAATGTGATTATGATTCGTAAAAGAACGAAACATGATAAAGCTAAGTGGAAGAACGGTTCTTGGCAGTATTACGTTTATGTCGGGTCGTGCATGTACCTTCCGGCGGTCAGCCACCTTCGTCTATGGGGCATATGTCCATGGGTGGTTCCGTGTTATGTTTTGGGCATTAAGTACCACCTTCGAAATGTGGGGGCCAAGGTCCCTCGGGTGGTAGCCTCCCGTTTTATGAAAATGAAAATCGGGTCTTGCACGTACCTTCTGGCGGGTCAGTCACCTTCTACTTATTGGGGTGATTCCGTGTTGTTTTGGGCATTATGAACCACCTTCTGAAATGTGGGGGCCAAGGTCCTCGGGTGGTAGCCTTCCGTTTACGAAAATGAAAAATGGGGAGACATCCCTTCCGTACACTTGCCAAGTTACCAATATGATTAAGTAAAATGAAAAGATAATGATGAAGCTTATGATATGAAACGAAATATCTATTATGTAGATGATTTTATGATTTAATGCTATCAAGTTTGGTGAATTTGATGTTACGAAAATATGATTATGATTGCGATTATTTTTTTTTATGATTTCACACATTATGTTATCGATGTTTGGATTAGGAAATGTGGAATGTTTTACGAATATGATGATTAGATGTTATGAACGAATTCTATGAAATAACTATGTTATTAAGATAGTACGATCATTACTAGTTAAGTAAATGAAAGATGATGATGATTCATGATATCCTGTATGACTTGAAGTATATGTTTATGAATGTTTATTGTCTAATGATATGAAAGTATGTCTTCTGCTTTGATATGAAAGAACTATGATGATGTTACGACTCTGCTATGATTTCTGAAAGTACTTAAAGGTCATGAAACATGATGAATGATAATGGATTATGTGAATGTTGCTATGTTGTTGTGACACGGTTATGAATGATGTGAACGTGTTGATTTCGTGAGAGTCGTAGACACCAAAGCATGTTTTAAGAATGTATTATGGGTTAGTACTCAGCGTTGTGCTGATGTGTATGTCAATGTTTTGTTTTGTCACTACTGTGGCCTGTCACTTGGTGGGTGGCAGTGTTACAATAGTTTCAGGTTGAAGTTCTGGAGCACCTGTTCCAAGGTAGAAGCTGTTACTTGCTAAGAGTTCGGTTATGATTGTTTTACAGTTCTTTTGAGGCAAGGACGTTCCATTTTGTAATAGATAATAATTAATGATTTAGTTTCATTTCTATTTCTGGTTGAGCAATAGTGCTCCTGATTTTCTTTAGCTGGTACTCCGCGAAAGCGTTGAGTTTTGGATTTGGGTTGTTTTTAATCGTAACAGGTTTTTCAAACATTTTCCCATTTTGGGTTGTCCAATTTACAAAGGAAACTCTGCCGAAATTTTCAGATAATATTAATCTATAATTAAAGTGTTTCTTTCAAAAGTGTCAAATCTAAGTAATGTCCATGTAAGTTAATGTTTAATGTCGCCTTGTATTTTCCCCTAGTGGAAAGTACGGCGGTAGCGCGCCGACTAAGCTAAGTCTTCCGCTGCTAATCTTTATTAATTAACTTAATAAGGATGGACGAAAGTCGGGGCGTTACAGGAGCAAGGGAAACTGAGCTATGGCGAGGGGTGTGGAGTTTGGACGGACCACCAAAGTTAAGCCATTTTATTTGCCGTGCGTGCAAAGGGAGCTTGGCTGTTAAAGAGCGTCTCGCCTCGCGTCATATTGCCCAATCTAGTCAGTGTCCTGTTTGTAATGCAGTGGAGGAATCCATCATTCACTCCCTCTTCGACTGTACTTATGCGCATCAGATTTGGAGCTCGAGCGAATTTGGTTTGCTGCTGGTCGATGCTCCAACGACATCGTTTGCGGACCGTTTTGAATGGTTTAAGTCTCGAGTGGCTGGCTAGGAGTTTCGAATGTTCTGTGCCTTGGCGTGGGTAGCGTGGTATTGTCGAAACAAGTTCGTTTTTTAGCATGAAGAACCGGATGCTATGCGGGTTGGGTGCAGTTTTGTGAAGCTCGTGACTGACTATAGAGAGTATGCAGAGAGGGTGTTCACAATACCCCACTTAATGTGCTCGTCGCCTTCAAGTTGGAGTCCTCCTTTGGAGGGGTGGGTTAAATTGAATTTTGACGCTCATGTAAGTCAAGAGGGTGAAGTGGGTCTAGGGGTGGTTTGTAGAGACCATCATGGTCAGATTATTGCTCTTGGTGTGAAGCGTGTGGAGGCTCGATGGGAGGCCAGCTTGGCAGAGGCAATGGGAGCTCGATATGCGTTGGAATTGGCTGGTAGACTGGGCTATGGGCACGTAGCTCTTGAAGGAGATTCTTTGGCTGTGGTTAATGCTGTGAAGAATAAGTTATTAGGTGCTACTCCTCTTTTTCGAATTTTTTCTGATATTATTATTTTAGCTAGCTATGTGGAGTCTTTTTCTATTTCTCATGTTATACGGGCGGGCAATGTTGTGGCCCATTTGTTAGCTCGTTGGGTCTGTCCTGTTGGGGACGAAATTGTATGGTTTGACTATTTTCCCCAAAGTATCACTACTTTGGGGGCGCTTGATTTAATTTAATGTGCTTCGTGTTTTCCCCTCAAAAAAAGACTCTTAATCACTCCATGATTTACGCGTCTAAAATCATTCACTTCCTCTTCTTTCTTCTTCTTTCATCTATCTCATTCGAAACATACCATGTATTTCTACCCTTACTCCTGTCCACTCTCACTAATGATATGTTACAAATATATTTTAGAAAATTTTGTCAAAACATTGCTTTTATATGTTACTTTTCATGAAAAATAATCTTTTAAAATATTTTCGGCAACTTAAGACCTTCAAAAAGTTATTTGCAAAAGACAACCTTAGCCTAATTTCGAGAAGGAAAATGATGGATATTTATGTGCCGAAATTAGAGTGAATAAGGTGGAAACAGAGAAAATAATGTCATACATGTCTTGCACATGGTAGTATTAAGTAATTCAACGCCTAGAAATGTTTTTTTAGTGGTTGAAAGTAGGCCAAGGTTGTCTCGCGAATAAAATTTCCTTTAAGGTCTTAAATTGTCATAAAAGTTTTAGAAAATTGTGTTATCACAAAAGGTGATATAAAAAAAAGTTTATTTTGACAAATTTTTCAATATCTAATAGGGAGCTAAAAATGATTATTTGTTGTAGTTGGTTGGATACTAATCATCATTGTATTTTTTAATGGCGTGTAAGTTTAAAAATAACAACTATTATAATTTTATTGGTTCTCTCCCAAGTAATTGATTAAAGTAAAAATACAAAAATGACATTATAATATTCTATCATTTCTAGTATTTTTTACTATGTTATTATAGTATTTTCTTGGAGTTTACACCCTATGATCCATAAAGATCTTCCTATTTATACTTTTTCACGTTTGGCAATGCACATTTTGTATAATTAATATCTTTAATTATATATAAGTAAAAATTATAGATTTTTATATTCTTATTGATGTACTCATTTTGATTATTTATGTTCTTTCTTATATATTTGGAAAAAATTTAGAAGATTCTCTTTATTTATGAATAGTGTCAAATTTGCAAAGAGGGAGATCTTAGAAAAAGGCAAGAGTATTACATAGTATGGATTACAACTTTTTACATAATGACTCTGTTTGGGGAAGTATTTTAGTTACCTTAAATGATAAGGTGCTAAGATATTTTAGGTGCTAAAATAATTAATAGTGTTTGAGAAGTACTTAAAATAAAATTTTAGGTGGTTAAAATGACTTAAATGATAAGTTAAAATTTTTACCTTTTCAAAATCAGGTGACTGAAATTTCGGAATTTTTTTTGTAAATCTTGATAACAAGTAATTTTGCTAATATAATTTATCAACTTAAGCAACTAATTTTGCCAAACAGGTAAGCTAATCAGCTACTTTATCAGTTTCAGTACCTTATCAGTTTCAGCACCTTATCAGTTTCAGTCATTATGAATGTATTTTTTAAAAAAAATAAATATAGATTATCTATGATCATTACGAAAATTATTATGGGGAGATTTTTCATACTACTACTAAATCTATTACTTACTATAAGATAAGAAAAGGTACAATTTAGAGAAATTATCTACCATTTAGCATCGATGAAAGTGAGGACAAAAATATTAGAATTCAATATTTATTTGTTTATTGTCTTTTAAATTAATTATGTATTTCCCCTAAAAAAAATTAATCATGTATTTAAATGCATATTAAGCTAATAATAAAATAATAATAATAATAATACCAATGGCGTCCATTTTTTGCATCAATAAACCCCTAAACTAAATGGGGTATATAAATCAACACCCTCCAAACCCTAAACTTTAGAAACCTCTCAGCCTCCTTCACTTGTGCGGAATTCTGAGAATCGAAGATCTTCAAACCTCGTTCCAGGTTTTTTTTCTTCCCGTTCTTTTTTCCCTTGGATGAATCTTCTTGTTTAGACGATTTTTCTTGCGATTTTCATGTGATATTTCATTTCTTGCGATTTTTAAGACCTACTTCATGTGATTATTCAAGCGATTTTATGCGATTGTTATTGTTTGTTTCATGAATTCAACTTCTTTTTTCTTATCTCATGTTTTTAGGGGTAATTTACATATTATAAACTTATGATTCGAACTTTTGACATTTCTTCTTAGTTCATGTTTGTTTATGGAATCAAATGATAACAATTTCTGTGTTACAATTTGTACATGCGCATATTTTGCTGTATCAAATCAATTTTTGAAGTTTCGTGACTGGAAATCTGGAATAAATGACCTGTTCTCCCACCTGCCCATTTTGAGCTTGAAGTATTTCTTCATGATATTTAATTTTATGCTTTTATATTGTACTTAGTACGGGGTAAATGTTGATAAGGTGTTGATTTGTGGAGTTAAAGAGGTGTATGTTTGTTTTATTTAAAGCAGGGAATGGCTCCAAAACAGCCAAATACTGGTCTCTTTGTGGGTTTGAACAGGGGTCATATTGTAACTAAGAAGGAGTTGGCGCCGCGCCCATCCGATCGCAAAGGGGTAAGTTATTCATGCTTACTAATTTTCTGCTGTTTGAGTATGAAAATTTGACTCCAAAACATAATATCAAGAAAAATATTGTCCCTTGGATTATGGTAGCTAAGTATCATATTGATAATCCTTGTGATAATTTCATAATGATGAAAATTATGGTCGTTTATATGTGAATGTATTGTCCCTTGGATTATGGTGACTGATGATGAAGATTATGGTAACTAATGATGAAGATTATGGTAGCTAAGTTGACTCTTGGAAAGACTGGACTTGTGGCTTAAGAGTTTGTCTTTGCTGTCGAGAATAGTTTTGATTTTAGTTGTACAGTGTGTTATTGGTATGAAATGGTTCCTATTGTGACTTATAGCTTAGAAATATGTCTTTGCTATTGAGAACAATGTTTGGTTTTAGTTGTACTCTTTTTTTTTTTTTGCTGTGAAATGATGCGACTGATGTCTATTTTGGTATGACTGAAGTAGACTTCCCTAAAATACGGTAGAAGAGCATTGCAATATAATGATAGTTGCAGGTTGCACCATTAAGTTCATTTATGGGAAATAGTCTCTTGATATTTGAGAGCTTAGTTTGTTCCTTGTTAAAATGAGGAACTTCATACTATTTGTTAGTAGTGTTGAGGACAGAGATGTTTGTGTTTTCCTACAAGGTGGTCTTAGAGATCTGAAATCTGAGTCCGTTCTTTTTTTTTACGACATTTTATAGAAAACCAGCAAGAGGGTTCACTTTGTGAGGAGTTTGATAAGGGAAGTAGCTGGATTTGCACCTTATGAAAAGAGAATCACCGAACTTTTGAAAGTTGGAAAAGACAAGCGTGCCTTGAAATTGGCCAAGAGGAAATTGGGTACCCACAAGAGGGCAAAGAGGAAGCGTGAGGAGATGTCCAATGTGCTGCGAAAAATGAGGTAATTTCCTTTTTCCTACAGGCCATGATAAGTAGTTGATTTCCAGTTTTACTTTTGATATGAGTGTTATGTTAACTTGTGGACTGCCTTTGGACAGGTCTGCTGGAGGAGGAGATAAGAAGAAGTGAAGTCTGTGTTGTGTTTGATGATCTCGCAAAATATCTTGTAGGAGCCCTGAGTTTTGAATGCTTAAAAGTTGGAAGTAACTTTTTTAGAGAGATTTTGTTTTTCCATCCAATTTTCCTTTAGTATTACTGTTTTACAATATTGGAAAACCCATTCAAACCTTTTTGTGTTTGTAATCAATGACAATGGTTAATGTAGGTATTACAGTGATACTATAATTCCAATGGCGCTTGGTTATTTTCTTGAGTTCCGTTCTTTGTTTCGTCGAAATGCAGTTAACTTGAGCTTTGATTGGTTACCTGCCCACAAATCGCTTTAAAGGTTTTGATAATATGTACATCTATCGGGTTATACTGGTACTACATTTAGCGATAATGTTTAGGCCTTCACTCCGCATCTGTCTATGATATGTGGAGAACCTAATGAATTTAAGTTGGGCAATCTCTTTACATCAAAATTTCATCGATCTACACAAGTAGGCATATCAGCCATGCATACAAAGAATCTAGTTAATTATTTAGCTCTGCATTGCTGATAATAATTGACATGAAATATTGTATTGATAGTATAAATAACCTATGACCGTATATCATGAAGTTGCATCTAGTATTCCACTAATATTGTAGATTATCTAATATTTTGAAACAAATTCTTTGGCTTAGATGCCTTACAAGTTACAATTAATAATAGAGGATCACACTCACATAAACTAGTACAAGTTATATTGCTAGTTATGCAATCGAAGTTCCAAGTATTACAATCTCTCGGGAGACATTATTACAGACAAGACTCCCCGGTCTCATGTACAAGTTTGAGTGTACACACTTCAACGTGGGAGACCCACCGAAATTTCTATGCGCAACAATCTGTGTAGAAACAATGGTTATTACACATGGCTCCAAGTAAGCTTACCAAAAATCAATGGACCATCTAAGCCTACAAAGAGGGGAGACATCAAGTCTTAAATCTTTGCGTTAGTTTCTCAACACCTTCCTTCACTGTTGCACCAAAGCCAGCAGCATTTTGTTGCAATTCTTGAACAGACCCGCCTACTTTTGCAACAGCAACATCTTTCAATTCAGTTGTTTGCTTGCCTGCCTTGGAGATCCGTTCTTTGATGCCTGAAATTAGTGACTGAATCTTCTGGATAATCTTGGTAATTATCTCTCTGGATTTCCCCCAAACTTCATCTGCCATAACCTTGAGCTTGTCCATCAAATTTTCAGCCCTCTCAGTAGTTTCTTCTACTAATAGTTTTTTCCCCACATTGGTCCAAGTAGTATCAGCTGAGGCCTCCTCACGAAGGTCCTCGTCAACCATTACTTTGAGGCCTTTTCTCTCCCAGCGATCTCTGGCCTCCTCCAGCACTTTTGCATGCTCTTGCACTCTTTTTGCTTCATCTTCTGCCCATGTCCTGAATCATAAATAAACGTAACCAACTTGAGATATTCCTAGAAGTATAATTTATATGATAGTGGGAAAATTTACTGGAAGAGTAAAATAATTGGTTTCTTATCTAATCCCTTTTTTACCAGGGGTTTCTTAAAATAAGAACAAATAGAAGGATCCGTTTTCTTGGATAAATATATTTATCTTGATGAAGAAAAGATGCACATCATCTTCACATGAAATGAAAATAATGCACTTAGTTAATATATGCACAATCAATATATAAAATTTTGGCAAAATTTTTTTTTTTTGAATATAAGAACCTTCTGTGACCTAAAATCAGAGTTGCTACATACTTACCGGGCCATGGAGAGGGCCTTTCTCTCAACCTCCAGCTCATATTGCAATCGGATGATTGCTTGATTTTCTTCTTCTGTTTCTTTCTTGAGCTTTTCAATCCGTTCCTTCTCATATGATATCTCAACCTTATTACTCATCACACTTTGCAGCTGCTCCTCCAGCTCATGCCTCAATCTAGAAAGAACTTCCATCTCTGATTCTATAGTAGCCCGTTCCTTCATCAAAACAATATTTTTTTCTTCTCTCTCTGCTCTAAGCCTATCAACTTCTTGTTTTGCTTCTTCAGCCATTAACTGCACAGCATCTATTTTTTCTCTTTCCATCAGGAGCTCCTTCTCGAAACTCGCATTCATATCCTTTTCGACTTCTGCCACCAATGCATTATGGGCAGAAACAGCTTTGTCAGCAATGGAATCTGCTTCTATACGAGCAAGCTCTTCGCTAACAACTTCAGCTGCCTCCCCAGTTGCCAGAGCAATTGCAGCTTGGCCTTTCGTGACTGGCTTATCCGGCTGGAAAAGTCTAGTGTACCCTGCAAGTTTAGTGTTACCAACCCATAAAGCATCCAAGCTCGAAGGAAACAGAAAGAAAGCTATAATTCAACGATACAGGACAGAGACTGACCAAATGCAAGTGCCACAATTCCTTGCTCTGCTGCAGATAGGTCAGCCACAAGGGCAGGACATGCATCCTGGTCAATTTTGTTGATGTCAATGAAACCAGAAAGTTGGTGCAGGACCTATTGGAAAGTGCGAAAGGCATAAGTTTCTATATTAAAATATACATTTATTATAAATGATAAGAATATCATTGTATCTTAACCTTTCTGTCAGCTTCTGGTAGCTGTCTCTTTTCCAAGGCCATCTTCCAGGTCACAAGATCTTGACGAGATAAAGTGCTGCACAGAAAAAAAATCATGAAAACAAGAACCATTGAAGTCCATTGACACGAAAAAATATAAGAAAGGCAAATACAGAGGTGGAAAATTACAGAAAGATCAAAAACTCGGTAAGGTAAATTTCAAACCACTCCCTCTCATAAGGCACCTAAAGTAGAACCTAACTCAAACCCCACCCCCTCGTGAGGATCAAACCCACACACATGGAAGACAGGAAGGGCTTACTAGCCTTCCACTCCCTAATTTTCAAGTTCAGAACATAGGTTTGTACAATACAACTACCACAGCATGTATCCCACTAAGGAACTAACCCAGGGAAGCCTCAGTACAAATGCACAGGGACAAAAAATTGATAGTAGTAATGGGATATGGAAGTAGAAAGTTCAGACATTCTAGAGAATCAGCTAACAGTAGCAAAAAGTTCTTTGCTTAGTAGTTAAGACCAAGCTTCTATATACATTAGTTCTCAGCTGACTTCTCCAATCCTACTGTATATAAGCAAAAGGCTAAAAGTATGAGTGGTCCAATAACATGCAAAAAGATCAGGTAATTGAGAGTGATACTCAACTTGGTAATCAAATATATCAATATTAGCGTGCCACAGTTTTCCATCTAGGGATTTGTAAGTTGTAGATGGGCCTATTCTTGCTAATTACCCCCCTCCCCCCAAAACCACAATGCTTCTTAGGTTAAGACATTCAGCTCCACACTCTTGGAAGGTCCATAAACTTGATCAATCAACAAGATCAACTCTGAAAAGGTTGTTTGTTAGTAGCAGATAAAAGAATCACCTGTCAGGATGGAAGTAAAAAGAACCTATCTCTTCATCAGCAGAAGAAAGCATATCTTGTCTTGAAAGCTTGCTAGATATAAGTCCAGCTTCTGCCAAACCTGGGACACAGGATTTCTTCCTGTTCTATTATATGGTACATTTAAACCCAATAAATCAAATCTTGTATCGAAATAACAGTATAACTTACCTTGGATGAATGTGAAGTCAGGATCCTCAGGTGTGATGTCATCAAATGCGAGTTCAGTAACATTTTCTATGAACATAGCCGGATAGACCTTCAAGATCAAGTTTCTGAAAAAAGGAGAACCACGTATCATGTATGCACATAAAACAAAAATGGTAAGCATTTGAAAAATCAACACATAGTTTCATACCGTGAAAGAGCACTACTTGCAGAAACTAACCAACGGGCATACTCACGACGAGTACAGAGATCACCAGGTTGAGCATCACTCTCAATCACCTGAGATTTGTACATCAATATGTCAAGAGACACAACATCCCAAAACAGCATAACAGGAAAAACCACCAATCCAAACAAGATCAAAAAGACAAAAAGAAAAGAAAGAAGCAGCAAGTTCTACATTATTTATTGTGGTATCTGGAATAACATGATAGGAATCCTTAAATCAACATAATCCACTTCAAGTTTAGTAAAATTTGAAGAAAAAGATAAACAAGCTCTGAGAGATAAATAAAAAGGCCTTCAAGCAAGTGAATGCCAATCAAGATGCTCAAATCTTGACAGATTTAATTATCTACAGAAAATACAGAAACACACAGGCCAAAATGACCAAAAGTACTTCAGATCTTTTTCAAGTTTCTAAATCCAAAAATCTTCAAAGCAACTTTTAAAATAAAAAAAGTATCTTCAAAGCAAAAGAAATTCACTAGACCAGAAGATAGAACAAGTTTACTCTAAAACTTGTCTAATAGTGTCAAACTGCTGTTCTTTGTGATTAGCTTTGACAAACAATCCCTATGCCTCGAAAGGAATTGAATTTCAATTTGCTTCAGTTGTTGACAACTTCAATGTGAACAAGGGAAAAATTTATTGATGCGCATGGTTTGTCTTAAGTCAGCTTTGTGCACCAGATATTGACATGGTGCACTGCAGCACTTAGGAACCCAAGCAACCACATATCATATCTGCACAACATCCACCAGCCAATTTCTTTTTGCGGGAGTGTCACAGCTCCAAATTTATGAATCTCTAAGGACTAAGATGTGTTCGTCTTGGGAACATATAACTTGAACTTGTGTCTCCTGGTGCACTTAGTACAATAAGAAACACAATCTATGTTATTAAGGAAACTACATTTTATCTTGATACATTTGCCCACTTGAGGGAAGTCAACAAATAAGTTTGTCAATAGCTGCATAGGCATAGTTTGTTGATAAGATCAGTATTTAGCTTTTACTTCCCTCTAGTCCATTCCCTTTCTCATATGTATCAAGTCGTGGATCTTTTTTTTTTTTGTTGGCCAGGGGTTTTTTTTTTTTTTTGGGGGGGGGGTTATTATCTGAATGGCAGAAGGTTTAAGTGGAATTGAATGATAAATGAACAACTATCAAAGCTAGGGAGAGTCACAATTTCTCAGTATTATCAGAGCACACATGCGCCAAATAGTAGCATCTGATCAAACACACGAAATACTAGGTGTACTGAAAGCAACCAAAAGCTTTTGTATTACAGCTACAATAGAAATTGTGCAGTTCATACAATGATGTAAGCCACAACAACAGGTTAAGGAGGTCAGCAGACATATGAAGAGCACAACTCAAAGAAATTCATGGAAGCATACCTTCAATACTTGCAAGGCCATCAATGCTTGTGACTGAGTTTGATCAGCAACTGCAGGAACCAAAACTTTTCCAGGAGACACCTGACGCGCTGCAGAAAGTAGTGATGGTGCAGGTATTCCACGAGTTGAGAAACTTGGAGATTGTGATTTAAAGACAGATCTGCCACCAATGGCATCACTTCCATCATTCTGTTCATCAGCAGATAATTTTTCTATAGAAGATACTGTTGTAGAAACTCCGGTCTCCTTAGAACTACTAGTGCCTGTGAATTTTATATTACTTTCATCCGGAAACTGAAGTGGCTCCTGCAGTTCATTGTCTTCCTTGTTTGCATGCACACTGTCAGTTTCTAGAGCTGCATTAGCAGTGCCTAAACTATCCAGATCTTGAAAATCGGTAGGAACATCAAAGTCGGAACTAGCTTCAGCATTGTTCAGCTCAACATCCAGGCGCTCTTCTGTTTTACTCACCACAACACTAGAAGTCGCGTAAGAGCCATCAACACTTTCTATTAGCGGAGATTCAAGTGATTTTGAATTTGTATCCAGATTGTTCACATCAGACGATGTAGTAACAGTTTGTAAACGGTCTTGAGCAGAAGCAACAAGGCCCTCTACATTGGTGTCATCAACAAGTCCCCTTTGACTAGTGATTTCAGTTAGTCCCCGTGACGAGGAAAGATCACTCTCCACACCTGCAGTGCTCTCCACATCGTACCCATTTTGCAGATTACTGTCATCCTCAACATTATACTTTCCATCATTTTCATTCTCTCCCTCCATGTAAACCTCCTCTTCAGAAGTCAATTGTACTTCTTGCTGTTGCGTAATTGACTTCATCTCTGGTATGGGCCCTGCAAAGAATCATTTGAGTAGTTGTTCATCATGATCCAGTTCCGACTTTGATGCAAATTCATAGACAATATATTTAATAATGTGAAGGCAAATGTTATAGAGCAATTGAGCAACATGGGAACACAGGAAACAAAAACAACTAAGAGAAATTAACTATTAAGGTTTCATTATGTACTCTCTAGTTGTACACATACAAGCTTGAGCACTATGATTTTGCAAAGGAGAGAGTGTACTCACTTGAGCTGCTCTTCTTGCCGATTGATATTGCTGCAGAGGTAATTCCGGCAACAAGTAAAACACCAGCCAGCCCTACTCCAAGAATTCCTGAAATTCAACTACTTCAAGATCATTAATGCCATCCCTGTAACCAAATGCAACTACCACAATACTATGGGGTGACTCAGCACCCACATTTCAAATATCAATATCTCAACTCAAAACTCGAACATTGTTCCTAATAGTTTCTCAAGCTATCTTCATATTAATATCATTTAATTTATTTTTCAAAATTTTCCTATTGATTGACACTAATCCTACACCCTTCTCTAGTTCTCTTCACTGTTGAGAAATAGCTCCATCAACAACAATCTAGTAATTCGTGGAGCATAAAATTTACAAAAGATAAAAATATACAAGAACACAAGTTGCAAATTTTATCAATTCCCACCTTCTCAAAAGCTTTCAACCAATATATTTTCTTACGTACTTTTCAATTTAGACCAAAATTAAGTTATTCCATATTCAAAATCACACAATTTATAATCACAGCTCAAATTTAACCAACTTGATCAACTCCAAAACCACAATTCTTTACTAACCTAATTTGAAAAACCAAAACAACCAATATACCCACACATAATGTATAAAAAATAAAAATTCCTTTAAAACCCAATTAAACCCATAATCTAAAAAGCGCAAAAAATTAATTCTTTCACCTCCAATCCCATTTTTCTTCCCAGAATCACTAGACTGGTCAGAATTTCCAAACCAATCAGACAAAGCATCATCAACTGAAGAAGTATTCGAATTCGAATTCGTCCAAGAATCTCCAGAAATTCGTCGTTCCGATTCATTTCCATTCTTAACCTCATCTTGCGCAACACAATGAACTCGAAGATTATGGCGGCGTCGATCAACAAGGCTTGAAAACCGAGCTTTTGCAAACAACAATGGCGTCTGAGGTTTTCGGAACTTGAAATTAAATTGAAGTTGATAAGACCATGTTGTTGATGTTGTTGTTGGTGTTGTTAGTAAACTCATTTCTGCAAATTGGGGAAAAAATTAGAAGGAAAAACCCAGTAAAAATGGAGGAAAATGTGTGAATTTTGTTGTTGAGAGATTGTTGTTGTAGGGTGAATTGGTGATAGACTGAAAGTAGACTTTTTTTTGCCACTAAAATAAAAGTAGATGTTCGAAAGTGATAGTACTATATTATGCTCATATTGTTGAGAGAAGATTTGGTAGGGAAAGAGGACGAAAATGGTGAAGTGATCGCCCAAGAATGTTATCTGAATATCTTCTGAGGTAAATTGGACTTTATTTAATAGAAGTACTCCATCAGTCTCTTAATAAATTACCCATTTTTAATTTGAGTACTACTCATAGATAAAGAAAGTCCTTAATTACAATTTTCAATATATAAGATAAAACATAGTACGTGCGAGTGCTTGTTGGATTCGATCCATGGTGTACATTTTGAAAATCAAACTTTTACAATTTTTACTAATATATAATTAAAGATATTAACGATACAAAACGTGCATTGACAAACGTGCATTAGAGAAATGGGCAATCTATTAAGGGACAGAGGGAATAGTTTTTTTAGGAGGATGAAGAGAATCCCACCCACCCTCCTTTTACTAGAAAACCAAAGATAATTTACTGGAAACATTAGAATGCGTTATGAATTTATGATATGGGTGAACGATGTTCTGAATAATTTAATAAGACAAAAATGATACTCCCTTCATCCCTTAATAGATTGCCCATTTTTAATTTGGACATTATTCAAAGGTAAAGAAAGCCCTCAAAAAAAATTTCCAATATATAAGAAAAAACATAGTCATGTGGGGTCTTGTTTGATTCGTCTCATTGCGTACATTAAGAAAATCAAACTTTTATAATTTTTACTAATATGCAATTAAAGATATTAACGATACAAAACATGCATTGGCAAACGTGCATTGGAGAAATGGGCACTCTATTTAGGGACGGAGGGAGTACATGATTTGGGATTGATATTTTGATATAGGTATTATAAGCCGAAATTTAGTGGTAAGATCATGGTATGACAATAGGTCATGGCTAATGCTATGTTAGCGTATCAATGCCATGTTGGAACCAAAGCGACACCATATCAGCGTATAAGGTGGGAGTGACACATGGCGGTTTATAATGTTTGCATATACGTTTAAATAATATAGATTGTAGATATCAATTTTGTTAAGGTCATATGGGAAGATGCTCCTATAGTTTGGACTAGTTTTGCGATATTTCCCACTTACCCCTACTAATCGCCCCCATTTAAAGCCCTCCCTTCCCATATTCATCAAAATTTTCCTGATAAAAGAACTTAAATATTTGAAATTGTATTCCAAGATAATTCTTCTCCAATATCAGTGTACGTACTAGTAGTTCCTTTAGTTTTTTTTAGAAAATTAGGGCTAGTTTTTAATAGTACATTGTTGAATTAATCAGCAACACACTAATTAATGTAATTAGCCCAGTTAAATATACAAGCAATTGTACATAGAGGCGCACAAAAGGGAAAAAAAATACCCTTCTAGAGTTGTGTGCTAGATTCGCTGGTCTGTGGTCCAAAATATATGAATTGGGTACCTTTTCACAAGGATGATGACTCAGTGCAACTTTTTTCAGTGCAAAGGATGAGAAAGAAACAAAGAGAGGAGAGAGGATGTAAGAGAATTTACTGAAGGTGAAGTAAGGTTGGTAAAGGGAGTAAGGAAGATGAAGTGAAAAAAGGGGGGGAAAAAGAGTTAAGAGAAGTGAGAGTGATGTCACGCGCAGTTGGAAGACAAAAAAGTACAACAATCGGAGGGAAAAGCGAAGTTAATCTTTGGAAACTTGACCAAAATGACTGAATTTTTTAGAAAAAGGTATTGAAATCAAACATTAAAGTCTTAAGGTCTTGGTACTGACAAAATAAAACATAAAAGTCTTGGTTCACAAAATCAATACTATAAAAGGTACTTATTTCACAATTTTTCCATATTAGTTGCCTAAATGTTGAATTCAAATTTATTTTTTGAGTGGGGGCGAAAGAAAACTTGATGCTTTAGCCTAGACTTGTGCTTGGTTGAAAGGATTGAAGAAATGAAATTTCAATTAGAATTTGAAACCTTATCTCCCTTGGTGGGTGGTTGGCTGGCCTTTTTCTAATATCCCCTTCACCACAAAAGCTTTCAGCATCAAACAAAGAAGCCATGTATATAAAAGATGAGCATAATACTATAATGGCTACATAAACATTCAACCTTAAAGATGCAATATGAAAGCCAGATGCTACTGCCATTTCTTTCTTTGGTGTCGAACAGGGGTCGCAACACCTGGGTCGAGATTGTGGTTGGTTATAATGGTGAGACTTGATAGGAGACATGAATAGAAAACTTGGAGGGGAGATGTAGGCAAAAGCCAGAGAGAGGAAATATTGAACCAAATACGCGATGAAGTTTTGGTATTGCTCCTTCCCTTTTCCTATCTTCATTCCATTCCTTTATTTGGTGTCGAACCAAACAACCCATGAAGTTTTCCTGGTTCAAGCAATGATGCACCACTCAAACCAGGAAGGGCTGAAAGTACCAGCCTATTCTGATACATGATGATAATACTTCATCACATCACATAGTTTGAAGAGAATTGCTCAACCCAAAGCAAAGGAAATGAAAATACCTATTACCTCCATCCGGATTTAGTTATCACATTACTTGGTTATACTATTGACAAAAGATTAAAAAAAAAAAAAAAATCACGAGAGAGTACAAGACTCAGCAACTACGGAGCCAAAAATGCATAAAATTTTGAAACGATTGCGAGTCTTGATCTACAAAAGAGTACATTGGCAAACTAGAGCAAATAAAATTGAGAATAAAGATAATCCCTAATCTTGTAGTATTCCTCTGATAGAGGGCCTTCAATAACAATTTGCTGACTTCCAGCTACACCACCCTACACCACAGTAATAAATGACAGGCATCAGCTTACATGATTCAATTATTTAACCATTTGTTATTCTAGTGGTATACAATGAAATAGGTCCAGGTCTAACCTTTTGGGTAGGGTCTCCAACTTTCCGTAAGGTAACAAACTCTCCACACCGCAATGCTCCTCCAGAAAATTCTGCCTGGAAATTGTGTGAGAATCTCGGTAAGACATCCATGTCAAAGTCACAGTATTCAAGAAAGAAATTTACAGAGATTTCAGGTAATAAAAAAAGAACAGAACCTGGATGCCTTTACTAGCCAGAAACTGTTTGAAATCGGCCATTTTGATGTCACCAACCAAAACTGACTTGTGAGCTGGAGCTTCTTTTGAGAGAGGGAGCAACGAAAGCATCCCACCTTCAGTTTGGCCAACTTCAGCATCAACCCAAGCAATTTCGTAATCTCCAAGCTGTCAGATTAGGTTTGGGACATAGAAGTTGCAAAAGAACAAATAAGATGAAGAATAAGACAGAAGAAAACTCTATGCTACAGCTTCAAAGGATATACTCATTAAGAAATCAGTGAGTTTAGAAATATCAAAGCGTGGTTCGATCATAAGCTAAATGTCCTTCCCAGTTCCCATTACGACAACCAGATCGAAATTACTTCAACAAACTAATCCCATAATCAGGATATTCCAAAATAGAGAAGATGAACAAGCTAGTAAAAGCAGTACATGCAAGCACACGCACATAGTTTGATATCCATTATGCATGGACCCTGATGATCATGTACATACCTTCTTGAACAAGACATTGCTCATCAATTTTTCCGAGAGTTGCACCTGTAAAATGGAAAAAAGTAAAAGAATGTAAACCTACCATCACATAAACACATATAACGGTATAATTAGTGTACTATACATCTTGCAGTCTATACCTTGTAAGCACACAAATCAGAGGTGACATCTATTGTTTCTCCAATTTGAGGTGCATAAACATGTGGACAAACATGCTTCGAGCAATGTTGCTTCAAATGCTCAGTAGCCTCAGCTGATCCATGCACCAAAACCTTAAAGGAAAAGAAAAACCTGGTAATTGTTGACTATTTCGATTTCCGAAACAGAGGTTGGGTGGGGAGGTAACTCTAATGCAAGACAAATGCTTTCATCCTAATTAACATACATAACTATTAAGTACATCTTAGCTTTATCTATCTAGCAAAATCACGGACAGAGATGTAATAAACATCATTCTTACAAGCTTTAAAGGAGCCACATGAGCAAGAATTGACTTAATTGATCGGCCATCAGACCGGCCCTCAAAATCCATGTAGACCAGTGAACACTTGACTTGCACCTGAAACATTAAGAATGATAGCAGTAACATCAACTACAATTCTCAGAACATAGGTGTAGTAGTAGTATCAAGCAGCAAGCTTGGATAGTTAATCTGTAGAAACGGCATAGGACAGCAGGAAGCTCAAATAGTTGAAAAAAAATATTCATTTTTAGAGCAGCCAAAGGACCAAATGAGCAATCCGTGCAATTCTACAGCAGGCCGATATATTGCCTCTACAGGGCTCCACACTACTTTAAGAAACATGTACCAGCACCACTGTAACAGCCTAACGCCACGCGTAAGGAAACGTTGACCAAAAGATCGGAGTCATAATAATATCAACTAAAGCAGAGATTGCAATTACATCAAATGACACAAAAACCAAGAATGATCTAGAGAACTTCCTTTGTTCTGGGTAATTCGATAAAAGTATCCTCAATAGTACCTAGCCAAGGTCTTATAGCAGTGATTGAAAAGCTTACAAAAGCAAAGGAGACATAGATTCATCACTTTTTCATACTTTACTTCTTTTTGGGTTTTTTTCCCTTTCCTACAGGGGGGTGTTGTCCAGGCAACAATGACATACAAATGTTAGGTTGTTGTCCACAATACAATTGGAAGTGTAATACACCACCAAAAAGAACATCTTACTACACATATTCAGAGAAAATTCGCAAGAACAGATTGAGAGAACATTAGAGAAAGAGTCAAGACTTACAGTGGATTCAGTGGATACAACTTTGGAAGGTGTAGTATCAAGCATCAAACCAGCGGAGCCTTCGTCGAGTTTTCCATTGAGATCTCCACCACCCTACACAAAAGTACAAGCAGTGTGATCAATAGGCAAATTAACAGCAAGAGAAAAAAAAAGTCGCACAAAGCATTTCCATGAAGATAACATCAAATAAAATTTAGACACAATGACAGAGTGGTTAAGACTTAAGCACATGATGGTCCGATATACTCCCATCTAACCCTTGCAGTTTGATTCCAGCATTTCTTTTTATGAGAAAAGGATGAGATATCCTTCATTAATCGACCATTAAGTCACCGAGATCCATCAAACATCCAACTTCCAGATAGAGCACAAAGTTGCCAGAAGAATATATTGGTATTTTTTGCTTAATTGGGTGTCAGCAACTTGTAAGCTCTACGAAACTCAGAACCTTTTAATTAGAATATTGGCTGAGCGACATAATTAGATATCCTTCATTAATCGACCATTAAGTCACCGAGATCCATCAAACATCCAACTTCCAGATAGAGCACAAAGTTGCCAGAAGAATACATTGGTATTTTACGCTTAATTGGGTGTCAGCAACTTGTAAGCTCTACGAAACTCAGAACCTTTTAATTAGAATATTGGCTGAGCGACATAATTGAAAATGCTACACAAGACCACAATGAGAAATAAGTTCTTAGCTTGACACAAGTCCAACAATGCATATTAAAGAATCAAAAAAGCAGCAAATTATATCAAGTCACCAAGCTCTCTTTGTTTCTTTCTTTGCATCAGCTAAACATGGTTAAATATCATACTCGTGTTAGCGGCTTATTAGGTTATCTAAGCATTTTTATCCACTAACCTCAACAGTTTAGACAACGCTAATTAGATTTTGAATTCCTCAGACTCCACCAACATATCCATTTAATCTACTGATGATTGTGGTCGTTTTTTTGCAGCTTCTCAGCTTTTAACAATTTAAAACAACCCAAAAATGATAGCTGAAAACCTTGCAGCCTGAGGTAGGTTTTGGTCGCAAGTCGCAACCACATATGTCCCATTCAAATTCTCAAGTAAAATGTACAAATATCAAGAATGAGAGAGAGCTACAAACTCCACAAAAACCCGGACCAATTCGTGTAGGCATGTAATAAAAACCTTCCAAGCATTTCTTATGCAATAGCTTAAGTTGTACTGAGTAAATAGAACATAACCAGCATGCAAACACCATATCAAGGTTCCAAAATCATAAACCAACAAATACCAGTCAATCGGTCATGACGTTAAGGAACAGAAAACAGGGATTAGGTTTAGTGTTACCTAACTGGCGGCACACTTAGATAAGCATAACAGTTACAAGTTCACAACTGCGCAGTTCCGTTGAAGTAGTGCAGAAGAGTACCACTGAGCCATGGTGGTATAAATTTGAGAATCTTGGTTGTAATTTGTTGGTGATTAGCGCAATAGGTAACATTGAATGAGTTTGGGCTAGATAGGAAAAAACCTCTGTCTAATATAACTAATTCAAATTGTAAGGTGAGTCAAGTGACATTGAACGAAGTACGGACATGCCACTACAGTTGTCAAGAGAATCCACAGTCAAGTAAGAACTGAATCAACTGATTGCGCAGTAGATGCAGAACAGTCAATATGACCAGTTAAAACCTCAGGTGGCTAGCAAGATACACCATACTACAGGCCTATACCATCCAGAGCAGTAACTTGTAGCCCTCCCAGAAACTATCCAATCACTCTGTGAAAGATAAGAGATATTCTCATATGTCATCCAGAACAAGGGTACTTAATATTAAGTATAAAATTCAGTAAAATATTTGTTAACTTGTGAAACAACCAACACTTTCCCGTTTGCATGAACTAGAATACCAATTCACCAAAAGTCTCAAATCACAATAGTATATATAACCAGCAACATATGTAATTAGTTTTATTTAGGATATTTAGCAAGCCACGATGTCCTTGAAAATTCCACAAGAACAGAGGCATACAGAGTGTAACATATGACACAATCAGCAACCATCAAATAAAACATAATAGATCTGGTTACAGGTACTTCTATAATTCTATTAGGCAAGTTTACCTGCAAGGATGTTAGCTCCATATTTTCTTCCTTGATCATATAATCGTCAGGGTTAATTACTTCGCCAAAATCATTCCAAGCGGCAGACGTTTCAATAAAGGGAAACATTGGGGCTACACTTGTTGAAGATGAAACAAATCCATCAATAAAAATGTCCTTGTGTCTACCAGCAAAGGTGCCACCTGCTCAAAGTTACCAACAAGATACAAATTAGCCCAAGACTTTGCAATCAGAGAGATCTTCTCCCGCCTCCCCCACGATTAAGCTTTGAGAGATGCACAGTAAAAGAGAAAATCACCGGCAGAACCGCAGAAGTACGAATGAACAACATTTATCTCAAATGTGGGCCGATAGAGCTACGTTTTTCAAGGATGAAATGGACTCAGTGATAAATGTACATGTCCTTTCAAATCTTTGAATATGTACATATCGCTACTTTGCTATTTGAACATCATCAAAACAGATAGAACTTAGAAGGAGAGAAAGGATATATAATAAGAATAATATAGCCCACATAAGATGGATATGTCAACTACATATGCAACTCCAACGAATGACTGTAGGCAAAACTGTTAAAATCGATGCTGAAGTAGTTGTCTTAAAAAGACCAGCAGTTTCTACGACATTGTATCGGTGATCAACTAATGATCCTTCTTATGTGCATTAGAGAAATTCCACATTATCACAGAACATTTTGCACCGATTCATCATCGAGATATCTTAGATTATATCCTTTGAGAAAAGATTTAATGTATATATGATGCCATTGCATAGCTTCTTGAAGTTCGACATACCATCTGCTAGAGCACTAGTTTCATGAGAATCGATCATCATTGGGTCGGCTAGATTAGGATCAGACCCATGTGATATCTTAACTTCTTCCTCTTTAATTTGACTAGCTTTTAAAGCTTCTTCCTTTTTCCGGTTTTGCTCTTCTTCATATGCTGCTAACTCCTCTCCTACTAAAGGCACTCTTTTTGATAACGTGATTTTAACAGCTTTTGGAGGTGGATCTGCTTGCAGCATTCGAGCTAGTGTGGCGAACTACATATCAAGATAACCAACTCAGCATGCAGGGACATTCCTCACATATTATTATCTCTGAAATAATGCAGAACTCAAGTAAATCTTGACAGGAAAAAGGGAGAAAAAACAAGTCAAATATTACTAGTTAGATCATATGGCTTTGATTTCTGAGAACATTCATGAAAAGCATATAACTCAGTAAGCAATTTAATTGTATTCATTATCATCAAGTCACAAGAAGGTTGACAGAAGAGCTCAAACGGGAGCTTGCAAGTTTCCAAAAAATAAAAAATAAGAATAAAAACATAAGGGCGTCTGTTGATTATAAATTTACACACTAAACAAATATTTCCCAGCGACTTCAGTAACGTATTTCTATTTGTCCATGACAGGGTTTAACAGAGTAAGAGAACAGACAAGATAAAAGATTACCTGTCCTCTTTCTGTGAAAAGGACAAGATTCTTGGGATCAGTTGCCCACTCAGCAAATATGTCATGAGAGAAACCTGCTTCAAGACTGGCCATGGAAGCTAGAACAATCTGCACAACAGCTTAAAATTATAAGACATAAAGTACAGAAGTGCAGTGAGATACATGAATTTAGTTTAGATAATCTACCTTTGGACCTTCAGGAACTTTCTCCAGTTCACTCTTATTGATCAAAAGCGAGACATGCCTTCAAGTGTTTGTAGAAATGCCTAGTAAGTGATTATCCATGCATAAATAATTTCTTTTAACACAAGCAAGCTAAGGAATCGATTTTTTTTTAAAAGAAGAAAAAAGATAACAAACGAAAGAAGAAAGACAGCACATGAAAGAAAAACAGCCTATCCTATATAAGTGATTAAGTGTGTTACGCTACATTTGCTTCATCTTAAAAGAAAAGGAACTATAGATAGAGTAGCATGGAAAATAATTGTGACAAATAGAACCATTTACCTCAGAAGAAAAGCATTATCACGAGTGTGTTCAAAGGACTTCGCTATAGAATCATTCATCCACTCCAAGAAACTTTTCACATAGTCTATTGTACTCGAGGAAACATACGTGAGAAAGAAGATTGGATAAGTCAAGTGATGCTGGGCCCAATGCTGCAGTTTCGAATGCGATAATAACATCAATTAATCAACAACAATCCAGAAAGAAAAAGACTATGACGGTTGGACATACCTGTTCCAGTATTAAAATAAGTTCCAGTACTCGTCCTGCAGTATCAACCGGAAGCAAGACCTTCCCGTCACCTCTGAGTGTTCTCGTTATAGCATCTACATAAGAAAAGAGGGAAGAAGTAAAAACTTGTCTCCACTATACGCCATATTAGTATCTATATATTGTTTGTATGCATGAGAGAACGTATAAAATTGTTCATGTCAAGGAAATCCAACAGCACGCAGAGAAGGCAGAAAGTGAATATGAGAGGACACACTAATGCCAAAAATTGACTCTTCTTTCCTTTACTTGAAGTTTGCAACTTATAGATGAGGAAGGATGAGTACACAACAAGATGTATACAAGTAAACATTTGGTGATCCTTACTAAAATCATTCCAGGAATGCTTTGCGATTTGATACATTAGCATTAGCCTTCCAGAACATTGTACGTATTTTTGTTTTTGTATATACATGCAATACCCATAAGCATGTGCATACATATACGAACATCACATATATCATACATGTATAGAGAAAAGGGGAGGGCAAGAATGAAAGAAAGAAAAGGACCTAAGAATTCGTGATCCCTTTGGCGTCTTGGAGGTTGATTATTCAATGCATTGTAAGCATCTGTTATTAGCACAGCAGGGCGTACAAATGATTCAAGAACTGTTCCATTTAAATGCCTGATAAACAGTTGCAAAAGTCAAAAGCCATAATATATATAATTATATAACCACACAGTAAAAAAGAATAAGATGAACCAACCTTTCCTTGCGATGATTGAAGTCTACTGCATATATAACATCCTCACCATCCTTGGTTATCTTCCACACAGTACCTCCAAGTAGATGCCCAGACACATGTGGCGCAATAACAATTCCTTCACCTTTGTCTAAAATGAAATGATAGGTTAGAAGAATAATATCAAAAGCAAAATCAACGAGTAGTACGAGACTACAACTTAGAAAATCCGAAACATCATTTCCAGCTCATTCTAGATCATTATTCCTATATTACTAGACAGTTTGCACCCATCAACATCAGCAGGTAAAGAAGAATTTAACAGCTGATACTAAGGCAAAAGCTAGAGAGGTTTATAATGGTGCAAAAAAGAAGAAGAGAGAGGTCAATCAGGTTCAATAGCCAAAATCAAATTCTCATCGTTCCCAAGTAGTCTAGTATAGACATACTTCTCTTGCTCATTATCAAGAATTAATCTCCTCCATGATGTAAAAAGATGGAACAAAATGACACTAACCAGATAGATGATAATTCTGAGAGTAAGTCAGTCGAGTCACATTTTGGAAAGCCGCATCAATGTCATCCAGTGTAAACAAATCAAACTCCGACACTTGCTGCAGACGGATACACAGAATTAGCAAAATCACATTGCAAAGGTAGATACAGATTGCAAAAACTAGAATGCAGACATCATATCATATGGCATGTGAATTTGTTATTACACATATTTTCAACAAGAAAAAATCTAAGACATTTTTCATTCTCTTAATTCACTCTTTTTTTCATCATACTGCCTATTATGGACAATGAAGACAATACCGCCAAGTGGATTTTTATTTTCTCCTCTGATACGTAAGCATAGACAAAGACAGACACCTGCTCTCAAAGGCTGTGAATCATAACACAGTAGTTACAAACTTTTGGTTCTAGGCTTCTAGCACTACATGACATCTATTAGTAAGGAAACTACTAACATCAGCAGGAGGGGTAAAATCGTCCCAGCATTCAGTCAAGCATAAAAGCAGGTTTACCCCAAAACTCTGGAAACTCTTAATAGAGGTGCCCCAAAGCTCAATTAGTTCCACTTTCCGTTGATCAATAAAAGATGGAAATTTGATCGGTCAGGAAACAGCAAATTATATAATGACTTGCCCTGGTTTTATACCAAAACATGGAGCCTCTTTGGCTTCAGGCTCCCATTCTTCAAAAGAGCTAAATGGAGAATATAGTGTTTAACTTAGCAGACTTCTTGTACTCTGTCACCTAAAGTCTTCACCTTCATCCATATTACTGTCTAAAAAGAATAAAATTGCATTAAAGAGTACAGAAGCAAATTGCTAACAGTTACCCAAAGTAAAGCTACGCATGTGAAGCAGCAAAATGATCTATTTATCCATCTATTAAAGAGTTCCCTAGGGACAAGCAGAACTCGCCCACGAGTAACATAGAAGTAAATGAAGAAAAAATAGTTCATCTTCATCCACTAATATAATTCTCCTCATAGTCACTGAACAGATCCATCTCTCCCACTAATATCAAACGAACTATATCACGCTAAAGCAGTAACTTCACAGTTCACAGTGTAGGAACAGGTGACTCCCAGTGGCAGCTCCTTCCTTACTTAGGACACATACATTTAAAGAGATTAAAAGAATGGCTCATTAGCTGTACTTGTTATACAATTTAGCAACCTCTCATCGACCTCTAAACTGTTTTAGTAGAAATACTTCGACATTTGATTCTCCACATTTCTACATGTGGAAGATTAACGTCTTGTTCTTTTCACTTTCCGGAAGTAAGAGTGGATAAAGAAAAATAAAATTAGATAAAGAAAAATTAGTTTAAATAGAAAGCCCAACAAGTTCAAATAAGGGACACCTAAATTCAATTTACAAGTCAAACTAAAAAAATCTCATACAAGGGTCAAAAAATTAATAGAAGGGGAAAAAAGTGAAAAAGATGAAACCTGAGTAATAGTAAGAGCAATTACACAAAGAATATGTAGAAAACTCTTTACAAAAATCATCGATTTAGGGTAAAACATATAAATTGTTTTTTTTAAATTCCACATTGTACCCCTTCCTTGATAGGAAATTTAAAGAGGGATATGTTACCTGGACTTGTATACCCATGTCTGACACGGGTACGTGTCCAAGTGTCTGACTCCGCTATTCTATGAAAAATTTCGATGATTATGGCCCAAAATGAAGTGTCCAAGTGTCCGTGTCCACGTCCGAGTGTCAAGGATCCGACACGGGTACTTGAGATGAATTGAAGAGTCCATGTAACTAAGCCGACATGCATAGCCAATTGCTTACCTATGGAAACACAACTGAAAGGCTGCTACCTTCTTGTATTATACCAAAAGAAGAAAAGGTGCAGAACCCGTGAATTGGAGATCCAACTTCCATGGACACAAACAGGAGGTGTTCCGCCATGTGAAAGCTTCTCTAGATTTCTAGAAATTTTGCTTCGTCTAAATTTGTCCAGATGTATCAAGTCTTGACATGCTTTCCCACTAGGAAGATGTAACAGACTCAATTGGCGCCACAAAACCTCCACTGAGGTTCACCTATGTTAGGCGCAGGCACAAGGGCAATTTGGGCAACACAACCTAGTCACCAATACAGAGAATGATGACAAATTCTGTTATTTGAGATTGGTGATGACAGCACAACAGATGACAGCACAGCACCAGGAATGTGGGTAGCACAACAATGAAGAGAGAGAGAGAAATAGTACAACTTTAGATTATATATAGCCAGTAGAGAGAAATAAGATTCCATTCAGAAAATTGATCTTTACAGTATTGTAGTAGGAGTGTGGAAGCCACTCGAAAGCTTTCCTCTATTTTCAGTCATTATCTAATACAATCTTTCCATTCTCTCTCAGTTTCCTTTCTTGTTTACTGTTCTTACTTGGTTTTATTCTTGTGCTGCTGCTTCTGTCACAGAAGATCTTTTAAGAACCCAAAACCACCAGCGACCCTTCTCCCTCCCCCCTCCCAAAAAAAAGGAAAGAAACCAGACTAAAACACAGCTAAACATCTGGAAGCACCAAGCTTACATATATAAATTGAAAAGATCCATAAGGGTAATCCCCCTTCCACCTTTTCTATTTCGCATCTAGCCTCAAACAAGTTTCAATAAACTCTAAATACGTTTTTTGTTATCTATCTTAGATGCCCTCGAATTCTTAAGTCATAAATTCCATTTGCCACTAATATGACATCCAAAATCTATCTACTCATGCGGGTACCTCACAATGGATCTTGCACACATTTCAAGTAGTCCAAAAAGACCTTGTAGTATGAAATGGTTGTAAGGTATAAGTTAAAGAATACTCCACTTGATTCCCATAAAATTGTAGAAAACCCTTCAAAATATATTTTTCCAAAATTATCCATATCAAGAACTTCCTCATATAGAAAATCCAGACAACCACAAAAGCCCAGGTCAACCAAGTGCCCAGCCTGATCACTGCTAGTTGAACAACATGAAAATGTATTTCATGAGAGAAAGTTTACACTAGGGTTTGACCTTGATATATCATACTTCGGGTGTAATTCATCAATAAGATAAGCCAAGTTATTGCTCATGCTATCGACTTCATTGAATTGCGAAGTATTGAATTTTAGCCATCCATCATGCATTAACCCACCCCTCAGTTGAATGTCATAGCAAGTGTAAAAGTCTCTCCTAGGATGATACCCATTCTAAAATCCAAAATAGGCCCAGCCCCCATCTAATCCCAAAAATGAAAGATATTAATATAACAATGACCACCTGTGCCATCATTAACAGAAATGGACGTCTTCTTTCATCTAGCAGTGAAGCAGCAGTGCAGCACTTTTGGACTTTGGTCATCCAACTATTTGCACCTCTTTCTTTCTGTCCTTAAATCTTGGCTCCATTTTGCTTTTTTACACGCAATTTAAGGAGGGTTAGAGAGTACACATAGAAAATTGTGGGCGATTGAGTGTGGGCCTAAACATAGAGAACAGTAGAAAGAACATTTTACCAAAATTAGAATGAAATAAATTTTTTGCGACGAACTAAAAAGGAAGTGAAGCAAAGATTTTGGGATGGAGAAAGTATATTAATATGAACAATATCAAGATTTCTAAGATACACCAAAAAACCAGCTAGTGTGCACTTGAGTCAAAAGAACCATGTATATGATTCTAGCCAAGATAAGATTAAATTTATCTGCAAATATGATATATTCCCTCCACTGCACAATTTTTTACTTTTCCCTCAAAGAGATGCAGCAATTTGTTTTTTTACCTTTTGGCTTTTGAGTTATAAAAAAACTCTCTCCCTATCACATGAACCCCTTTTCTCTTTCACTCCCTCTGCTTTCTCTTACTTCTTTCCTCTCTCTCTACCCAGTACCTAATAACAATTTAAGATCTTATTACCAATACTGAAACATCTTAAAATCGAGCCAAACCCTATAGTGGATACATTTTACAACGGAGGGAATATATGAGAAACGAGCAGTGAAACTTTATAAAAAATGGGAGCAACTTTTCTCCATAGTTTCTAACCTGATCCACCACTATCAAATAAATAAATACTGCAAACAAGAGAGAGTAAAAGAGAGAAGAAAAGAAATGTCTCAATGTGCTAACTTGACCAGGAATAAAAAAAACCAACGATAGAATTTCACCTTTCTTGAAAGATAGTGATCATACATAGTCAAAAGCCCTAATCTGTAGACTGGCTCTGTCGCATAAACTGGCGCAGAGAGCCCAAACTGCTTCATTGCATATGGCAAAGCGCCAAGATGCAGGGTATCAGGATACGATAGGAGAACAGCATCGACGGTAGAAGCTATCCTGCATATCACATAACAGTTGAAAATTTTATTATATAAAAGATTTGTAACCAGGATAAAAGGATGAAAATAGTTATGAATATTAGTCAAGATCTGAGTCTTGACTAACCAGATTCTCTCCCTTCCCACACCCTACGAAAGGGAAGTGATACGGCTCGAGAAAAGGAAAAATGAAATAGCAAATCAAGAAAGGCATCCACAATAACCATTATCATTCATAAACATCAAGCAACCCAAAGGAAGAAAGAATTTGCACTTTCACTAAATAAGTACAAAGATAACTTCTCTTTGACAGAATTGTGACATTGCAGACCAAATTCAATAAACCAAGAAAGCATATAACAAAATTTTCGAACCAGAAAACACTCCTAACTGGGGGAAACTAGTGTGACCTTAACGAATAAACAGAAGATACTTCGAAGCTAGTGCCTCGTCTAAATCCCCCAATTACTCAATTTAGAAGAAACAGAAAATAGCCAACCATCAGAACATCACACACGAACGCATAAAAGAAGTCAAGATCCTCCAGAACAAATTTGTAATCCATCACAAATCCACAACAAATTCAAATGAATTAAGTAATTAAAAATTAATGTTTGTGGTAACAAGATGAGTATAATTCAAGAAGGCTTCATCTGATACATAGCTGAACACAGAAATTGAGCAAGATTAAGGCAATGCAACTTAAAAAAACTGGCATATCTTTGCAGCAAAGTTTAAAAAGAGCTCCTCTACTTCTTAATTGACAACCAAGTATAATTGGCAACAATAAAACAAAGCAGTTCCTTAGCGGCTCTCGATTCGGCCAAGTAAAGTTTTCCTCAATTTAGCACAGTTGTTCCAAGACCTCTTAGCAAAGAAAGATGCACCAATATGAAATACCTAATGCAACAAAAGCAAATTCTGATATGTTGGTCCTAATTGAAATAAAAACATAAAATCACATTGCATTTTACCTAAACTTGCAGAATAATAAAACAAGCAAAAAGAAGAATTAAGCACTTACATATATAAAAACACAACAGAATAATTAAGAAAGTAGAAAAGTGAAAGGAGGAGGAAACCTGGAGAGGGGTTGAAGAAGGGAGGGGTCAAAATGGTCATTCCAACCGCAATCAATGAGAAAATTGAAGCCATCAATGGAAACTAGGTAGGAAAGTGGGTTTTCGTTGTATACGCCACACAGTGGAGTCACTTGCACCGATGTTCCCATTTCTCTCTCTCTCTCTGTGCTCTACTAAGAGGTATGAGGGAGAATGCAAGTGTGACGATTTGAAAGTTTTTTTACTTTCTTCAGAGGGTTTTAGCAAGACAACTGCTACGACGTCGTTTCATCGGTCTGGGACAGGGTAGAGTGGGTCGGGCTCAAGGTTCGTCATCCCGATGCGGGTTAGTAGCGGGTCGGGTCGGGGCCGGCCCGGCTAAGCTAATCTATTTTATACTTCACCTGTTTTTTATAGTTATAACTAGTGAGTATCCCGGGCGATGCCCCGGGTTATTACTTTTCGTAATTTTTTTTCTAGTGAGGGAAAATTGATGTTATGGCATGATAAATAATTACATGGTATTTTCAAAAATAAACCCTTAAAGTTTGGAGATGAAAGCAATAGCTTAACTTTATACAAGAAATTGGTCGGACTAAGAGTTATGTCTGAGGCTCTTGTTATTACCATTAAAGTGTTAATAATAAGATATAAATACAATACCTTATTGTATTTTATTTTGAAATAGTAAACATGGATGTAATGTTGGATTTGTGGTTAACCTCTCACTTTTCATTTCAAAGGTCATGTGTTCGATAACTTGTAACTACATAATGTTATTTTTTACCTTTTATTATATTAGTATACATGTTTCTTTTAAGGAAGTTTTCTATTACTTGCGATTTGGACATCTTTTGTAACATGTTCACTCTTTATCTCTCCTAGTCTACGAGCGGGTTCTTTTTATCACTCCTTATCTCTTTCGTCTCTTTGTTTTTTATGCACATTTTAACGTTACGAGTATTAAAAAAAATGGAGAAAGCAGAAGATAATTTTTTTTAGAGGTTTGTATTGTAAGGTCGGAAGGGCAAGTCAGGTGAGTGTTCATGGACTTGTTGGATGTGATTTCATACGGAATCGAGCCTAATCTTTTTGAACAGTGGCTTGGTTCTTCCTTGACTAAAGCTGAGGTTGGGTTGGAACAAGCCACCCAACTAGGCTTTAGGGATGGGCATAAGTCGTTTGTGGCGGATCTAGTGAGATTAATACCTAGACCGTAAAATTAAATGCGGACCCAAACCTGTCCCAACCCATAAGGTACTAAAAATCTAGATTATAATTGCGACTTAAATTTATTACTCCCTCCTCAACACTTGTTACGACATGTAGTTTAAGGTGATAAGTTGTAGTATGGATATCAAACGTAATTAAATTTTAAAAAAAAGATGTGATAGGGATTAATTTGATATTTTTATATTGAACAAAAGAGAAAGTTGAATAATTTTTATTGATAGAGTTAAAGCGTGGGCCAAAGAAGTTTAAGAAAATTAATATGATAATATTGGGACTATATAAAAATGAAAGTATTCAAACTAATTTGGGACGGACTAGGTTATTGTAGTCACTTTTTTACACCCGCTTTTATAGGTTATCAAAATTATACAAACAAAAAAAAAACTCTAATTCAACTATAATCAACATGAATTTAAGAGTGCATTCAATCATCATACACTTGGGTGTACCATGGTCCATGTGCATGGTACACCCAATGTTATTTTTTGCTCATTTAGAGCTGTACTTATCATGTGATTTATCTCAATTGAAGGTTTTAAGTGAGTAATGATAAAAAAAATAGCCTATAATACACCCGCGTGTATGATAAAAATTCTCATGAATTTAACTATCCTTCCAAAAAAAAACATGACTTTAAGTAGAAAAGAAACAAAATGTTATGGGAAATTCTCAGTGGTAGCCTTCAATTTTGGCTTTTTATTATTGGTAGTCAAACAAAGGTTGATTATCAGAAATAGCCTTGAGGTTTTGGCTATACTTGAAAATGTCGCATTAACAATCATTTTCTGCCCTAAACAATTCTTAAGAATGTTGTTTTCATCGTAATTAAGGTCTCTAGTGTCTAAAATAACATAATTTATCCTTGACAAACTTTCTTTTGTTCATATCTTTTGTAAAATCGAGTGAAATAAGTTTTTAATAAGACACGAAGGTAAAACAGATTTTATAAAGGAAACTCATATCATTATAGCTTATGTAACCATACTTAGTTCAAAAACAACCCTTTCAACAATTGTTTTTAAAGAAAAATCGTTGTTAATGCAACATTTTCAAAGTATACCAAAAGCGCCAAGGATATTTCGATAATCAAATTTTTTTGACTACCAATGATAAAAAAGAAATTGAAGAAATTTCGCTACCAGAATTTTCCAAATGTTATTCCTCTCACAGTTGGCACCCATCAGTTCGAGTATAGACAACCTTTCGTTTAACGAGATAATATACGTGTTAAATCTGGAAAGTATTCTCAGTATGTTAGTAGACGAGGGAGAGATAGAGGAGAGAGAAAGAGAGCTGAAAACTAATGGCAGCAATTAGCAGTTGTAATACTTACAATCCTCTACCTTCAAGTTCAACCCAAAGGTATGTAAATATGTTCATTGGAGTAAAAAGAGGAAAATGGAATTTATATCACGTTTTCATATTAGCTTAATTTCATAATTGTTTCACTAGTTAGTTTTTAGCTACAACTCATATCTTACAAAGCAGTTGCCATCATGATTTTGAGTGGTGCTTTTGTTTTTAACTAATGTCCTTGTTTACTTAATTGTATCTCTCTACCCTTGATGAATTTTCTGATTTCCCACATATCCATTACAAGCATAATTAAGATGTTTTTGGTCTAATTGTTGTATGATATCTGTCTAGAGTTGTTTGTCCTTGTTTAATTCAAAGCTCCTAAATCCCTTTTTTTCCGGAGTTGCAACTTGTAAGTGTGTTGTGTTGTCACGTACATAACTTGTAAGTGTGTTGTGTTGTCACGTACATAAGTGTTAGTATTAAGGCACCCTCTCATATTTAGCTTTCTCGCGGTTCGGTTTAATTTGCTGAGTTCAGTTTCTCTTCACTTGGGTTTTGATGAACTTATCTTATTTGAACGTAATAAAATCTTATCTAAATTTATTTGTATTTTTCTTAGTAGACGAATTAATCGTGCTTATGCTATGAAAAACAGAGCACATACATTGTAGTATAAACTAGAAACAGCAAAGTAGAAGCTTTCGGTTTTCCCTATTTGTTGCATCTTCCTTGCTGAACTTCCTACTATTCTAGAAAAAGTGGCACCCCTATGTAGTTATATGATTCTGTATTTGGAACTTTCTGCTCTATCTAGAAATAGACTAATATTTATGTGGAATAAGAATAATATATTACATGAGTAAGTCTACTTATAGAACAGTTCTCTAGAGAACTAGAGAGAAGAATGAGCATGGCCCCACAACAAATGAATTTACCAAAGTGTATTACTTTCACATGTCCTCTAGAGAACATGATCTCCAAATAGAGTTTTTCGTACTTAATTAGCTGCAGAGCTCATGCAAATTGCATCTTGGGTAAACATATATTTTCTCCATTCTGAAATAAGTAAAACACTTCTCTCAAAAAGCTCTTACATAAAAGAGAGAAGTGTTTCACTTATTTTAGAACGGAGGAAGTACATGATTTGATATTCATAGTAGAATAAACCAAAAACTTCTACTACCATTACCTAGCTATCTGCTATCAGAACTGTTTAAGGTTTTGTTAGTAGAAAACATAAAAGTCTATGACCTAAACTATTTTACTTTTGTTCACTTATGCAATCATTTATCCAGGTTACTAGGGAAAGTGGCACTCGTGACTGGAGGAGCCAATGGGATAGGAGAAAGTATCGTACGTTCATTCCACGAGCATGGTGCAAAAGTATGTCTAGTAGATATTAGTGACGATGCTGGCCAACGCGTTTGTGATTCCCTTGGTGGTGAGGCGAACATATGTTTTTTACACTGTGACGTTACCAAGGAGGAGGATGTTGAACGGGCTGTTGACTTCACTGTAGAAAAATTTGGCACTCTTGATATTATAGTGAACAATGCAGGGGTGACAGATCCTGCTTTAGACATCCTTAATGTAGACTGCTCTGCTTTGGAGAACGTATTGAATGTCAATGTGAAAGGTGTATTCTTTGGGATGAAGCATGCTGCTAGAATAATGATCCCATTAAAGAAAGGCTCCATAATTTCTCTCTGTAGTGCTGCCGTTGTCGTAGCTGGTGCAACCTCTCACGCATATACAGCATCCAAACACGCTGTGTTAGGCTTAACAAAGAATGTGGCAGCCGAATTAGGACAACATGGGATACGAGTTAACTGTGTTTCTCCCTATGCACTTCCAACCAACTTGTCCTTGCGTTATTTTGTGGCCGAAAAAGAGAGGACCAATGATGCAATTGCTGATTTCCAGGCTTTTCTTCGCAGGGAAGCCAATCTGCAAGGGGTGGAGTTGACAGCTGAAGATGTGGCAAATGCAGTGGTTTTCTTGGCAAGTGATGAGGCAAGGTATATAAGTGCCGAAAATCTTGTCATTGATGGAGGTTTTGCATCTGTTAATCACTCTCTAAGTACCTTCAAATGATTTTATGTTGTCTATTCTTTATATATTCCTCCGTTATACTTTAGTATTTTATCGGTGTTGTTTTCTTTATATATTCCTCCGTTTATATATAACTAGTATTGGGACCCGGGCAAATGCCCGGACTTTTTCGTGAAGAAGAGGTGGAGTTTTTAAATATTTACACCCCTATTTTTTTGCCGTTATTTTTGTCTGACGTAGAACAACTAAAAGTTATAATATGATTTTGTCATTATCTTTGACGTTGGTTTCTAATTTATATGTCATGAAGAAACTCACTTTATCATTCAGAAACATACTATATCATGCAAAAGCTACATTATTTCTGAACAATCCACTATATCATTTCGACACTCACTATATCATGCAGAAACTCACTATATGATTCAGACATTCACTCTATCATGCAGAAACCACATATTTTTATATGTTAAAGCACATGTCACGATATACTACACAACTTACATATTCTTGCATGTTAAAACATTAAAAATAAAACCCTAATCCATAATTCATTAGCAATGTGCAAAGTTGACTGCTGACAATCTAGTATATATAACTTTGAATATTCTAATTCTAACATGAATAGGTTTTGTAGAACAACCCTAATTCTAATTGAATCTCTTATAACAACCCTAATTCTAATTGAATCCCTAATTCCAATTGTAGTAGGTTACTTTAATACTTTAACCCTAATTCTAATTGGATCGCTAATTCCAATTGCAGTAGGTTACTTTAATACGTTAGTATAGTCAATATTTCCTTTTATAAGTTACTTTAATATAAAATTTTAAATTTAGTCTAAATGGATATTATTTTAAAATACTTTTTAAACACTTTCTAATGGTACAAAAATTATAATTTTACGAACTATATATTAAAAGTTATAATCAAGTTACTATAATAAAGTTTTTCATTGTGAACCCAACTCTATTTATTCTTATCCTAAATTCTATTTATATTTTAATCAATTTAGAACTCTATTTATATTCAAAAAAAAAAAAATGACATGACACTTAATAAGCGCGACAAATGGCGTCCAATGAGGACACCAAATGTCGGGACCTCGTGAGCTGGCTTCCTTTCTTTAGGACTCATTGTGTTTACAAATCAAATAAAAGCATATGTCATATAGATATGAAACATTTTGTTAAATTATGAAGGATTGGTACTATTGCTACGGTATGTTGCTAAGGTATGTTGCTACGGTGCCCTTCAAGCCTCAATAGACCAACATGATTAATAATATCAACCCTCTTTCTAATATGTTGACCATGTCCCATCTTATCCAACATTCATGTTTGGAGGAGACGAAAGATGCAACATTTGTTTCTTATCAAAGGAAAAGAAAATATGAGGAGTATATTTATTACAAACCGTACCTTGGGGAAGACCTCAATGTGCAAAGCTGACCGCTAAAAATCTATAATATGTAGTTCACGTAAATAGCTTAAGTGGAAATAAAATATTGGGAAGAAAACTCAATGTGCAAAAAAAAATTCTATATATAGTATAAATGGATCTTATTGTAAAGTACTTTTTAAACACTTTATAATGGTACAAAAATTATAATTTTACGAACTATATGTTAAAAGTTATAATCAATTTACTATGTAAGTTTTTCATTGTGAACCCAACTCTATTTATTCTTATTCTAAATTTTATTTGTATTTTAATCAATTTAGAACTCCATTGATATTCAAAAAAAAAAGACATGACAACTTTTGTACTCTGCTTTATATATCTATACAAATACAAATATATTAAAAGACGTTCATATCAAAGGAACGGTGCCACGTGGCACTCTGTTCAAGGTTTTAATACAAGTGTTTAGAATCTCATTTAAAAATATAACAATATGTAGTTACTAGGATTCGAACACGTGACCATTGAAATAAAATGTGAGTGTTTAACCACTAATCCACTACAATTTCAATGCTTAATGTTTCAAAGTAAAACATAATCAAGTCTTATAATTATATGCAACCATAAAGACATAGACAAGCTTTTTGATCTCCAACACTTTTATTAAGTAATAATATTCTCTTATCCTAATTCCATTGAAATTGTTATTTTAATCCTCGGTTCCTTAGAATTTTTTAAAAAAAAAACAATTTATCATGCCATAACATCCATTTATCGATTTTGCACTAGATATAGATTATTAAGAAAAACTAATAAAATCAAGTATGAGATTTATGAATAATAATATATTTGATAATTGTAACTGACCCGCGGCATCTATATAAATATATTAAAAGGCGTTCCTAAACAAGGAACGGTGCCACGTGGCGCTCTTCCTAATGGCTTTTTACTTCATGTAGTCCATGTACAATAAAAAAAAATTTAGAAATTGCATAGTATAGGCTTTGATCCCGTGACCTCATGTTCATATACTAAAGTCCTAACCACTAGACCAAGTGGTATTTAGTATTATCATTTTAAAGTACAATATTAATAAATGAAAATTTTTCTTACCCGGGGCATAGCCCGGGCCTAATAACTAGTTAGTTATATGATTGTAATGATCCCGTCAAAAAAAAAATATATAATTGTAATTTTTGAACTTCTATCGTATTTACACTCCCCTTTGACTATTTACCATAATTTACACGTAAGGAGAAACAATTGGGGATACCACTTTGTAAGGGGAAAGAATTAAACTTTTTGTCACAAGGGTGGAAGGAGGGCCGTCAACTAAGGATGTACAAAGATCGGGTCCAGCCGAACCCTAGACCCGGACCCTTTTTTTTGTGGACCCAGACCCGGGCCCGGACCCTATGGGTGTGGGAAAATTGGACCCGGACCCTTAGGGTCTGTAGGGTCTAGGGTTCAGGCCTATTTCTTTATTTTTGCCAAATTTTTAGTATTATTAATATTTCATGACCAAAAATGTGCATCTAGAAAAAAGACCCATAAATAAAAAAAAATATAAACGACAATAATAATTATGTCTAGAGCAATCTATACTATTTAGGACAATACAAATAATGTCCTGGATGACTAATATCCAAAAACAAGGAAAATAAAAGTTAAAACTTACTCCCTCCGGTTTTTATTAGTTTACCAGTTTCTTTAAAACATAGTTTTAGGAGAAACAATGTTGTGGGACATAAAAAGAAAGAGAAACTATTATTTTATATTAAAGTAAATGTATGTGTGATGGAAAGTTAGTGGTCCCATTCCAAAAATAGAAACAAGATAAATGGATAAACTAATAAGGGACATCCCAAAAAGATATACGGGTAAATTAATAATGACCGGAGAGAGTATATATTAAACATTTTTAGGGTCTAAGGGTCGGTTCCGGGTCTGAGTTTTTTTAGCAAGAGCAGTGTTACTAGTGTACAACTAGTTTCTAAATTAATGTAACTGTTTACATCGGCTACTTTCATCTTTAACACCTACTATTTAATCACGCACTCCAACTTCAGTAAGTAGCAATTTTACTAAAGTCAAAACGCTAAGCGCTACATGAAAATGTGTGGTTGAAGATGCCTTAATCACAAAAAATTAGTTTTTAGCTCACAATAGTCTATTGTAGCGAAGTTTCTAAAGGGCAGGAGTGAGAAGAATTTGTAATTCCATATTTCCATCTCTAAAATGATTTCATTCTCCTTGTTATAAGGAAAAAAAGTTAAAACTTATATATTTTTAGGGTCGGGTCTGGGTCGGGTCCGAATCCATAATATCAAGACCCGGACCCTAAAAAAATTACTTGAACCCAAACCCGGGCCCGGACCATTAGGGTCTAAAAAAGTTGGACAAAAACCCTCAAATTAGGATCGGGTACAGTAGGGTCCGTGTAGGGTCCTGGACCCATGCCCATCCCTACCCCCAACCAACTATGCCTACCTTGATTCTTACATAAGGATAATCATAACCATGTAGGATCCTATTAGATTCATCTTGTAATATACTTTCACATTATCAACTTTTTATAATTTTACTTATTAAAAATTGAAGATATTAGTAGTCAAAATTGTGTGTTGAGAGGTGAGAAACTCTACATGTTACAATTAGGGTATGTTCTTTACACTATGTTTAGAAAATCTAGAAAACTTCAGAAAAATTGTTAAGAAACGTTCAAAAAATTTAGGAAATAATAAGGAAGAGTTCATAAAGTAGAGAAAAATTAAGAGAAAATAAGAAAAGTTCAAAAAAAAAATCTTAAAAAGTATAAAAATAATGAGTTGAAAAGAACATATCCTCAATAACTGAATATAGAATGGAGGAAGTATCAACTTTTTATAATGTTTATCTGTAAATAATTGAAGCTATTATTGATTAAAGTTGTATATCGAGATCGAGAGGTGTGAATCTCTATATGGTTCAATTAATATAGAACGCATGGAATATCTACTAGACTATAGTAGCGGAATAGCGGACGTATATATTGACCCATGTGGTTTATGAGTCGTTTAATAATAAAATCAGCATAAATTGATTAAGATTGGGTATGGCTTCAGTTGAACCGGCCCACTATCATGTTAGATTTACCCCTACTTGGTTACCACCATGTTGCGTTTCAAAAGGCGGAGTTGAGAAAGTTTTACATACATCTTGCTCATCTCTTTCTCTCTTTTGATTTGTTTGCTCCTAGTGTACAAAATTCATTCAGATTAACATAATTCTAGTAAAAAGAACCAGATCTATTTCATTTTTTATTTTTAAACTGGCAAAACAAATTGGAAACTACTTTGGAAAAATGGATAGAAATAATTCACCTTTTGCTCATCAGCCGAAAATAATCCCATATTTGGATTATTCCATAATAATCCCATCTTTTTACCATATCTGCTCATTTTGGTCTGTGACCTGTTGAAAAAAGTTAGTGATCGGTAGAACAACTCACGACCACCACGACCCACCCAACAACCCTAACCACGCAAATGACCACCACGACTCACCCAACACCACCCCCACCACCACCACAGCCAACAACCCCATTTCTCCCCACACCACCACCACACAACCGCACTACTACCAACCACCACCAAACCTCTGCCAGCAACACATCGGACCTCAAAATAGGCGTCGCAGATCTGGCCTTTGGAGAAAGCAATGCTCAGCCCGATAGTGGCTTTATTGTAGCCGACCTTCTCCAGGTCGCCAAAGTCGCAGACGGCGCCGACGATGTCGCGCAGGTCGCTGGCGGCGTAGTTGGTGGCGCGGGCGAAGTGCCAGTCGGAGATGAGGGCGGAGGAGAGAGGGGAGGGGTGGTGGGGCAAGTGGCGCCGTGCTCGCGAGTAGATCAGAAATGGTGGTGAATTGGGTTTGAGTTGTTCTCTAATCTATTCAATCGATTACCGGTCATAGGGACCAAAATGAGCAGATAGGGTAGAAAGGTGGGATTATTATGGAATAATCCAAAGGTAAGATTATTTTCAGCTGATGAGTAAAAGATGAGATTATTCCTGTCCATTTTTCCAACTACTTATATTTCTATATCCGAATACAATAATGATGAGCCTACTCCCCTTAATTACCGTAATATCTAGTTTTAAAAATTTTGGGGAACAATAACGTTACATATATATAAGTACCTTTTATTCTTTTTGTTTAGTGAATGAATTGCACGAAACTAAGTATAGGAAATCATAAGAGGAAAGATACACCCCCTTTGGTTTTTTTCCCTTCTACCATTTTGACATTTAGCATTATTCACATAATTCACTTCGATTACATTGTTTTAATATGATGAAGTGTAACAGATTTTATCATATAAAGATGTTGTTAAACTTGTCTCAATATATATTACACCATCTATCCTTAATTATTTACCCCTTTACACATTTGACCATTAGTATTTTTAATTACATAATATTAGAAATTATCAAAAATTGATATTTGAAAACTACATGTGATTTTATTTTTTCTTATATATCAATATAAATTTACAATCCCCCTAAAAACAATGTCAAAATTACAAAGAATTACAAAAATGTCACCTTAAAAAAATCAAATAGGGCAAATTATAAGGGACAAATGGAGCAAATGACAAGGGATATACGAAGACAATGGTGTATCAAAATACTAACTCTATTTATTGTCAATATAATTTGACTTTCACGCTTGTCAACGCATAACTTTGACCACCAATATCTTTAATTATGTACAAGTAAAATTATAAAAATTGATATTTGTAAGGAAAATTTGATAGCAACGATCCCAACTAAGGTCGTCCTGCCATAATAAGTCTCAACTAACTATTGAATATCTCACAGCAGGCTAAACTTTATGAAGTGGTTTATAAGAGTGGTCCCATATGACCGGTGACGGCTAATCTTGTAAAAAATTGTTTTCCATTTTCTTCTTTTTATTGTCTAAGCAGCTGTATTCATCTTCCTCGGCAAACTTCTCCCCCGCCACCTTCCTCCACCACAACACCACTACACTCTCTCTCACTCCTCGCCTTTTTCACCATCACCAAAAATCCACTTATCATTTCCTTTGAATTAATAGGGTGCATCAATGGCGCCGCACACCTTATGTGTATTATTTTTCTATCTCCTCTTTATGTGTTTCCTTCCAATTGAAGAAGGTAGTGTCGGGAAAAAAATTAAAGTTCATTTAATCATAGTATAAGCTGAAAGAATTCATTATCAAACACAAATTGTCACCTTTTGTGCCATTTTCTCTTTCTTATTCCCCTCATTTCTCTGCATTTGGGTTAGTCAACATTGCTCTGCTTGCTCCCTCTCTCCCTCCCTACTTCCCTAAATTCACTATCAAACACAAATCGTCACATATCAATGTGACAGACGAAGTGACCTAATTGGCTTCCAAACACTTCATTTGGCATTTTTTACAAAGCGTGTCTCCTCCATCACTTTTGCTATATTTAATACTTGCTTCTCCAAAATTGTTGAATTATAGGGTTTGCCATATTTCAATCGATTTTTTGGAATCGCCAGCAATTGTTGCAGAACGCTTTGATTCTTTAGAACTTGCAAGATTGGAAGAGTGGTGGAGCCGTGGAGGATCAAAGGTGGTGGAAATATAATTTGTTATTTTAATATATATATTTATAAGAAGAAGGAACAAAGCTTTTGGCCAATTTCATTAATGGTGGTATTGGGAGAAAAATCAGAAAATACAGAAGCTAACAAGGAGGGGAAGGAAGTGTTTGGAAGATGGTCATGTGAACCACACGTGATCAATTTACCTGTTGTAACAGGTAAATGACATACTAGGACCGCTTTTGTAAAATATGAAATAAAGTTTGGCCTGCTGTGAGATATTTAAAAGTTGGGATCTATTATGGCGGAATGTCCATAGTTCGGACAGTTCTTATCAATTTTTCCTATTTGTAAAATATATCAAAACAAATTTAAGAAGATCTCACGTGAGTTGTGAGTATGCATTAGACATGTGCACGGGATGATGGGCTGAGGCACTTTAGTGGGGCGTGCCTTGGTCCGTCCGGTTAAATACGGGACGTGCTGGGCCAATTTTCACAAAAAAATGAAATGCGGCACAACCGGGTCGAGCTCGTGCCTCCTATGGGCCACTCGTACTTAAAGCGGGCTTTTCACGGGCCGACTAAGGCTCGTGCCAAAACTAGGCCACCGAAGTTTTTACAGCCACGTCATGTCCATGACCTGCTCATGGACCACCGCGCCAGGCTATGTTCGCAACGAGGTCGAGCCGGGCTGGCCCATCGACAAGTTAGGTCTTGCCGTCCGTGGGCCATCCCGGCCCACTGTTAGGTTTAGTATATATGTATGTGAATATGTGCAACACTATCTTTAATCTATAAGGGAAGAGGAGGGAGACACCAAATCCTCTTTTTTTTTTTAAATCTTAACATCACAATTTTTTTTTAATAAACACATAAAACTACAAATAGAAATCAACATCAGCAACTCTTTTTTTTGCCATAAAAAATTCCTAATTTAATGGTACTACTCCCTCTCCGTGATTTGCTATTATAAACAACTGGTTTTTAGTTTTACAAGAAAAAATGCAAAACACCCTAAACAAACATCGGTTCTTCTTTTTCTCCCTTTTATAACATTTCTCCTCTTCTCTGTTATTATAACTACTAGTTTTGAAGCCCGTGCGTTGTACGGGTTCTTGTTTATGTTATTTTTTTGTTAACATTGTTGATTTTGTGTTGCTATAAAATGTGATTTTTCAACACCATTTTATTTACATACTTCCTCTGTTCTTTTTCTATTGCAATAATCACCACTTTGGGTAGTTTCATCTATTTGGACCACTCCACTTTTAATAAAAAAACAACTATAATTGACAATATTGCCTTTACTTTATGTTAATAAAATCATCATTAATTACTCATCAAATTGCCTCATAAAGTTGCGTTTACTTTATCAAAGATTTACTTATCCCCTACTCTTGTTAATTAAAGGGGTACCTCTATGCTAAACTAACTATATTAATTTCCTTAAAAAAATTATTGCAGTAGAAAAAGAACGGATAAAGTATTTGTCATTATACTCTAATTTCTAGTTTTGTTATTGCAATATATATATTTTATATTTTTTAATATTCAACTAAATATTGTAGCTAAGTATAGTATTAAATGGTATCCCTATAATTGGTATGACTAATATAGTTAACACAATATTAACATGAAGAACACCCAATGATACTTGAAGAAAGTAGAGGGTAGTTATTTAATAGATGTATGACAGAAAAATTACAGAAAACATGAGTGTCAGCCACAACTTCAACTTTTAATGGCACATAAACACTAACACATATAGAATGGAAGATGGGAAAGTGAAAAAAAGATCATAATGACGGTATCATGAATAAAATTAATTAAATATAAAACTAACCTCTACTAATAATCGAAAAAACTGTTTAAGAGATAAATATACCCCTTCATCCATCATGACCATATCAAGACTTATCAAACTTTCTCTTTTTTTTATGATCCGTGACCTCAAATAGTCTAGAAATACGAACCTTGATTTCCCAATTAGTTTAGTAGAATCAAGTTCATGCAGAAAAGAATAATATCTGACATATAGATATATGTGAAAAGACAAACATAAATAATTATATATACAATAAATATTCTATGAATAAAATAATTAGCGAATTGCATAATACCTTTGCAATGTCGTTGACAAACTTTCATTTGATTCATGTAATGCCACCATGGTATGCTATAGGTTCAAATTATAAATATGTATTTTTATCTTTATATAACTCAAATTTTAAAAGTATGATTTTCAAAGATATAATTGATATTGTCTCATATAATACGTTATTTTTATAGTTATTTTTACATGTAATTAAAATAAAGAATAAATAATACGTTATTGTTCATCCAAATAAATAAATTTTCATAAGTTGTAAAACTATATTGTATATGGAACTTATTTCGAAGCATATTTCGAGCACTCTCCAATTGTAATAAAAATTATAATATTGCGAATTTGTAACAAAATTTATATTCAATTTACATGGTATAATAATTTAGGTTGTTTATCTAAAATCAGAATGTAATATTCACTTATCCAAAACCTTATATGTATTTATATCTATGGTGAACACTATTTTTTTTTTTAGAAATTAAAATTAAAAACTATAACATGACATGCTTAGATGGAGCTCTCTATAATATTCTAAGGTTCTTTTTTAAAATCAAACTCTAATTTTTTCATCATCCAAAATTCTAATATATATGTAAATTTATCGCTATAGATTTTAGTTTTTGTTGTAACAATAAATTTTACTTAATAAATTTTGTTGCAAACTAAATTATTTTGGTTCAGTGGAGCAATTAAGGCTGAGATTTTGAAAGATAATATGTCTAATTCTGTAAATTGGACCTATTATAAAATAATATAATCACATATTGTACACTATACTTATAGCTTAATTATTATTATATTTATCTAAAAGAAAGACTAAAAAATACCTTACCATTCATCTAATTAAATATAATTTTATGAGTTGTAAAACTATATTATAAATGGTTGTCATTTTGAAGCATATTTCATGCACTCCAATGGTAAAAAAATATAATGTTTTGAATTAGGTAGCAAAAGTTATATTCAATTTACATAATATAATAAGTTAGGTTGTTTATTCAAAGCTAAACGTAAATATCTCCCTATTCAAAACTCCTTTTATGCATTTAAATATGTGTAGAACTCTATTTTTTATTATATTTAAAATAAAAATTAATGACATGGCAATTCTACGTGACACTCTCTATTCATAAGTTGTAGAACTATTTTGTATATGGATCTTATTTCGGAGCATATTTCGAGCACTATCCAATGGTACAAAAATTATAATATTCCGAGTTACGTAGCAAAAGTTATACACAAATTACATAATATAATAATTTAAGTTGTTCATTCAACACGAAACTCTAATTTTTGTTTATCCAAAGCTCCTTATATGTAATTAAATCTATGTAGAACTCTATTTTTGTAAAAAAGAAAAATAAATTTTTTGAAAAGGCAATCCTACGTGGCGCACTCTATGACCTCGAAATCTTGAGGAGCTCCCTATGCTCCCGAAAAGTTCCTCCTTTATATATATATACTAGTTTTGAAGCCCGTGAGTTGCACGGGTTGTTTTTTATTTTATTTTTTTTTACAAATATTTGGTTAACATTGTTGATTTTGTGTTGCTGCGAAATGAGATTTTTCAACACTATTGTATTTACATACTTCCTCCGTTCTAATTCTATTACAACAAATACCACTTTGGGTAGTTTCATTTATTGGGACTACTCCACTTTTGGTAAAAAAAAACTATAGTTGACAATATTGTCTTTACTTTATATTAATAAAACCATCATTTATTACTCAAATTGCCTCATAAAGTTGCGTTTACTTTATTAAGGAATTACTTATCCCCTTACTCTAGTTAATTAAAGGGGTACCTCTATGCTGAACTACCCATTTTTTTCATTTCCTTAAAAACCATGTCCAAAACCATTGTTGCTATAGAAAAAGAACGGAGAAAGTATTCGTCATTATACTCTAATTTATATATTTGTTATTACGATATATAAATTTTATTATTTTTAATATTTAATTGAATATTGCAGCTAAGCCAATTATTAAATGTATCCCAATGACTGGTATAAAGTTTTAACATGAAGAATGCCCGAATGATACTTTAAAAAAGTAGATGGTAATTATTTAATAGATGCAGGACGCAAAGAATAGAGTAAAATATGAGTGTCAGCCACAACTTCAACTTTTAATATAGGACATAAACACTAACGCATATAGAATGGAATAAGTATCATGAATAAAATTAATTAAATATAAAACTAACCTCTACTAATAATCGAAAATACTATTTAAGTGAAAAATATACCTCTTCATCAATCATGACCATATCAAGACTTATCAAACTTCCCCCTTTTTTATGATCCGTGACCTCAAATAGTCTAGAAATGCGAACCTTATTTTTCCAATTAGTTTTAGTAGATTAAGTTCATGGAGAAAAAAATAAGATATGACATATAGATATATGGAAAAGACAAACATAAATAATTATGTATTCAATAAATATTCTAGGAATAAAATAATTAGTCAATTGCGTAATACCTCTGCAATGTCGTTGACAAACTTTCATTTGATTCTTCATGTAATGCCCCCATGGTATGATATAGGTTCAAAATTATAGATATGTATTTTTTATCTTTATATAACTCAATTTTTAAAAGTATAATTTTGAAAGATATAATTGCTATTTTTATATTTTTTTATATGTATTTAAATAAAAAAAATAAATAATATGTTATTGTTTATCTAAATAAAATAAATTTTCATAAGTTGTAAAACTACAGTGTATATGGAACTTATTTCGAAGCATATTTCGAGCACTCTCTAATGGTAAAGAAATTATAATATTCCGAATTTGTATCAAAAGTTATATTCAATTTACATAGTATAATAATTTATGTTGTTTATTTAAAATCAGATTGTAATAATCTTCACTTATCCAAAACACCTCATATGTATTTATAACTATGTTGAACACAATTTTTGAAAAAAATTGAAAATTAAAAAGAATGACATGGCATGCTTAGGTGGAGCTCTCTAAAATATTCAAAGATTGTCTTTTAAAATCAAACTCTAATTTTTTCATCATCCAAAACTCTAACATATATATAACTTTATCACTATAGAATTTAGTTTTGTTGTAACCACAAAGTTTCTTAGTATATTTTGTTGCAATACTAAATTATTTTGGATCAGTTGAGTAAAGCTAATGTTTTGAAAGATAATATGTTTATTCCTGTAAATTGGACCTATTATAAAATACTATAATCACATATTATAGACTATACTTATAGCTTAATTATTATTATATATTTATCTAAAAGAAAGACTAAAAAATGTCTTACCATTCATCTAATTAAATATATTTTCATGAGTTGTAAAAATATATTGTAAACGGATCTCATTTTGAAGCATATTTCAAACACTCTCCAATGGTAAAAGATTATAATGTTTTCAATTAGGTAGCCAAAGTTATATACAATTTACATAATATAATAATTTAGGTTTTTTATTCAAAACCAAACTCTAATTTCTTCCTATTCAAAACTCCTTTTATGTATTTAAATATTCGTATAACTCTATTTTGTAAAATATTTAAAAGAAAAATTAATGACATGGTAATCCTACGTGACGTTCTCTATTTCATAAGTTGTAGAACTATATTGTATATGGATCTTATTTCTGAGCATATTTCGAGCACTACCCAATGGTACAAAAATTATAATATTCCGAATAACGTAGCAAAATTTATACACAAATTACATAATATAATAATTTAGATTGTTCATTCAAAACCAAACTCTTATTTTCGCTTATCCAAAACTCCTTATATGTATTTAAATCTATGTAGAACTCTATTTTTGTAAAAAATAAAAATAAAAACCAAACTCTAATTTCTACCTATTCTAAACTCCTTTTATGTATTTAAATATATGTAGGACTCTATTTTTAAAATATTTAAAAGAAAAATTAATGACATGGTAATCCTATGTGACGCTCTCTATTTCATAAGTTGTAGAACTATATTATATATGGATCTTATTTCGGAGCATATTTTGAGCACTACCCAATGGTACAAAAATTATAATATTCTGAATTACGTAGCAAAAGTTATACACAAATTACATAATATAATAATTTAGGTTGTTCATTCAAAATAAAACTCTAATTTTCGCTTATCCAAAACTCCTTATATGTATTTAAATCTATGTAGAACTCTATTTTTGTAAAAAATAAAAATAAAAACCAAACTCTAATTTCTCCCTATTTAAAACTCCTTTTATGTATTTAAATATGTGTAGACCTCTATTTTTTAAAATATTAAAAAGAAAAATTAATGACATGGCAATCCTACGTGGCGATCTCTATTTCATAAGTTGTAGAACTATATTATATATGGATCTTATTTAGGAGCATATTTTGAGCACTACCCAATGGTACAAAAATTATAATATTCTGAATTACGTAGCAAAAGTTATACACAAATTACATAATATAATAATTTAGGTTGTTCAATCAAAATAAAACTCTAATTTTCGCTTATCCAAAACTCCTTATATGTATTTAAATCTATGTAGAACTCTATTTTTGTAAAAAATAAAAATAAAAACCAAACTCTAATTTCTCCCTATTCTAAACTCCTTTTATGTATTTAAATATATGTAGGACTCTATTTTTAAAATATTTAAAAGAAAAATTAATGACATGGTAATCCTATGTGGCGCTCTCTATTTCATAAGTTGTAGAACAATATTGTACATGGATCTTATTTCAGAGCATATTTCGAGCTCTACCCAATGGTACAAAAATTATAATATTCCGAATTACGTAGCAAAAGTAATACACAAATTACATAATATAATAATTTAGGTTGTTCATTCAAAACAAAACTCTAATTTTCGCTTATCCAAAACTCGTATTTAAATCTATGTAGAACTCTATTTTTGTAAAAAATAAAAATAGAAAGAAACTCTAATTTCCCCATATTCAAAACTCCTAAATATGTGTCGAACTCAATTTTTGAAAATATTTAAAAGGAAAATTAATGACATGGCAATCCTATGTGGCGCTCTCTATTTCATAAGTTGTAGAACTATATTGTATATGGATCTTATTTCGGAGCATATTTCGAGCACTACCCAATGGTACAAAAATTATAATATTTCAAATTACGTAGCAAAAGTTATACACAAATTACATAATATAATTATTTAGGTTGTTCATTCAAAACAAAACTCTAATTTTCGCTTATCCAAAACTCCTTATATATATATTTAAATATATGTAGAACTCTATTTTTGTAAAAAATAAAAATAAAAATTGATGACATGGCAATGCTACATCGCGCGCTCTATGGCCTCGAAATCTTGAGGAGCTCCCTATGCTCCCGTAAAGTTCCTCCTTTATTTATATATACTAGGTTTGAAGCCCGTACGTTGCACGGGTTGTTGTTTATTTTATTGTAAATTTTTTTGTTAATATTATTGTTGATTTTGTGTTGTTGTAAAATGAGATTTGTCAAGATCGTTGTATTTACATACTTCCTCCGTTCTTTTTCTATTACAACAATTACCACTTTAGGTAGTTTCATCTTTTGGAACCATTCCACTTTTGGTAAAAAAAAGAAACTACATGTTACAATATTACCTTTACTATATGTAAATAAAACCATCATTAATTACCCGAATTGCTTTATAAAGTTGCGTTTACTTTAATAAGGATTTATTTGTCCCCTACTCTAGTTAATTAAAGAGGTACCTCTATGCTAACCTATCTACCCATTTTTTTTATTTCTTTAAAAACCATGTCCAAACCAATTGTTGAAGTAGAAAAAAATGGAGAAAGTATTTGTCATTATACTATAATTTCTAGATTTGTTATTTTGATATATAAATTTAATAATTTTTAATATTTAATTGAATATTGTAGGTAAGTCTATTATTAAATGGTATCCCAATAACAGATATGACTAACAATAGCTAATACAGTTTTAACATGAATAATACCCGAATGATACCTTAAGAAAGTAGAGTGTAATAATTTAATAGATGCAGGACAGAAAGAATACTTTCTTAAAAATTAATAAGAATGACATGGCATGCTTAGGTGGAGCTATTTATAATATTCTAAGACTGTTTTATTTAAATCAAACTCTAATTTTTATATAATCCAAAACTCTAATATATATGTAACTTTATCGATATAGATTTTAGTTAATAAATTTTGTTGCAACACTATATTGTTTTAGTTTGGTTGAGTAAGGTTGAGGTTTTGAAAGATAATATGTTTAATGTAAATTGGACCTATAATCAAGTGTTATAATCACATATAATACACTATACTTAATACTTATAGCCATTATTATATTTATCTAAAAAACAGACTAAATAATGTCCTACAATGCATCTAATTTAATATATTTTCATGAGTTGTAAAACTATATTGTAAATAGATCCTATTTTGATGCATATTTCAAGCACTCTCCAATGGTAAAAAATTTATAATGTTTTGAAATAGGTAGCAAAAGTTAAATTTAATTTACATAATATAATAATTTAGGTTGTTTATTCAAAACGCAAATCTAATTTCCCTCTATCCAAAACTCTTTAATGTATTTAAATATATGTAGAATTCTATTTTTTTCAAATATTTAAAATAAAAACTAATGACATGGCAATCTTAGGTGGCGCTCTCTATTTCATAAATTGTAGAACTATATTGTAAATGGATCTTATTTCAAAACATATTTCGAGCACTATTTAATGATACAAAAATTATAATATTCTGAATTAGGTAGCAAAAGTTATACACAATTTACATAATATAATAATTTAGGTTGTTCATTCAAAACGAAACTCTAATTTCTGCTATCCAAGAGTCATTATATATATCTAAATCTATGTAGAATTCTATTTTTAGAAAAAAATAAAAATAAAAATTGATGACATGACAATCATACATGGCGCTCTATATTTCATAAGTTGTACAACTATATTATAAATGGATCTTATTTCGAAGCATATTTCGAATGCTCTCCAATGATACAAAAATTATAATATTCTGAATTATGTAGCAAAAGTTATACACATTTTTCATGATATAATAAATTAGGTAGTTGATTCAAATCCAAACTCTATAAAATTAGGTTGTTGATTCAAATCCAAACTCTAATTTTCGATTATCCAAAACTCTTTATATGTATTTAAATCTATGTGGAACTCTATTTTGTAAAAGATAAAAATAAAATTTGATGACGTGGCAATCCTACGTGGCGCGCTCTATGGCCTTGAAATCTTGAGGAGCTCCCTATGCTCTCGAAAAGTTCCTCCTTTAATTATATATATGGGTTATTGTTTATATAGTTTTTTGTTAACATTGTTGATTTTGTGTCGCTATGAAATGAGATTTTTCAACACCATTTTATTTACATACTTTCTCCATTCTTTTTCTATTGCAATAATCACCACTTTGGGTAGTTTCATCTATTGAGACCACTCCACTTTTCGTAAAATAAGCAACTATATGTGACAATATTGTCTTTACTTTATGTTAATGAAACCATCGTTAATTATTCAAATTACCTCATAAAGTTGCGTTTTACTTTATTAAGGATTTACTTATCCCTTGCTTTTGTTAATTAAAGGGGTACCTCTATGCTAAATTACCCATTTTTTTCATTTCCTTAAAACCATGCTAAACCCCATTGTTGCAGTAGAAAAAAAGCGAAGAAAGAATTTGTCATTATATTCTAATTTCTAAATTTGTTATTGCGATATATAAATTATATAATTTTTAATATTCAACTGAATATTGTAGCCAAGTCTATTATTAAATGGTATCCCTATAATTGGTATGACTAACAATAGCTAACACAATTTTAACATGAAGAATACTCAAATGATACTTGATGAAAGTAGGGTACTTATTTAATAGATGCAGGAAAGAAAGAATAGAGTAAAACATGAGTGTCAGTCACAACTTTAACTTTTAATGGCACATAAACACTATATAAAAAAAAGACCATAATGATGGTATCATGAATAAAATTAATTAAATATAAAACTAATCTCTACTAATAATCGAAAATACTATTTAAGAGAAAAAAAAATACCTCTTTATCCATCACGATGATATCAAACTTCTCTTTTTTTATGATTCGTGACCCCAAATAGTCTAGAAACACGGACCTTGATTTCCTAATTAGTTTTAGTAGAATTAAGTTCATGAAGAAAATATTAAAATCTGACATATAGATATATGGAAAAGACAAACATAAACTATTATGTATACGATAAATATTATAGGAATAAAATAATTAGACAATTACATAATATCTCTGCAATATTGTTGACAAACTTTCATTTGATTCTTCATGTAATGCCACCATAGTATGCTACAGGTTCAAAGTTATAGATATGTATTTTTTATCTTTATATGACTCGATTTTTAAAAGTATGATTTTGAAAGATATAATTGCTATTATCACATATGATACGCTATTTATTTTTATAGCTATTTTTATATGTATTTAAAATAAATAATAAATATTATGTTATTGTTCATCTAAATAAATAATTTTTCATAAGTTGTAAAACTATATTGTATATGGAACTAATTTCAAACCATATTTCGAGCACTCTCCAATGGTAAAAAAAGTATAATATTGCGAATTTATAGCAAAAGTTATATTCAATTTACATATTATAATAATTTAGGTTGTTTATCTAAAATTAAACTGTAATATTCACTTATCCAAAACACCTTATATGTATTTATATATATATGCTGGACACTATTTTTTTTAAATAAAAATTAAAAAGAATGACATGCCATGCTTAGAAGGAGCTCTCTATAATATCATGATTCCTAAGGTTATTTTTTAAAATCAAACTCTAATTTTTTCATCATCTAAAATTCTAATATATATGTAACTTTATAGCCATAGACTTTAGTTTTTGTTATAATAATAAAGTTTTCTTAATAAATTTTGTTTCAATACTAAGGGTCTGTTCTGTTCAACTTATTTTGTCTTATCTGATCTGATCTTATAATATCTTATAAAATCTTATCTGATCTTATCTTATCTTATTTTTTTTCGAAATGAGTGAAGATAAGTTGAACAGAACATCTTATTTATCTTATCTTATCTTATTTTATCTTATCTTATCTTATCTGATCTTATCTGATCTGATCTGATCTTATCTTATAAGATATTATATAAGTTAAAATAAGTTGAACAGAACAAGGGCCTAAATTGTTTTGGTTCATTTGAGTAAAGTTGAGGTTTTAAAAAATAATATATTTAATCCTGTAAAGCAGAACTATGATAAAATGCTATAATCACATATAGTACATTGTACTTATAGCTATTATTTTATCTATCTAAAAGAAAGACTAAATAATGCGTTACCATTCATCTAATTAAATATATTTTCATGAGTTATAAAACTATATCGTAAATGGATCTTATTTTGAAGTATATTTCAAGCACTTTTCAATGGTAAACAATTATAATGTTTTGAATTAGGTAGCAAAAGTTATATTCAATTTATATAATATAATAATTTAGGTTGTTTATTTAAAACAAAACTCTAATTACTCCCTATCCAAAACTCCCTTTATGTATTTACATATATATAGAACTCTATTTTGCTAAAATATTTAAAATAAAAATTAATGACATGACAATCCTACGTGGCACTCTCTATTTCATAAGTTGTAAAATTATATTGTAAATGGATCTTATTTTGGAGCATTTTCCGAGCACTATCCTATTATACAAAAATTATAATATTCCGAATTACGTAGCAAAAGTTATACACAATTTACATAATATAATAATTTAGGTTGTTTATTCAAAACCAAACTCTAATTTTTGCTTATCCAAAACTCCTTATATGTATTTAGATATATGTAGAACTCTTTTTTTATAAAAGATAAAAATAAAATTTGATGACGTGGTAATCCTACGTGGCACGCTCTATGGCCTCGAAATCTTGAGGAGCTCCCTATGCTCCCGAAAAATTTCTCCTTTATATATATATTGATTAATTGATTGATTGATTACCTAGTGTATTCTTATGCAAAACCTTTATAATACATGCGTTCCTTTTTGATCTACACACTTTTTTTTTTGGACCGTTTCTTTTTGATAGGTACACTGTTATTTTATCTATATAAGGTAAAATGTACAATTAATATTTTCTACTTTTATCCCCCATGTGGTCTTCACCAAATAAATTAACCCATTTAAAACCCCCCACCTACCCTATTTTTCTCTTTCCTCTATTTTTTTTATTCACAAATTATTAGGATAGATGGTCTAGTTTTAAAATAAAATTAGACAAATACAACAAATCCAAGCCAACGTTATCTTAACAAGACCATCACATCTCATTGTAACCCAATACGATCCTATACATCTCGCACCAACCTAGTCGACTCTTTTCTTCTCTTTCATTTGTATCCCTTCAAATCCCTAAGTACATCAGACAGTTTTAAAAAATAACTCGACGGTCTAACAAAATGAATTAAACTATTCACTAAATACAGACTATATAGTTATAATACCTCTCACGATTGTTTTAAAGACATTTAGCAATCTAATACTCATTCTAACAAAATGAATCTTTCTGTTAGGGAGCTTATATCCTTAGTTTCTCCACAGTTAAGCGTGTTTTGGTAGGAGTAGTTCGAGGATGGGTGACCTCGCAGGAAGTTTTTCGGGATGCACATGAGTGAGAGACAGACAAATGCGCGTTCTCTTTCTAATATTGGGTTTGAGGCGTTGTCAAATTTTTAGGCGGTCTCTTACAAGACCAACTGTTTTTTTTTTGTATTTTGTACTTCTTACTCCCCACTTTTCATAATTTCTCTCTTCTCTCTCTTTTTGTACTTCTTACTCCCCACTCTTCATAATTCGTTTCCTTTCTCTCCTACTTTTTTACTTTTTTTTGGTTTACAGTGAAAAGCCAACCGTGTAGATTAAATAGGAACGTAGGTAGTATGATTTTGCACGCATCATGTGTATACAAGGCTAGTGGATTAAAAAGAAACGGGCAAGAGGGAGTATGTGTGATTTTATTGGACCAATCTAAGCTTGGCCTAGTGGTTGGAATTGTTTTTCCAACCTTCAGGTTGGGGATTCAATTCCCACTAGGGGCACTTTGAGGGTAGGGATTTCCCTATCATCCCCCTATTATCAGAATGTCTAGCCCGCTAATCCAGATTCCAGACCGAATTGACCTATGTGAGGTTCCGGTTCGACATGGCAATTCATCCTACCAAAAAAAAAAGTGTGATTTTTTACGGAGGGACGGTGTAGTCTGACATATTATTTGTCCGAAAGTTGTGGGCACCCATCAGTAGTTGACGGGCAACTAATCATAGCGTAGTTCGATTTATCGATTACAGACAACCCTGCATTTTGTTAGATGTATAAACGTAGCAAATCTGGAAAATGATATCAGTATGTGACTAGGTCACTAGGAGAAGGGAAGATAATTGTAAAACATTTTGAGAGGGGAGAGAGAAAGAGAGCTTAAAACTAATGGCAGCAGTGAGCAGCTGTAATACTAATATTCCTCCACCTTCAACCCAAAGGTATGTTAATTGGACTAAAAAGAGGAAAAATAAATCATATCATATCACTCTTTCTTTTTAGCTTAATTGCATCATAATTCCACTACTTAGTTTTAGTTATAACTCATGTCTTATATAACAGTTGCCAATATGATTTTAGTGGTTCTTTACTGTACCTATCTACAATTGTTCGAGTTTACTGATTTCCCTCACTTTCATTTCAAGCACAAGATCAAAATGTTTTTGTTTAATTGATGTATCCTATCTGGCCAAAATTATTGTCCTTATTTTAAATGAGTTCTCTAAAATCCCTATTTTTCCGGAGGTGTGATAACGTTATATTGGATTTGGAGCTATAACGTATTCGTAACTGTTATAACAGTGGATTTTGGGAAGAAAGTTGGGGGACAATAAAGGGGTTTTGAGAAGAGTGTTAAACATGTGAGTGTTTGCGTGTCTTATATCTTATAACAGTTATAAATTTTGAGTTTCTCTTTGTGTTGTTACATACTTACATAGTGTTATTGGCTTCATAAGTTAGTCTTGATGGTGGGTTTCCAGTCTTTGACCCATCAGATTCTACAATAGTGAGGAACTCAAAGTAATTAAGACCTTTCCTAATTTACTTAATTTGCTAATTCCTTCAAAATCTAAGCCATATTTCAATTCCTTTTGTCTAGTTGTAATCTATTGGCCACATAGTAACTTTTCAGAAATGTTTTTCTTTTCTTCTGTGTGAATTGTTGTACGATTAATATTTTTCAACTACATAGTTGTTCCTCTACTCTTGATGGTTGCTATTTAGGATACGTTTTCTTCACTTGAATTTTGATGATGAACTTGTCTTATCTGAACTTGTTGAAATTTATTTGAATTTGTTTGTAATTTTGTTTAGTAGATGAATTGATCGTGCTGATGCTATTAAACACAGAGCACACACATGACACATTGTGGTAAAAACTAGAAACAGTAAAATAGCAGCTTTCGGTTTTCCTATGTGTAATGTGTTACATCTTCCTCGCTAAACTTCTTTCAATGGCTCTAGTCTAAGAAGGCAAAAATTACTTGCTCTCAAGTCTCAACTTTGCCACAGTAGGACTGTTGTATTAGAGTTTGAGGGTAAACGTCATAAAATTGTCCTCCTCGTTAGATTAAAGGAAAGCAACATCATTTTGCCTTCTTTGATTAACTAAATAGCTAGGGGAAGATTAATCCCAACCTTTCCCTCCAAACTCCCCTATTGAACACTCTTATGAAATATTTTCTCCAGGTTACTAGGGAAAGTGGCACTCGTGACTGGAGGAGCCAATGGGATAGGAGAAAGTATCGTGCGTTCATTCCACAAGCATGGTGCAAAAGTATGTCTAGTAGATATTAATGACGATGCTGGACAACACGTTTGTAATTCCCTTGGTGGTGACGCGAACATATGTTTTTTACACTGTGATGTTACCAAGGAGGAGGATGTTGAACGGGCTGTTGACTTCATAGTAGAAAAATTTGGCACTCTTGATATTATAGTGAACAATGCAGGATTTATAGATCCTCCTTTCACGGACATTCGTAATATAGACAGCTCTGATTTGGAGAAGGTGTTGGATGTCAATGTGAAAGGTGTTTTCTTTGGGATGAAGCATGCTGCTAGAATAATGATCCCATTGAAGAAAGGCTCCATGATTTCTCTCTGTAGTATTGCGTCTGTCATGGCCGGCATTAGCCCTCATGCATATACAGCATCCAAACATGCTATTTTAGGCTTAACAAAAAATGTGGCAGCCGAACTAGGACAACACGGGATACGAGTCAATTGTGTTTCTCCGTATGCAGTTCCAACCAACTTGGCCATGGGTCATCTGCCCAACGACGAAGGGACCGACGATGCAATTGCTGGTTTCCAGGCTTTTGCTGGCAGGATAGCCAATCTGCAAGGAGTGGATTTGACTGCTGAAGATGTGGCAAATGCGGTGGTTTTCTTGGCAAGCGATGAGGCAAGGTATATAAGTGCAGAAAATCTTGTAGTTGATGGAGGTTTTTCATCTGTTAATCACTCTTTAAGAACCTTCAAATGATCTTATGTTGTCGAAGCTTTTAGCACCAATATAATATGTATAACAATGCAAAGCTTTGCACCGGATTTCATCATTATTAGTTGATAGATAATATAATTCTCTTCATATTCTGTCATTAGTATATGATTGGTTCTGTTTTTCATATTTACATGCTTGGCTGCCACCATATTGCATTCCAGTCTCCAGAAGTGGGGTTGGGAAGGATTAAGCAAGACAACCAAGACGACTAATTACAATATTACATACATATATGATGTACCTCTTCTGTTTGGTCCTGGTTGATTAATTAGGTCATTAGTCATTTTTATTGAAACATCCAGCAGAAGATAATTTCAATTCAGTACAATTCACCAATTCACGTGAATAGAACTGTTGTTCCTTAGTTTTGGATGATGACTACATTGCAAATATCCTGACATATTGGTTTATTTTGATAAATAGTGTTTTAGTTCCGGAGTAGGAACTTTGTTATCTAAGCGAGTTCCAGAGTTGGAATCATGGATGGCGTGGCACTCATAATCAAGACTAAGCAATATAAACACAACAACAAGACTTAAACTTTCAAATGATGATTTATGATTCAAGTTCCTATTCACAGTTCCTAAGGAACTATCTGCCATTCCTTTCCAGATGCATTTGGTTTAACAGTTCCTCAGGAACTACCTGCTGCATTCGTGTTTTACAGTTCCTTCAAGGAACTGTCTGCTGTTCCTAAGATGGGACGTATGGATCTTCAGAGTTGAAGATTTAATGACATGAAGTCTAAGTTCAAGAGTATGTACTTAGGATTTATGTAAGTAATTTACGTTGCTTAATACTAAGGAACTACATGGAATTTAATTAATGCAACAGTGGTTTTAAAAAGTATTTAACAGAGAGTTTTTAGGAAATATTGTTAATAAATAAAATAGTTTTTATTTTAAATAAAAATCCTTTCTTTGTTACTGAACAAATAAAAATGGATTTCTTAAATAAATTCCTTATTTCTCTCAATTTGTTTAAAGCCACGTCTTGTTAGTGGATTGTCCATTACTTTGCTTGTTCCTCAAGAAGTGTGAACGTGGGAAAATGATTCTACGTGGGTTACTGCTTCACACTTAGTGGAGGAACAAGTGGAACTGGCATGAGAAGACTTCACTATAAAAAGAGAAGTCTGCCTCATTGCAATCCACCAACTGAAAACATATTTGTCTACGTTTATATCTTAAGAGTTTTCAAAAAGTCAGTTGCATTCCATAAAAGTTCCAAAGTTCCTTAAGTATTTGAGTTCAACGTAATTACTAGTGTTTTAACACAATTTGAGTTGTATTTTGGGGAACAAGGGTTGAGTGACTTGACTTTTGTAACGACTTAGAGTTAAGTCAGTGAGTAAAGACTTCGGAGTAGAAGCAAGAGAAAGGAGAGTTCCAGTAATCAGGGGGGATTACTGTGGGAACTTGAGTTCGAGAGGAACTCGAGTTGTAGAGTGTTATTGTAATAGAGTCATTGCAATAATAAAGTTTTTGAGGTTTTCACTTCTTGATTAGTGTCAAGAAGTTTCCTCAATTTTATATTTCTCTGTCTCTCATATCACTGTTCCTTTATAGTTTTATAATTCCGCAAGAAACTTTGCTAAAAGTTACAAAGTACAATTCACCCCCCTCTTGTACGTGTTCCATTGAAGTATCAATTGGTATCAGAGCCGGAGCTCACGAAATACAGGCAACCCTGTTGAGTAAAGTTCCTGAAGAAGATGGATACGCACGAGAAACTTGAAGAAGGTTACTCCACGCAAAGGCCTCCAATGTTCAACAGAAAATTCTATACGTATTGGAAAAATCGTATGGAAACATCAAGGCAGAGAACTACCAAGTTTGGAGGGTTATCGAAGTTGGTGACTTCGAGGTAACAACAACTAATGCCGAAAACGAGGTAGTTCCTAAACCAATGACTGAATTTTCAAAAGAAGATTTTGTAAAATATGAAATCAATGCCATGGCTGTCAAAATATTGCATTGTGGCCTTGGACCCCATGAACATAATAGAGTCATGGGGTGTAAGAGAGCAAAGCAAATTTGGGATCTCCTTCAAGTCACACATGAAGGAACTAATGAGGTTAAGCGTTCCAAAATCGATCTTTTAATGTCAAAGTATGAACGTTTTGAAATGCAACCAAAAGAAACAATTCAAGATATGTTTACACGATTTACTAACATCACTAATGAATTAGTTTCTCTTGGAAGAATTGTTCCCACTGATGAACAGGTTAGGAAAATTCTAAGGAGCATGCCTCAGGATGATCGTTGGAGAACAAAGGTCACTACATTGTTCGAAACAAAGGACTTTACAAAGTTCAGTATTGAACAATTGGCAGGATCTCTAATAACCCACGAATTGCATCTTGGAACCGCGATACCTGAGAGTTTCAAAAATCGAGGGTTGGCTCTTAAAGATGAAGAGGAATCAGAATCAGATGAAGAAGAAGCTGCCATGCTTGTAAGAAAAATGAAAAGGTTATACAGGAACTACAAACCTGGAAACCAAAAAGGAAGGAACTCGGTCAAAAAACCAATGAGTTCCAAAACTGAGAATGGCTGCTACAAGTGTGGAGAAACTGATCATCTAATAAGAGACTGTCCTCTTTGGGAAAATGAGAAAGGAAAAGGCAAAGGCAAGGAACTAGCCAAAGATAGATACAACAAGTCATCCTTTGCCAAACCTAACTTCAAGAAGGCCATGATTGCTGCGTGGGGAGAAACAGATTATGAAGATGAAGAGGAACACCATCTTGAAGAGACGGCCAATCTTTGTCTCATGGCAAAAACGAATGAAGATGACAAAGTTCAATCTAATGAGGTAAACTCTACTACTCTTCAATCTCTGTAAAAAAAACCAAACTAATTGAATTAATGTTAGAAACACTAGATGACTACAAGAAACTTGGAATATTGAAAAGCCAAAGTGATAAGGTTGTGGAACTAAGTAAGAAACATATGGCCTACTTAAGTAATGTTAGATCAGATGTACAAAGTAGGTTCTTTGATTTACTTGACAGGAACACTTCTCTTAATGATTCCTTTGAAAGAGTTAAAAATGAAAACATTATGCTTAAAGTGGAGCTAAGTCAATACAAGTTGTTAAGTTTAAGTCTAGATCCTACAAAATCTACTGAGATAAGTATGGGAATTTTTAATGTGGATCTAGAAAAATTAAACAACGAATTGACTACTGCTAATGAACAAAATGAGAAGTTAAAAAGGGAACTAGCTATAGCTAAGTCTAAGAAACAGTCCCTCAATATAACTCCTCAGTGGAATACTGATGCTAAAACAAAAAGAACATAAGGTCTAGGATTTCCTTACAAGAAAAGCCATGTGAAAAAGAAAAAATATGTGGATCTACCTAGTGTGAAAGTCTGTTCCTTTTGTGGAAGTGGAAACCATGTTCTAAATGAATGTACAAAAAGGAAAGAGAAAAATGTCAAAAATGAAAACTACGTAAAGAAAATATGGGTCTAGAAAACTGATGTGGTGAAAGAAAAGGAACTCGAGGAAACCCGAGTTCCTACAACTAATCAGTAATTTTCATGCAGGTCCTAGTGAGGGGGAACAACTCGTGGTATCTCGACAGTGGGTGTTCCAAACACATGACAGGATACACATCTAAGTTTCTCTCACTAGAGGCCTATAACGGAGGAACGATGACCTTTGGGGATAACAATAAAGGTGAAATAATTGCCATTGGAAAAGTAGGAAGGTCAAGTTCCCACTCAATTGACAACGTGTTCTTAGTCGAGGGTTTGATGCACAGTCTGCTAAGTATTTCCCAATTTTGTGATAAGGGAAACTTGGTAAGTTTTACTTCTGAAATTTGTCAAATTGTTAACAATGACAATGGGAAGGTTATTTTGGAAGGAACTAGGAAAGGGAACACATATACTGTGGATCTCAACCAAGTTCCAAAAGCCAATTTAACCTGCCTAAGTGTCATTGAAGATGATTCTCTCCTTTGGCATAAAAGATTTGGTCATGCCAGTCTTTCACTATGTGAAAAATTAAAATCAAAAGAACTTGTGAGAGGGCTTCCTTCAATCAAGTTCCAAAAGGAGAAAGTTTGTGATTCTTGCGTTAAAGGAAAACATGTAAGAAGTTCCTTTAAACCAAAGAAAATGGTTAGCACTTCTAAACCACTAGAACTGATTCATATGGACTTATGTGGTCCTATGAGAATTCAAAGTAGAAGTGGTAAAAAGTATGTCTTAGTTATTGTTGATGATTATTCTCGCTACACTTGGGTAATTTTTATAGCAAGTAAAGATGAAACTTTTGATGAATTTGTTGCTTTTTCTAAGAAAATACAGAAAACTAGTGGTCATCAATTAATTCATTTAAGGTCGAATCATGGAACTGAATTTGACAATAGCAAGTTTGATGATTTCTGCAAGGAACAAGGTATGGATCATAACTTCTCTGCTCCTAGGACTCCCCAACAAAATGGAGTCGTTGAAAGGAAAAAACAGAACCTTGGAAGACATGGCCAGAACCATGTTAATTGCTAGTTCCTTACCAAGGAACTTCTGGGCTGAAGCAGTTAATACAGCTTGTTATATAATCAATAGAGTCATGATTAGAGCCTTATTAAACAAGACACCTTATGAGCTTTTGAAAGGAAACAAACCTAACATTTCTTATTTTAGAATTTTTGGGTGTAAGTGTTTTGTTCACAATAATGGAAAAAGGAACTTAGGGAAATTTGATGAAAGAAGTGACGAGACAGTTTTCTTAGGATATGCCTTAAACAGTAAAGCTTACAGAGTTTATAACAAACACACTATGAGTGTAGAAGAGAGTGTGCATGTTATTTTTGATGAAACTGACAAAGTTGATGTAGTACAGGAACAGGAAGATTTCGAAATTGGTCTAACACGTGTTTCAGATAAAGATGATGAAATCTCACCCATGAAGCCACGAAACATAGTTGATGTTCCTAGAAATCAAGAAGCAGGAGAAAATGAAGAAGTTCCTATGACAGAGGAACTAGAAGAAACTGGTGTAGTTCCTAATGAGCAAAACGAATCTCTGGAGCATGAGGATCAAGAAATTGAGATGGATGTACCTCAGCCAGAAACAGTTCGTGCGGCAGAGTTCCATCCAAAACCATGGAAACATCAAAGTTCTCATCCAATGGATCTGATAATCAGCAACATTCGCAAAGGAACTCAAACAAGATCTCAAATGAGGAACTTCTGTGCTTTTCATGCATTCTTATCCATTCTCGAGCCAAGGAACCACACTGAAGCATTACAAGATGCAGACTGGATTACTGCCATGCAAGATGAACTCAATGAGTTCAAAAGAAACAAAGTGTGGCATTTGGAACCCAAACCAAAGAATCAAAAGGTAATAGGTCTCAAATGGATTTTCAGGAACAAGCTCGACGAACATGGAACTATCGTAAGGAACAAAGCAAGGTTAGTTGTTAAAGGCTACAATCAACATGAAGGTATAGATTTCGAAGAAACTTTTGCTCCTGTTGCTAGGTTAGAAGCTATACGAATTTTAATTGCTTTTGCTTCTTTCATGGGGTTTAAGCCTAAATGGTTATTTAGATGAAGACGTCTATGTGGAACAGCCTCCTGGATTTATAGACCCAAATCTTCCTGACCATATCTATAAGCTTATAAAGCTCTCTATGGGCTCAAACAAGCTCCTAGATCATGGTACGAGAGATTATCAAAATTTCTTTTGCAAAATGATTTCAAACGAGGAAAAATTGATAAAACTTTGTTTTTGAAATCAAAAGGAACTGATCTTTTGGTAGTACAAATCTATGTGGATGATATATTATTTGGTGCTACTAATGAAGTTATGTGCAAGGAATTTGCAGATCTGATGAGCAGTGAGTTCGAGATGAGCATGATGGGGGAACTTAATTTCTTTCTTGGTCTACAGATAAAACAAACTGAGAAAGGAATTATGATTCACCAACAAAAGTATGTAAAGGAACTCCTCAAGAAATATGACTTTGAATCTGCTAAAGTGAATCACACTCCTATGGGAACAGCCACAAGATTAGATGAAGATCCCAATGGAAAAAGTGTGAATCAAACAAAGTACAGAGGTATGATTGGATCATTGTTATATCTAACGGCAAGTAGACCTGACATTTTTTTTAGTGTAGGTTTATGTGCCAGGTTCCAATCGAATCCAAAAGAGTCACATATGACTGCTGTCAAAAGGATACTAAGGTATCTTCGAGGAACAAACGATTTATGTTTGTTCTACCCTAGAGATGGTGCCTTTGATTTAAAAGGTTTTGCTGATGCTGATTATGCTGGAGATCTGGTAAATAGAAAAAGCACGTCAGGTATGGTTCAATTTTTGTGTTCCTGCATGGTTTCTTGGAGTTCCAAGAAACAGAATACTGTTGCTCTATCCACTGCTGAAGCTGAGTATGTAGCTGTTGTTGCATGCTGCTCACAGCTACTTTGGTTAAAGCAATAGTTGAGAGATTTTGGCATAATATATGATTGTGTTCCCATTTATTGTGATAATACTAGTGCTATATGTATTTCCAAAGATCCAGTACATCATTCTCGAGTCAAACACATCCACATAAGACATCATTTCTTACAAGATAATATTGAAAAAGGTTTAATCAAAGTAGATTTTTGTGAAACTGAAAATCAAATAGCTGACATTTTGACTAAGCTTTTAAACAGGGAGAAACATGAGAAAATGAGAATGGAACTTGGGATGATCAAGTTGAGATGAGTGCCTATGAAATTCCCTCCAAGGTAAAAATAATTGCATTCAATACATGGCATTGTCATTCCATCACAATATATTATGTGCAAGCATATTCTAAGTTTTCCATTATAGGAACTCATTTCACTTCATAACTTGAGCTAATTTAGTACCTTCCTTTTGTTTTAGTTATATGTTATACACTGCTAAGCAAGTTTTTTTATCTGTTTCTCATCATCATATTTTTTATTTTTATTTTTTTAATCCTTACAACGTGCACCTTAAAACACGTTATCTCTCCAAAAAAATTTTAAACGTGTTCCTCAACACACGTTTCACAAATTTTTTTATTTTCAAATTTTTTTTACTGTAATACGGTTAAGAAGAGTTTTTTTTTGTTTCTTCTCTCTCCTAAATTCACTCCATCACTCCTTTTTTATCTCATCCATTTTTTATTTTATTTTATTTTACCACATTACTGTTCCAACTCAAAATAATCTAAGTGATAAAATTAAAAACAAAAAAGAAAACCCCTTTTCTCTCTCCTCACCACTTTACATGTGCAAAACAAAACCCCCAACTTCATCTTCTCCAAAATTCCAACCTCCATTGATACACCTCTTCTTCTCCAATTTCTTTTCTTTCATCATCACCATGGACCATGGTTATCACAAGCTTAAACACTGATCTTTCTTCCCTCAAAAGAAAAAGAAATTCTTCTTCCTCAATTCCCATGGAAACATCACCAACACCAAACCCTACCCCCCTCCAAATTGCAAAATCACCCATGACCCTCACCACCGGCGAACCGGCCGACCCCTCACCGGAGTCTGGACCGAAACTCGCCTCCGACAACCCCTCTTCACCCTCGCCACTTCCCACCGTCGCTCCACACTTCAGCCCGCGACAGACCCACACGATTCAATCGTGACTCACAACACCCTTTCCCCCCGACGCTACAGCTCCGACGTCGGTGCCATCTCCCCTGTTTCACTTCCCGACACCCAAGCGCCAGAAAACCGGCGGGTCTGCCGTCCCAGAACCGGTTTTTCTGGCAGCACCCATGAGAGGTCCGAAAATTTCTTCCTTTGCTACTAAATCTCTCACTCATGGTTTTGCTATTAATTATGGATGGTGTAAATCTGAAAAGTTGGATGAATTGGTAGAAATTCTTGATTTACAACAATGGGTAAATCTTTTTGATACTCATGCTCGACTCCCCATTTACCCATTAGCAATACATGAATTTTGTGCAAAATTTTCATGTGAAAATCTTATTTGCACTAGTCAAGTTAATGGAACTCCCATAAATTTTGATGTTGAATATTTGGGATCTCTGTTTGGTGTGCCTGATGAGGGTTTTGATGATTATCTTAAAGGGAAGAAGATAAATGTCAGGATGAATGGGATTGAAAGTGCTGAAATTGTGACACAAATAGGGGGAAATTATGAACTTTCTTCCAATACTAAACATTCTTTTTTAACCCCTTTGCAGAAATTATTGTACAATGTTGTTTGGAGAGGTGTAGTTCCTAGAACTCAAAAGAGGGATGTTGTGAGTTTATTTGATGCCTGTTTGATTTATGGGCTTGAAAATCATGTACCTCTTAAATTTCATGCTTTAATGATTAAACATTTAGCACACTGCATTCCTGGAAAATTGAGAGTTGGTTATGGTTCCCTCCTTACTGCCATTTTTAGGAACCAAGCGGTTGAACTAAGTTCCTATGAGGAACTTGTAGTTAAACCTTCACAAATATTACAAAAAGGGTTTCTTTCGAACTTGAATCTAGAAGTGGTTGAAAAGAGTGTTCAGTTCCTTAAAGCAAAAGTTCATGAAGTGGGTCAGACTGAGAAAGAGGGAGATGGAGGAAAGAAGAAAGTTTGCAAAAGAAAGAGTGTGCGCATAGCTACACAATCTAAGCCTCAATCCTCTGTTTTCATGGATATCAGTGATGAGGATGATGTCATTCTGGAGGAAAAGGCGGAGAGGAATAATTGGGTTCTCCCGGGAACACCACTCCAGTTCCTATGAGTTCCCCTCCTCTTCCTAAGAAGAAAGGAACTCAAAAATGTTCAGTTCCTCAGGGAACAACAATAGTTCCTACTCATGTTCCATCTGGTTTTGCTGGGTTTTCTGGGTTATCTGGTTTTGGTGCAGACACGAAGAAAGATGAGCAGATTCAGGAACTACAGACATCTGTTTCTCAGTTGAAGGAACTCCAGGGCGAAACTGTTACTAAACTCGAGTTCCTGCAGGAATAAGTGGGGGTCTTTGGTCTCTCTGGTCAAGGAACTCCAAGCATCCTTCCTTCATTTTTCCACTCAAACCTCTTTCACCCAGGCTACTATGCTTCAAAAGATTGATGACCTCACAATTGAAGTTGAATCCTCCGAGCCTCATGATTCTTAACCTAGCCTTTCATTTTTTTTGTCACTATGATACTTTTAGTTGGAACAACTTAAATTTTTTTTAGTTTATATTTTGTGGGTGTGATTCTTTTTTAGCCTTCCTAAAAAACTTGCTATGCTACGTATATCTATGACTTTAATAAATAGTTGTTGTTTCTTTTGCTTCATAACTTGTGTGATTTGTGTTCTTTATTTTGGATTTACTTCTTTATACCCACTTTGAAAGTCGGGTGCTGTGATTTGGAATGATCTTTTGCCTGTGTTGTTCTCTTTTTGTTAATGCCAACAGGGGGGAAATCATTTGCAAACATATTCAGGCGATCACACCATTGTTCCAAACTCATCAACTCTTGTTTTCTTCCTGCAAACATTAAAATTGGGTAAACAACATTTTTCTGTACTTTTCTGTGCGTTTGGAATTAAATCATGAAGTATGCATTATGGTTATCTCTTTTGTTGTGAAAAGTTTGCATGTGTTGCCATCACCAAAAAGGGGGAATATTGTTGTTCCTTAGTTTTGGATGATGACTAGATTGCAAACTTCCTGACATATTGGTTTGTTTTGATAAATAGTGTTTTAGTTCCGGAGTAGGAACTTTGTTATCTAAGCGAGTTCCAGAGTTGGAATCATGGATGGCGTGTCACTCATAATCAAGACTAAGCAATATAAACACAACAACATGACTTAAACTTTCAAATGATGATTTATGATTCAAGTTCCTATTCACAGTTCCTAAGGAACTATCTGCTGTTCCTTTCCAGATGCATTTGGTTTAACAGTTCCTCAGGAACTACCTGTTGCATTTGTGTTTTACAGTTCCTTCAAGGAACTGTCTGCTGTTCCTAAGATGGGACGTATGTTCAAGAGTATGTACTTAGGATTTATGTAAGTAATTTACGTTGCTTAATTACTAAGGAACTACATGGAATTTAATTAATGCAACAGTGGTTTTAAAAAATATTTAACTGAGAGTTTTTAGGAAATATTGTTAATAAATAAAACGGTTTTTTCACCATATACCGCCGACAAATTAAAAAATTCACCATATACCCTCAATGTTCCAAAAATTCACCATATACCCTTGAGTTTTCGAAAACGTTCACGAAATGCCCTTTTTCTAACTTCCGTTAACTCTCCGTTAGCTTTATTTACGATTTTGCCATTACTAACCCTAAACCCTAATTCTAATCTTACCCTAACCCTAATCTAATCCTTACCCTTACCCTAATCCTAAACCTAAACCCTTACCCTTACACTAAACCCTAACCCACCCGGCCCACCACCCTCCACCCCCGGCCCCAACACCCAACCCCTCCCCCTCCCTCCACCGCCGCATCCCCTCTCCCTTCCACCGCCACATCCCCCCCCTCCCTCTCCCTCCCCGCCGTGCCCTCCCCCACTCTCTCCCGTGCCCCGCAACCCGCGTAGCCCGAATTCGAAAGCCCCCCCCTCCTCATCCCCTCCACCGCCGCATTCTTATCCCCTCCCCTCCACCCAGTGTGCCCGCAGCCCACGACGTCCCCCACCCCTCGCGGGCCGCAGCCCACCCCCTCCCTCACCCTCGAATGATTTCGTCTTCCTCTTCGCTCTTTCGATCCGGGTTGCTCGGATCCGGGTTGAATTTTCACCGCCAAGGGAAGAGAGAGAAGCGGTGCATCGGCATCTCATCTGTTCCAAAAATTCTAGTGGGAAGGGGGGGGGGGGGAAATCGCTTGAGGGAGAGGGGAGGGGGGGGAATTCGACGGGGAGAGGGGAGGGGTGGGGTTAGGGGAATTCGACGGGGAGGGGGAGGGGTGGGGTAATCGACGGAGAGGGGGGTGGGGGAATCGACTGGGGGGGGGAAAGGAGTGGGGGAATCGACGGGGAGGGGGGGGGGGGGGGGGCGCCGGTGGAGTAGAGGGGGAGGGGGTGGGGGGCTGTGGGGTGGAGGGAGGGGGAGGGGTGGGGGGTTGGGTGGGGTGGAGGGGCTGGGTTAGATTAGGGTTTAGATTAGGGTTAGGGTAAGGGTTGGGGTTAGATTAGAATTAGGGTTAGGGCTTAATGATGGCAAAATCGTAAATAAAGCTAACGGTGAGTTAACGGAAGTTAGAAAAAGGGTAATTGGTGAACGTTTTCAAAAACTCAAGGGTATATGGTGAATTTTTGGAACATTGAGGGTATATGGTGAATTTTTTAATTTGTCGGGGGTATATGGTGAAAAAACCGTAAATAAAATAGTTTTTATTTTAAATAAAAATCCTTTCTTTGTTACTGAACAAATAAAAATGGATTTCTTAAATAAATTCCTTATTTCTCTCAACTGTTTAAAGCCACTTACTGTTAGTGGATTGTCCATTACTTTGCTTGTTCCTCAAGAAGTGTGAACGTGGGAAAATGATTTTACGTGGGTTACTGCTTCACACTTAGTGGAGGAACAAGTGGAACTGGCATGAGAAGACTTCACTATAAAAAGAGAAGTCTGCCTCATTGCAATCCACCAACTGAAAACATATTTGTCTACGTTTATATCTTAAGAGTTTTCAAAAAGTCAGTTGCATTCCATAAAAGTTCCAAAGTTCCTTAAGTATTTGAGTTCAACGTAATTACTAGTGTTTTAACACAATTTGAGTTGTATTTTGGGGAACAATGGTTGAGTGACTTTTGTAACGACTTAGAGTTAAGTCAGTGAGTAAAGGCTTCGGAGTAGAAGCAAGAGAAAGGAGAGTTCCAGTAATCAGAGGGGATTACTGTGGGAACTTGAGTTCGAGAGGAACTCGAGTTGTAGAGTGTTATTGTAATAGAGTCATTGCAATAATAAAGTTTTTGAGGTTTTCACTTCTTGATTAGTGTCAAGAAGTTTCCTCAATTTTATATTTCTCTGTCTCTCATATCACTGTTCCTTTATAGTTTTATAATTCCGCAAGAAACTTTGCTAAAAGTTACAAAGTACAATTCACCCCCCTCTTGTACGTGTTCCATTGAAGTATCAAGAACATAACCTTAATTGTAAATATTTTGGAGATAATTTCCAGCTGGTGCCGGAAAAACCATTTGTCTATGTTAAAGATAATTTGAAGTTACAATTGCAGAAGCTCAGCTCAAAACGTTACCTTCATGTTCTATTGAGAAGGTATATGTGCAAATTTTGCATGAGGGTACGAGATACTACTGGGATAAGACTAGACTGGGCATGGGCCGGCCAAGCACGCGGGCCGGCCCGGCCCGCCGTTTGGGCCCGGCCCAAGACGAGCCCGTTCAAGGCCCGGCCCGCCCGTTGTCCGCTCCGTGGGCCGTGGGCGGCCACGGTCAAGAAATTTAATTTCGAGCCCGCACCGCACGAGCCGCGTGGGCGGCCCGCGGGCCGAACGCTACTTTCTTTTGTGTTTTTAGCCTAAAACTGTCAAAAATACAAAAAAACAACATAAAACACGGCCGGGCCGCGAGAGGCACGAGCCCGGCCCGCGGCCCGTGGGCCGGGCCGGCCGTGGACAAAACCTGAAAATTTCAAGCCCGGCCCGGCACGGCCCGCCACTCACGGGCTCGGGCCGCCCGCCCGCCATTTCCCAGCCCGCGGCCGAGCCCGTGAACAGGCCCGGCCCGGCCCATGCCCAGGTCTAGATAAGACCATTATCAGTGAAAGAATTGCCATTCCAAAACATAAATTTGTTGCTTGGTGGCTATGTAGAATGGACTAAACACTACAGTTAGACTTTTCAAAGTGGGTATCTGCTCAAATTCTCATGACTCATCAATACAAAGATCAAAATACTATGACTTGGCTGTTACTATATATGTTCATCTCAATGTATGTCTTTGATACTTCCTCCGTTCCATAATAAGTGAAACACTTACTATTTTAGAATGTTTCAATATAAGTGAAACATACCTTAAATGGAAAAAAGAAAGTGACAAAATGACAAGAGTACCCATCACAAACTTGTGTGGTTTGTTTTTCTCTCTCCTCCTTTTGATAATGTAAAGGGTATTTATGACTTTTTGGCTTTTGAAAGTGATGTTTATTAAATCTTGTGTCAAATTCCTATGTTTCACTTATTATGGAACGGAGGAAGTATATCTTTTTAATATTATTTAAATTAATACATGATCGAAGATAATGGTTAAAATAATGCCTTAGAGATTGTAAAAGTCAAACAAGATAGTTATTGGTGAATAAGCCATTTAAGAAACCTTTTTTTTCGTTGTTTGACGATATAAAATTAAAAGCTGGCAAGAAGTCTTATCAAACAATTTAGGATGTAATGTCTAACTAATTTTTTTAAGATGAAATAAATTGGATATAAACTTATCTTTAACCGTTTAGAGACATGAATGAGGAATAGGTGAGTAGTTCATTCTCATCACCTTACATCCATGAGAAAGGGGTTTAGACCTTATAGTTGTTGGAGTATGTCCTACGATCAAGTGCATAACTCAAAAGTTATAAATTATTAATTATATCCAATATATAGTTTAGACAGTCATGATGCTTTGCTAGAAGCCAATCTTGACTTGTAATATTAATAAATGATTAATATATACTACTGAACTTGTTTGGACCTACAGGGTCACACCTAAACTACAATGTCGATTAATTAGTCTATTGGAGACTAATATTATTTGATAATACAAATAAATACTCTATTGCTAAAATAAAATGAGATAATTGTAATATCTTCTTATTTAGTAAAATATCAATTATAGGGATAATTGATTATGTTAATCTTTGATTGATTGGAATCAATTAATTAAATGAGTAACAATATCAATCACGTGATGATTGATTGCCCATAAATAAGGAAAGCAATATATCATCCTTTTTGAAATCTTCTTATTTAGTAAAATATCAATTATAGGGATAATTGATTATGTTAATCTTTGATTGATTGGAATCAATTAATTAAATGAGTAACAATATCAATCACGTGATGATTGATTGCCCATAAATAAGGAAAGCAATATATCATCCTTTTTGAAAGGATTTGCACGCATATATCAAGGGTGATAATGTAAGAATTTTTTGACCATTCATTACTTTTGTGCATTGCTTAGCCCGTGGGAGAAGAGAAAGAGAGTGAGAGAAAATTTTGCTCTCTAAAATTTTACAAGAGATTATTGTATCAAAACAATTAGTTGTTTTAAGGTTCTAGCAAATCTATAAGTCTAATCTTCATTGTGGTGGTGGACTACTTGTGGAGGGATTTCATTTGAGATTCTAGAGTTAACATCAACGAGGCACGCTACAATGTACAATATCTTAACTCCCTCCTGTAGATTCATTATAGTATTTTTAGGGTGTTCTTGGGAATAGGATTTGTACAAATTGTTTGTATTTCCGCATCGTAAATCTTATTAGTGGTATCAGTCGCCTCCCTATTTATGCTATTTTGATCTTTGTAGATGCATATTATTTAATCTTGTTAGTATTAAATTTGGACTTGTGAATTTGCAACATATTATTTTGTTTTTTATTGGAATTCGAATAATATTAATATATGATATATAGTATTCGCATTTCAATTTATTTATGAATAGCTCATATAATATATTTTATTTCTTATATTTGAATTTTTTTTTTGATGAGATCAGTACATTTTTTTCCGATTATAAGTCCTTTAAGTATTTGTTCGAATAATATGATTATTAAATTTTTTTATTTTTAAAAGTTGAAATCCTTTACTCAATTTTTTTTAGGTGTGTAATTTTATTTTTTAGAATACGCAAATTTGTAGGCAAGGGTGTCTAATTTGTTTAATTTTTCAAATTAAATTACACATTTTAATTATTGACAATGGGATTTTAAATAAAAAAAAGAAAAAAAGAAAGAAAGAAGGAGGACAAGTGCCGTATCATATGATGTTCTCTGTGATACTTCTTGATCTAATAAGATATCACAGAGAAGTATAGCACTCCCATGTTCATCAAGCATGTGATACTTGGTTCATTATTAGTACTTTGGACATGTCCATGCTATTGGCTTCTCAGATGGGCTGCTGTAGTTATAGACTGGGCCTGGCAGTGGTTCCCATGAGCCTACTGTTGGGTCTGGGCTACATTTAAAAAAAAAACAGTTTCGGGTTTTAAAAGTTGTTAAACCCAAGTTTCTTCAATCCAAATTTTGAACCTAATTGTTAGGTGCTCCATGTCTAAGTGGGAGTTTAGTTCAACTCTCCTTATTTTGGATAAAGTTGCAATTTTATTATCATGATAATATAAAGTCCAAGTATAATTTCTAACACTATTAAATTTTGTTATATTTTGAACTAATTAAAATTGTTGATTAGTTTAACTAATATTTTGTATTAGAATTGTCTAATATAAACTGGGTCACTTACTCTAAGTAAGTGAATGAATGAATAATTTTATGCTTGAATGTTGGATGACTAGTATGGCCCAAATTAGGATAGAAAATATGATATGCGTACCGTTTATGTATTTTTGTATCTTAAATACGGACTGCGAGCCGTTTTGTATTTTTGTAATTTTATTTAAATTTCAAATAACTTGTATGATGATTGGAGAATCAAGTTTTGATGGAGATCAAAAGGCGGATACAAGGAAGCATCTTCAAGTTTAGTTTAAGGTGTAGGGGCCATACTAGGATCATTTTAAATTATGCATTTAATTATTGCTTTTATTTTGTTATTATGTTCTTGTTCTAATTACTATTAGTTCACTAAATTTAGAACCGACATAGTAACTTAAGTCCTCAAATTTTAAAATTTTGAATAAATTAGATACCCACCCTTACACACCTCTATTCATGTCTTTGATCATTAGTAATGGGCTTGCCAAACCAAGGTATTATCTTTTATCTTAGAACATTTAGAGTATATTTAAGAAATTTACAAGTATGTAAGGTTTTTCAACAAGGTATCCAATTAGGATTTGGGCTTTGGGGTATAGGAATGGGCTTTTACATGCGATGTTTCTCATTAACCAAGAGTTATAGGAGTATAACTAATAAAGTGTTATTTACCTAAATCATTTATCTCTTAGGTGACCGGCCAAAGCCGGCTTAGGATTAAATGAGTTGGGGTCTTGGAATCTTTTAGCCTAAATGAGGACGTTTTTAGACTAGAAGCCTTTAACTTGTTTTAACTTGGTTAAAATTTGAAGTTATTGTTTATAATCATAAACCTAAAACTTTATTTTTTCATTTGTAGATGGTTACTCCTAATTCAAACTCCGCTATGTCATCTTTTGGTATTCGCTCTATTCTCGAAAAGGAAAAACTTAATGGAAACAATTTTCTGGATTGGTATCGCAACTTGAGAATAGCTCTTAAGTCTGAAATGAAACTGGATGTTCTTGAAAACCCTCTCCCTGCTGAACCTACCCTTCGAGCATCTGCTGAGACTCAACAAGCATATGATACGACAGTAGCTAGATCTCTTGATGTTACATGTTTGATGTTAGCATCCATGAATTCTGAATTGCAAAAACAATTTAAAAATATGGAGGCTTTTGACATCATTCATCAGCTCAGAGCTATGTTTCAGAAACAAGCAAGAATTGAGCGCTATGAAACGGTTAAGGCTATCCTTGAGAGCAGTCTCAAAGAAAGTGAACCTGTTGGTCCACACGTTCTCAAAATGATGGGTTATTTTGAGAATCTGGAACGATTAGGTGTCACTTTAGGTGATGAGCTATCAATTGACATCACTCTCCACTCCCTTCATAAGGGGTATGACCAATTCGTGTTAAACTTTAACATGAATGAGTTGGAGAAGACTATGAATGAGCTTCTAGGAATGCTCAAGACTGCTGAACCAAGTATTAAGGTTGCACCTAAGAAGCCTATTCTTATGATTCAGAAAAAGAAAGGGGTTTTCAAGAAGAAAGGCAATAAAAAGCAATACCCTCAGAGTAAGGGTAAGGGCAAACAGGTTGTCAAAACTAAGGCTGGAGCTACTCCAGACCAAGAATGCTTTCATTGCCACAAACCAGGTCATTGGAAGAGGAATTTTCCTAAGTATCTAGAGGACAAGAAGAATGGCAATATTGCTTCTACCACAGGTATACATGTTATTGAAGTTAATCTCACTATTTCTAATTCTTGGGTATTTGATACCGGATGTGGATCTCACATTTGTACAAATGTGCAGGGACTAAAGAAAAGTAGGAGCTTGGCTTGAGGGGAAGTGGACCTACGTGCTGGCAACGGAGCAAAGGTTGCAGCTTTAGCCGTAGGCACTTTTAGTTTAATAATGCCCTCTGGGCTTGTTTTGGATTTGAATAATTGTTATTTTGTTCCAGCTATTTCTAAAAACATTATTTCTGTTTCCTGTTTGTATACAGAAGGGTTTACTTTTGAGATTAAGAATAAATGTCTTTCTTTTCAAAAGGATGGAATATTTTATGGTAGTGCTCACTTATTTAATGGGCTCTATTTGCTAGATTTAGAAAGACAAGTTTATAACATTGATACTAAAAAGGCCAAATCAAATGATTCAAATAAAACTTACCTTTGGCATTGTCGTCTTGGCCACATAAATGAGAGACGTATCCAAAAACTTCAAAAGGAAGGACTTTTGGAATCATTTCATTTCGAATCATATGATACATGCGAATCTTGCTTACTTGGCAAAATGACAAAAGCTCCATTCACTGGTGTAAGTGAAAGAGCAAGTGACTTATTAGGTCTCATACATTCTGATGTTTGTGGACCAATGAGTACAAATGCTAGAGGCAATTATCAGTACTTCATAACATTCACAGATGACTTTAGTAGATATGTGTATATCTACCTTATGAGGCATAAATCTGAAGCTTTTGAAAGGTTTAAAGAATTTCAAATGGAAGTATAGAATCAGCTTGGCAAGACAATAAAAGCCCTTACATCTGATCGAGGTGGTGAGTATTTAAGCCAAGAGTTTGATGACCATCTCAAAAGTTGTGGAATTATTTCCCAATTAACTCCTCCAGGAACACCACAATAGAATGGTGTGTCCGAAAGGAGAAATCGAACTCTATTAGATATGGTTCGATCAATGATGAGTCAGGCCGATCTTCCGATATCATTCTGGGGTCATGCCTTGGAAACTGCCGCACTAATCTTAATTAAACAGAACTCCAACCAAAGCTGTTGAAAAGACTCCATATGAGTTATGGGATGGAAAAACTCCAACTATGTATTTTCTTAAGATTTGGGGATGCAAAGTTTATGTAAAACATTTACAATCTGACAAACTTGCACCTAAATCTGACAAATGTTACTTTGTCGGTTATCCAAAAGAAACAAAGGGGTATTACTTCTACAATAAAACTGAGAACAAAGTGTTTGTGGCTCGAACTGGTGTCTTTCTCGAAAGAGAACATCTTTCTAGAAATTCAAGTGGGAGAAATATTCACCTCGAGGAAATTCGAGCTGAAAATGAGCCACAAAATCAGGAGCCCCTACAAGTAGTTGTGGAAACTGATAAGACTTTACAACCTGTTGTGGAATCTACCTCCGTGGCACCCGCCCCTCGTAGGTCTACTAGGAAAGTTTCAGTACCTGAGAGATATGGATTTCTCGTGTCTGAAAATAAAGGAATATTGCTTTTAGAAAACAATGAGCCTACTACCAATAAAGCAGCTATGGCTAGTTCTGATTCCGACTTATGGTCAAAAGCCATGAAATCCGAAATGGATTCCATGTATGAAGATCAAGTTTGGAACTTGGTTGATTTGCCCGATAAGGTTAAACCTATTGGATGCAAATGGGTTTTCAAGTTGAAAACTGACATGGATGGAAATGTATATATCCATAAAGCTAGGCTAGTGGCACAAGGTTTCAAACAAATTCATGGTATATACTATGATGAAGCCTTTTCACCAGTAGCTATGCTGAAATCTATTCGGATACTTCTAGCAATTGCCTCATATTATGACTATGAAATATGGCAAATGGATGTTAAAACCGCTTTCCTAAATGGTTTTTTGGAAGAAGAAGTGTACATGACACAACCTGAGGGTTTTATTGATCCTAATGCACCTAGAAAGGTATGCAAGCTTCAAAAGTCCATTTATGGATTAAAGCAAGCATCAAGGAGTTGGAACCTCCAATTTGACGAGTTAATCAAATGTTTTGGTTTTCTCAGAAATGAAGAGGAATCTTGTGTTTACAAGAAAGTTAGTGGGAGTAAGATTGTTTTCTTGGTCTTGTATGTAGATGACATACTTCTGATTGGAAATGACATTCCCATGCTAGAGTCTGTAAAGATATGGCTTGTAAAATGTTTCTCAATGAAAGACCTTGGTGAGGCTCAATACATACTAGGCATTAAGATCTATAGGAATAGATCTAAAAGAATGATTGGACTAAGTCAAGAAACTTATATTGATAAGGTTCTGACTAGGTTCAATATGAAAGGTTGTAAAAGAGGTTTTCTACCCATGTCTCATGGCATAAGTCTGAGCAAGACTCAGTGTCCTTCGACGACTGATGAGAAAGACCGCATGAGCAAGATCCCATATGCGTCAGCTATTGGATCTGTCATGTATGCCATGATATGTACTAGACCAGATGTTTCCTATGCTTTGAGCATGACCAGTAGATACCAAGCAAATCCAGGTGATGACCATTGGACTGTTGTGAAGAATATTCTAAAGTACCTTAACAGGACTAAAGAAAAATTCTTAGTTTATGGAGGAGAGGATGAGCTAAGTATAAAAGGTTATACTGATGCTAGTTTCCAAACAGATAAGGATGATTTTCGATCACAGTCGGGATTCATATTTTGTTTAAATGGAGGAGCGGTGAGCTGGAAAAGTTCCAAACAAAGCACCATAGCAGATTCTACAACCGAAGGCCGAGTACATTCTTTGCATCGAAGCGAAAAAGAAGCCGTCTGGATAAAGAAGTTCATTTCGAACTAGGAGTGGTTCCTAGTATTGCTAGTGCTTTGGATGTTTATTGTGATAACACTTGGAGCTATAGCACAAGCAAAAGAACCAAGATCACACCAAAAATCCAAACATGTACTCGGGAGATTTCATCGATTCGAGAGATAGTTGATCGAGGAGATGTTAGGATATGTAAAGTTCATACGGATAACAATGTTGCCAGATCCGCTTACTAAGCCACTTTCTCAGCAGAAACATGAGAGTCATACTTGACTATGGGAATTAGGAACATTGGAGAATGACCTATATTTGTATTTAATATTGAACGTAGTTCATTATTAAAATAAAAGGTTTATGTTTATTATTTTATAAATATATGTTTGTTTAAATTCGGTTGAGTATTAAAACAAATGTCCAAAGTAATAAGTTGTTTTAAATAGGATGTTGAGTACGAGGACTCAACTATGGAACCCTATTAAGTGAACTAAAATAAATGATTACCTAGTCCCTAATCAGGTCATTAAGTAGGTACATTAATGACCTATAATGATTAGTTTATAGATAGATTGATGATCATGTTTCATGGATCATAGGGGCATTGAATGTCTAATCAATTATATTAATGTGAATTGGTGAATACACATTGGATTTGACCCACATAGAGAAATCTTTAAGAGCTGAATGTCATAAGTTTCTCTAAAATATAAATGAGTTGATTCCTCCGACTTGAGTTTACCACTGATTCCTTACATTGATGACTAGTACACTTTGGCATTGTCAAACGTCGTGCCGTAAAAGGAGACTATAAAGGCAATGTACATGTTGCTATGAGTCGTGTGAAGGATAGAGGGTAAATAAGATGGAATTGTCCTCCTATTACATAGGAATGTTGTTTTGGGCCTCTCAGAGAGTTTAAACTGTAAAATGCATGGCCGTGCTCGAATGGATTGTGATTCAATCATTCGTTTGACAGTTGAACTTGGAGACTGAGAAATATTCTGGACTTCATAAGGATGACAAGATTTCTTACCTTATGTTCAGATATAACAATAAAAGACAAAGGAATTATAAAGCACCACTTGCTCTAGGACAAGTGGGAGATTGTTGGAGTATGTCCTACGATCAAGTGCATAACTCAAAAGTTATAAATTATTAATTATATCCAATATATAGTTTAGGTAGTCGTGATGCTTTGCTAGAAGCCAATCTTGACTTGTAATATTAATAAATGATTAATATTTACTCTCGAACTTGTTTGGACCTACAGGTCACACCTAAACTACAATGTCGATTAATTAGTCTATTGGAGACTAATATTATTTGATAATACAAATAAATACTCTATTGCTAAAATAAAATGAGATAATTGTAATATCTTCTTATTTAGTAAAATATCAATTATAGGGATAATTGCTTATGTTAATCTTTGATTGATTGGAATCAATTAATTAAATGAGTAACAATATCAATCATGTGATGATTGATTGCCCATAAATAAGGAAAGCAGTATATCATCCTTTTTGAAAGGATTTGCACGCATATATCAAGGGTGATAATGTAAGAATTTTTTGACCATTCATTACTTTTGTGCATTGCTTAGCCGTGGGAGACGATAAAGAGAGTGAGGGAAAATTTTGCTCTCTAAAATTTTACAAGAGAGTATTATATCAAAACAATTAGTTGTCTTAAGGTTCTAGCAAATCTAAAAGTCTAATCTTCATTGTGGTGGTGGACTACTTGTGGAGGGATTTCATTTGAGATTCTAGAGTTAACATCAACGAGGCACGCTACAAAGGTACAATATCTTAACTCCCTCCTGTAGATTCATTATAGTATTTTTAGGGTGTTCTTGGGAATAGGATTTGTACAAATTGTTTGTATTTCCGCATCGTAAATCTTATTAATAGTAAGTAGTAACATAAACTTTCGTCAAAAGAAAAAAAATCTAGCTAAGTGAGGCTTTATCGTAGTTAATAAAAATGTAAATTCATGGATATACATGAATTTTCTCACTAGTTTATGAACATATCAAGGTTAACTTATATTATATTGATTCTTTCGACGATTCATGTTAGCCGATTTCAAATCATTTTGAAATTGACGCTTTGTTATTATTATTGTTGTATCAAAAACTTATACTCCCTCCGTCCCATAATCTAAGTCCCCTTTCCTTTTAAAGTGTCCCAAAATATAAGTCATGTTTCTATTTCCAATCAATAATTATGTCTAAAATACCCTCATGAAAATAATTTAATTTCCAAAAACTCCTTATAATTTCAGCTTCTAATGCACCATTATTAATGATAAAATAGAATCTTTTACCCCATTGAACTCTTCTACACATTAAACCATGCAACATTAAATTTTTATTTTTTGTTAAAAAGAAAAAAACAATGTAGGTGTTTTCCAATAAAAATGAATCTTTTTTATTCAAATAAAACAAGATTCCACTTTACCTTAATTCCCGTGTAAAAACAGAATCAGGACTTATATTATGGGACGGAGGGAGTATTTGATTATCAATTCCACTACTTTAATTTTCAGTTTTAAAACATACTTCATAACTGACATCTCAAAACTTATGGAAGCGTATTACTAGGAAAAAGATGATGTATGTCCCCCACTGAAACCGAAAAAACAAAAGTGACAAAAAATTGACAACAGGAAATACACCGAGCAAAAACGTGTCTTTTTAACGCTTCAGATTCAGTAAAGATGAAAGACACTTATTTGCGTCTCTCTGAAAAATAGAGTCAAAAGAGAGTCAAAAGAGAGAGAAAGGAGCTCCCACTAGTTGACGGAAGAGATAATGGAAGCACTCACAAGCTCCGTCAATCCTCCGCCGCCTACTCAAAGGTAATCTCAACTTCTGTTTTTTTAATATATATTATTATTATTATTATAAAAACACTCTTTTGTTACAGCTTAATTTTTATCATTAGTTTGATATTTTATCCCTGCAAATCTTTTGAATGAACTGGGTTTGAAGATTGTAACATTAAATTGAGATTGGTGAGTTATATATAATTTTGTCTGTTGATTAAAAGTTTGCTATTTTCTTTTTTTATTAATGTTATTACTTCTTTATTACTAGAATAAATTCTAAATTAAGTTGATTTATTTCTCCAAGAAAATAAATATTGGGATGCCATCTTTGGTGCCTGCATGGAACTTGACTACTTGATGATAAGAAATTTATTGGTCTGTTTTTTTTTTTTTTTTTTTTTTTTGGGTTCCTTAGCTATCAAAGATTTAAATGCACTATTTAATCATAATTAAACAGGAAATGATTTCCTATATTATTTGGGATGTAGAAAGCTTTTTTTTTCTTTTTTAACTTGAGCTGTAGGCTGACTTGAGGATTTCCAGTGTTGGTGGAATGATGACTTGCTAGTGAGATGTATGATTAACAACTACAACTATGTTAGTCGGACTACTCGTGTTGGACATTGGTACATATCAAGTGTCGGATTCGGATTTTTTATGAAAATATGTTTGGCCTATAATGAGGTGTCAAAGTGTCCATATCGGAGTGTTGTGGATTGGACACGAATAATTGAGGTGATATGAAGGGTCCAAGTAACATATTTTTTTTAACTTGAAATCGAGCCAATTATATTACCATAAAAGAGGATATGGGAACCTCAGTAATCCAGTACAATAAACTACAGCCAATCTTAGTTAGAATATCCAAAAACCAAGGATTTAAAACTGATAAACCAATTACAACATAAAAGCTCGACCACAATTAGTTGACGTTGATAACAGTCTTCCCTCTTGCATTTTGAAGATCCTTGTTAAAAACATCTTGAATCCAAGCCGGCATTCCCACATGAACCACCCTCGAGTCATCCATGCTCCTGCCATAGCTAGCCAGTTCACGGGCCACATAATTAGCCTCCCTCTTCACATTAAGTAAGATCACAGTCCAATCTAATTTCAGCAAGGTGGCCACATCACTGATGATGGAGGCAAGTTCATGAGAGCTGTAGATTTCAGGATTCTGTAGCATCCGCCTGACACCTTCAGCATCAATTTCCAACTCAATCTTCGAAAGATGAATGTCCTTGGCCATATTGAGTCCCTCTCTAATAGCTAATAGTTCAGCACCCACTGGGCTGACTGTCGTGAAACGAAGGGAATACCCCAGCACCCAAGAACCATTTGCTCTCCTGAACACGCCCCCCCGCCAGCTTTGTCCTTTGCAATCCAACTCTCATCAGTGTTAAGCTTGAGGAAATCTTGATGAGGAGGAACCCAAGTACTGGTAACATTAGGCTGTTGTTGAATTGGGATACCAGGAAGAGCCTGCATCAAAGATTGACAGAATTGTATATCCGTAGCAAGTTTATTGAAATAAGAAACAATAGGGACCATTTTCAAATCAAAAGTAGCTAAAATTCTTGCAATCCAGATGTGCCAAATTGTGATACCAAAGATCTCTTGCCAAGAAGAAGAAAACTGAAATTAAAAATTAACCAGTCGTGCCAATTCAAATTATAAAATTTGGTGTAGTCATTAGGGGCATGAAGAGGAAAGGTATGAAAGATCTTTTCCCAAGTGGTGCAAGAAGAGACACAATCTCTAAAAAGATGTAGGTGAGACTCCTCTTCTGTCCTACATCTATAACAAACAGGATCTAAATTGGCAATCTTGGCAACAAGGGAAATGCTGACTGGAAGAATTTCGTAAAAAAGATTTCATAAAAGCATCCTATACTTGTAAGGAATGTTTAATTTCCTAAGAGTCTTCCATTTGACCCCTGAGTTATCGATAATGATATCATGCAACAAGTGGTAGGCATATTTAATGGTGAAATCACCATGAGCAGAGAGAGTCCAAGTCCAAGAATCTTCTCTATCATGTAAAGTGGGAACAGGAATAGCTTGTATATCCTTGATGATGTCATCTGGAACCAGATTAAATATCCTACTCAAATTCCAAGCCCCATTCTAGATTAAATCCTTGACTCGAAGATGCGCAAGACTATCAGGGACAAAACAATCCGGGTTCAGATACAAAGGAGTATCCCCCACCCAATGATTGAACCAAACTGAAGTGTTGAGACCATTACCAATCGAAATCTTAAGTCCCTTCTTCAAGGTGGGTCTACCTTTAATGATGTCTTTCCACAACGGAGAAGAGGAAGAAGTAACCCGTCAATCCAAGAAGTTTGTTCCTCTAAGATAACGATCCGAGAGAAGGGCAACCCATAGTTTGTCAGGTTTAGAGAGGATCTTCCATCCAAGTTTGGCCATGAAAGACATGTTCCAATATCTAAGATTTCTAACTCCTAGCCCTCCCTTACACATAGGGTTACTGACGGTCTTCCAATTAGTATGAGGAATATAGCGAGAGACATCCACTTTATTCCAGAGGAATTTCTTACAAGATTGTTCTAGATTATTGAATATAATATAGGAAGTAAGGCTGTTTGCATTGCATAAAGGGGATAAGTGTTGAGAACCGACTTAACAAGAGTGCATCTCCCAGCCATATTTAAAAGCTTAGCTTGCCAACCTTTGATTTTCTATTTAGTTTTATCAAGAATATGCATAAAATCTGTTTTGCAAGGTCTGAGGGGGGAGATATTTATACCAAGATATTTACCAAAAGAACCAAATTGATTTATTTGGCAGAAGTCTGCTAAAGCTCTTCTAATGTTATGATTCATTCTTCTTGGAAAAATAAGCGAAGATTTATGGCTATTTATCTGAAGACCTGAAAGCTTATAGAACTCGTGAAGAACAGACTTGATGTGGGTAATGTTCTCTTTCGAAGCCTGACCAAACCGGAAAACGTCATCAGCGTAAAAAAGATGAGTAATGTCAAAAAATTTCGAGAACTTTATGAGTTTCCAGATTTTATTGTCTACACTGTTTTGAATCATCTTTGAAAACCTATCAAGACACAATACAAAAGTGTAAGGAGAGAGAGGATCTCCTTGTCTAATTCCTCAAGAGGGACAAAAACTTTCAGTGATTTCATCATTCCAGAGAACAGAGATAAAACAATGAGAAATACAGTTGAGAGTGAGATTGATGAAATTGGTAGGAAGATTAAGATTAATTAGAGTGTCACTAATGAAACTCCATTCCAAAGAGTCAAAGGCCTTAGAAATGTCAATTTTGAGGGCCATAATGTTTTTAGACTTAGGAGCTTTGTTAAAATGATGGGCCATCTCTTTCACAATGATAATATTCTCCTCAATGGAGCGGTCCATTATAAAACTGGATTGCAATGGGCTTACCCATTGTGGCAAATAAGGTCTAGGTCGATGTACAATGATTTTAGTGAGCAGTTATAGGAAGAGTTACAAAGCCCAATCGGCCGGAAGTCTTTCAAAGTAGTAGGAGCTGGGACCTTTGGAATCAAACACAAATAGGAAAAATTAATATCTTCAGGTAATAGTCGGTTTCACTTGTCAGCACAAATTTGTACTAATACTTTGCCTATAGCTTGAGCAAGAGTTTACAATATGAAGCAATGGTACCTTTTGGAGTTGATTCTCTTCTGTATTATAATTACACTTCAAACTTCAATCCATTTTCAAATCTTCATGCTGATTCTGTGATTTGTGACATTTAGCTGTAGCTTAAATCAGCGTCTGCTTCTACTGTAAAGTGTTGGTTCGTGACACAGTACAGTTTTTTTATCTGTATAGCTTAAAGCCGATGAAACGTTATATACCTTTTGATTTTCCATTATTTTCTTTCAACTAGTGAATCATGGGTTTCTGAAATTTCAAACGTAAAATATTTTGCTTCACTGATGTAGTGTGTTCAGACTTCAGATTTTGAGTCAGTTGTGGTGAGATTTTGAGTCAATGCACAATTGCATTAACAGCTTGTTTGGTAGAAAGGATTTGGAAGGAAAAGAAAGGAAGTGGAAGGAACTTTGTTACTTTCCAATGTTTGGTTCATTAAAAAAAATTTAAGTGAAAGGAAAGGGAAGGAATTGGAAGGAAAAACTCTTTAATAAAATTTCAATTTCCTTTCCTCCCAAAAGTTGGGGAATTGGGAAGGAAAGAGAAAATTTATACCAAACATGGGAAGTTAAGGTTTTTTTCCTTTATCTTCCATTCTTTTCCTTTCTTAATCGTTCCTTTCTCTTCTCTTCCTTTACTAAAAATGAACCAAACATACTGTAAAGGGATCTTCAATTTTTATTGTTCCACTTGTTAGTGTAGATTGAATAAACAGTTCTCGTTCTTTTCTGGTGCTCTAGCTCGAAGCTTCCCTCATATATCACGGATTTCTTCGTAGTGGCTCCCTTCCATGCCTCATTTCATATGCTGAAAGGTACGCATTTGTTATGTTCACCATTCCTTCAGGTGGTTCTCTCAATAGCCTCTTGAAGATACACATTCATTGGGAATTAATAATATAAAATCTCTGATATTTCGATCTCGATCATTCCTTTGAAAATCTTTTGAATTCCCCTTCCATCTGGCTCATTGTAGTCAGTTTGCATGGACTATGCTGGATCTGAACAATAGTGCTGGCAGCACACTCCCCATTTCTTGGGTTGTTGTTCCTGTAGTTTTGCCTTTTGATTCTTTCTGTAAACATATTGATCATGCTGTAAATGAAGCACAGTCCTGGTGGTAAAAATCTAGAAACAGCATATTGGCTGCTTTCCACATGTATAGTAGCTTCTTTTGCATTGATTTATGAAGTATTGGAAGGTCCCTTTGACTTCCATGCACCGCCTCAAAAGTCTTCTCATGATATGATTTAGCTATCAGAGAGACAGAAATGTGAAACCTAGCTCACCTATGTTATGATATATACAAGGAAGATTTTCTATAATACTAGAGATTTGCATCTGGTGGCTGAGGTTAGTTACGGCTACCCCTCTGCATTTGAATGCACTGATTTTTGGTACTCTTCTCAACTATTGAGGGCATTTTTTTTTTAATATCTCGTGAACATCAAAGAGTTCGTGAAACAAATCCCTGAATGCAATGCATGTCAAAATATCCATAATACTTCTATTGCATCTGTGTGTACGTGAGGCCTGAAAGGGTTCAGAAACGCTTCCTTTCATGTACGTGGTTAAAATAGCTGATCATGTATTCATTTCTAAGAGGACTTACGACTAAGAACATAGATGATCTATTAGAATTAGCTAACTGTTGTGTATCAGATAATGGGTTGATTAGGAACCACCTCTCCGTTTTTGTAGGGGCAATGCTGTATACATCTGACTCCCTTTACCCTGTCCACTGCAGGAGCTTCTTTCAATTTACTGGGGTAGATCTTGTTGTAAATGATGAATGAGAAGCTAATAGTCTTGCTTTTTTTAAAAAATTCTTTAGTCCTCCAATATGAGAGTAACATTCACAGGGTGCAGTATGAATAGTCTTCAATGATGTGAACTGTGTAATTTGGCCGTGCTGGCTGTGAATGATTTTATATGATATTGTTTCCATCAACTCAACTAACATGTTACTGGAGCCAGCAAAAGTCAGATATGCTTCATGATTTGTTATACCTTTTAATTTTAACAAATAATCTGGAGCATAAATGAAAGTTAGGTGATGAGGTCACAATGAAATAAAAACCCCAGGAGGTTCTTGCATCTTGGGAATGTAGTCCTAATTTAATCGGGACACTGATATACTTTTTTAACATATAGAACAGGAGGAATCCCGGTAATTGTTCCACAATTTAGTATCAAGCTCTGACAATGATGAGGAATATCTTCATGTGACACATTGCATATTATAATGTGTTGGACTACCTATTTTCATACTGAAATGTGGTTGTTAATTGGGCTTGTTTGTTAAACAGGAACTTCGGCCTTTACAAATGTTGACATGTCCTTTTATCGTGCCTTTGTTTCTCCAGGTTACTGGGAAAAGTGGCATTGGTGACTGGAGGAGCCACTGGTATAGGAGAGAGCATCGTGCGTTTGTTTCACAAACATGGTGCAAAAGTATGTATTGTAGATATCAGAGATGATGCTGGCCGACGCCTCTCTGATTCCCTTGGCGGTGACCCGACAATTTGTTTCTTTCATGGCGATGTTACTAAAGAAGATGATGTTAAACGTGCTGTTGACTTCACATTTGAAAATTTTGGCGCTCTTGATATTATGGTTAACAATGCAGGGATCACGGGTCCTCCTTGCGACGACATTCGTAATGTGGACCTCTCTGATTTCGAGAGGGTATTTGATGTAAATGTGAAGGGTGTTTTTCTGGGGATGAAGCATGCTGCTCGAATAATGATCCCATCGAAGAAAGGATCCATAATTTCTCTTTGTAGTGTTTCGGGCCTCTTAGGGGGGCTTGGCCCACACGCATACACAGGATCCAAACATGCTGTTTTGGGCCTGACGAAGAATGTGGCAGCTGAACTAGGATTGCATGGTATACGGGTCAATTGTGTATCTCCGTATGCGGTTCCAACGAACTTGGCCTTGCCTCATTTGCGCGAAGATGAGAGGACAGAAGATGCTATTGCTGGTTTCCGGGCTTTCAGTGGAAGCAAAGCCAATCTGAAGGGGTTGGAGTTGACAGTTGATGATGTTGCGAATTCTGTGCTTTTTTTGGCGAGCGACGAGGCAAGGTATGTAAGTGGAGATAATCTTATGGTTGATGGAGGGTTCACAGTTGTGAATCACTCCCTACAAGTCTTCAGATGATTTATGTTGCCTAGTCTTCTAGCAGGTGATTGTTCATCACATTGTTTAGATTTGAATAATTGGTATGTAATTGGTGATTCAAATGCTGGTATTTGAAATATCCAAAAGGCACACATTCTCTAAGAAAATTGCATATGCCTCGAGTATCATTAGTATTCAATAGTTGATAAAATTAGTATTATTCAAAGTCATTGAGTTTTAGCCGCCAGTATCAAATGGTCCAATGACCAATCAATGAGGTTAAATGATAGCATTGACATGATAACAAATTGGCGCTTGATCATTTGTTAACTTGAACATATATGTTGACAAACTAGCTCTTAGATCCGTGCAAATTGTGGAAATTTTTTGTTTTATAGATTAAAGATGTTAGGAAGTTGCTCCTAAAATTATGATGTGAATATTAACTTGTGATTTATAATTTTATAATCGTGTGTTGAGATTATTTTAAAACTGGTTTATGACCGTGTGTTGAGTGGCTAATGTAAGTTAATGTCATGGTGGATCACGTGAGTCGTGACTCATCATTTATTTTTTTTAAAAAGTTGATTCAGAGCAAAGGCTCAGATAAAATCATAATTCGCATTAGTGTTGTCATTCAGCAAAACACCCGTGTCCAGCAATCTCGCTCACACACATACACTGATACACACACATTCTCTCTCTCTCGTCGTTATTTGCACCACCTCTGTACCACATCAGGCCACCCACTGGCCACATCCCACTTAGCCACGACTTTTTAATTTTTTTTAATTTTTTTCAATGCGTTTGAGTTTTAGTACTATTTAAGGTATACTTAATTACATCTAATGATTTTATAAATCGAAGATGTAAGTTTCTCCTGAAATTATGGTATAAATATTAAGTGATTTAGAATTTCATAATCGTGTGTTGAGATTATTTAAAAACTGGTTTATGACACGTGTGTTTGGTGGCTAATGTAGTTAATGTCATGGTGGATCATGTCACCCATCATTTTATTTTTAAAAAAAGTTGATTGAAAAGGTCTTTGCTTTGTCTACTGCTTCCCTCAGAGGCTCAAATAAAATAATAATTCGCACCACTATTATCATTCAGCCATACACCCGCGTTCGCTCCCGCTTCCTGTAGTCCCGCTCACATTTTATTTTCTATCTCTCTCTCTCGCTCCGTTACTTTCACCACTGTTGCACCACATTAGGCCACTTGCTGGCCGCTGCCCACTTAGCCATGACTTTTCTTTTCTCAATATGTTTGAGCTTTAACACTATTTAAGGTATACTTAATTACATCTAATGGTTTAATAAATTGAAGATGTTAGGAAGTTGCTTATGAAATTATGATGTGCATATTAACTTGTTATTTAAAATTTTATACTCGCGTGTCGAGATTATTTTAATATTGACTTATGACCCGTGCGTTCAGTGGCTGATGTAGTTAATTTCATGGTGGATCATGTGACCTATTATTTTATTTTTAAAAAAAGGTTGATTGAAAAGGTATTTACTCTGTCTACTGCTTCCCATAGAGGCTTAGATTAAATCATAATTTGCAGCACTATTGTCATTCAACCATACACCCGCTTTCGCTCCCGCTTCCGACAATCCCACTCATCTCTCTCTCTCTTGTCGTTACTTGCACCACCGCTACACCTCATCAGGCTACCCACTGGCCATCTTCCACTTAGCCATGACTTTTATTTTCTCAATGTGTTTCAATTTTAATATTTTTTAAGGTATACTTAATTACAACTAATGGTCAAAAACTTAGCATTGTGGTGCGAATGTACTGATTGGCTTGAAATTAGCTAATATTTAATTTTGTTTTTGAAAAATTCATATTTTTAATATCTTGTAGTAAACGTATTTAATAGAATTGTGATTTATTTTAGTGAAATTAATCAAATTTATGGATATGGTTAAAATTGTGATATTATATTTTTTATGGATATGGTTAATAATCGAAAAATTCGAATATAACTTTTGGAGAGAAACTCCATATAATTATTTTTTTAAGTCATGGATTGGTTATTGATTGACCCGACAATTTGTTTCTTCCATGGCGATGTTACTAAAGAAGATGATGTTAAACGTGCTGTTGACTTCACATTTGAAAATTTTGGCGCTCTTGATATTATGGTTAACAATGCAGGGATCACGGGTCCTCCTTGCGACGACATTCGTAATGTGGACCTCTCTGATTTCGAGAGGGTATTTGATGTAAATGTGAAGGGTGTTTTTCTGGGGATGAAGCATGCTGCTCGAATAATGATCCCATCGAAGAAAGGATCCATAATTTCTCTTTGTAGTGTTTCGGGCCTCTTAGGGGGGCTCGGCCCACATGCATACACAGGATCGAAACACGCTGTTTTGGGCCTGACGAAGAATGTGGCAGCTGAACTAGGATTGCACGGTATCTCCCTATGCGATTCCAACGAACTTGGCCTTTCCTCATTTGCCCGAAGATGAAAGGACAGAAGATGCTATTGCTGGTTTCCGGGCTTTCAGTGGAAGCAAAGCCAATCTGAAGGGATTGGAGTTGACAGTTGATGATGTTGCTAATTCTGTGCTTTTTTTGGCGAGCGACGAGGCAAGGTATGTAAGTGGAGATAATCTTATGGTTGATGGAGGGTTCACAGTTGTGAATCACACTCTGATTTGCCTACAAGTCTTCAGATGATTGTTCATCACATTTTGTGAATAATTGTTTGAAATACTTAAATATATTTGAAACACTTTAATAAATAGCGTAAGTAATGAAATTGATTCTAATTTTTGAAAATCCAGATATCCTAGTAACTTAAAATGTAATCAACATCGTGATTATCTCCATGGTATTACTTGACGTAAAAACCATGAGTATTTTTGAATCTAAAACTTATTACTTTGTTAAAAGCTCTTCATTAGGCTTGCATAAAACTGATAAGGTTGTTTTGATAGTTTAATTAATAATCAATTTTATAGGCGTGATAAAATATATATATATATATATATATATATATATATATATATATATATATATATATATATATATATATATATATATATATATATTGTTATAATAAGTGATTTTAACGTTTAAATAAGTAAACATCTTAAATAAAAAGAAAGTGAAAAATGACAAAGTCGTCGCAAATGGCTTGTGTGGTTTCTTTTCTCTCTCCTCCTTTTGATAATGTGAAGGGTATTTTATGACTTTTTGGCTTTTGAAAGTGATGTTTATTAAATCTTTGTGCTAATCCCACATGTTTCATATTATTATGGAACGGGGGAAGTATATATATATATATATATATATATATATATATATATATATATATATATATATATATATATATATATATATATATATATATATTTTAAGGTAAGATGAAGGGGGCTCGGCTTGAGGGGGATAAGGGAAATCCCAAATGAGTCGTGAGGTTTGATCGCTAGGCGCCCGGGGATATGAGGTGGGGAGCGATGCCATTACTCCGCCACCTCAATATATATAATATATATATATATATAATATATATATATATATATATATATATATATATATATATATATATATATATATATATATATATATATATATATATATATATATATAAAACAATAAAAGATTATAGAACCAACTTATAGTAGTAAGATAAATCTAAGTCAACCAATATCATGTAGCATAACAATTTTAAGTCAATTAGCGTAACAATTTTAAGTCAATAAGCGTGCATAACAATGAGCAATTTTAAGTCAAAACTCACATTTTTTAAGAAATCCACATTCTCTCTATTACTCCGTAGCTACTCATTTTTCTCTCTCTTCAGTTCTTAGCTAATGACTACTCCCCCAATTCCCAAACCCATATTTGCCCCAAGTCAAACCACTACTCCCCCAACTCAATTGTACATCATCTCCATCAATTTCCCCCAAATCAAACCACTACTCCCCCAATTCCCAAACACATATTTCTGAATTTCACGCAATATTTTTTCTCTCTATATTCAATTTAACATCATCTTCATCAATTTCCCCCAAATTAAACCACACATTCGATTCTCTCTATCTCTCTCTCCTATTCAATTGAGGTCGTCGATTATTAGCTGAGGATTATCTCAAGCAAGTCGCGGAGTTGGCTTTGGCGATCATGGCAATTGGCTTTCGCTCAACCCGTCATGGATTGCCGAGCTTGCTTGGCGCAAGCTCTATAGCTTATGTTGAAATTCGATTTCCCCCAAATTAAGGTTTATGTTGAAATTTGATTATGGGCACAATTTTTTGATTTTAATATATGGGTTTAAGTATTTTTTCTCAAATTCTTTTTAATATACAGGCACAAAAACAATTCGAGTTCTCATATTTTGTCTCAATTTTTTTTAATATATGGGCAGGAATATTGAAGTTATTTTTGACGAAATTTGATTTTTTTCGACCATTATGATGTAATTTTATTTTGAATTTCAACTATTTTCGAATTAAATTTTAAATAAAATGTAATTTAAGTTAATTTTTTTTAAAAAAAATCTAATACAACACATATTCGTAAGAGTTACTGTAATTTGAGTTTTATTTTACTCGAACATACATGTTCTTAAGATTTACTGAACATAGAACAATACACATAATTTTATTTTCAAAAACGAACTGCATACCTGATTAACAGTAAAGAATCGGTAAATTTGAGAGTTCCGTATTTGAGAATGTCGTGAAGCTCCAATCTATGAAGAAAACTAATTTTTTTTTTCGGAGTTTGTGTTTGTAAGAGTTTATGTTATGGAAAAATTGATTTGAGAGGCTGTTATGTCGTGTAATTTTTTTGTTATTGTATATTTGTATGTGGTATTAATGTTTGGTAAGTTCTTGATTATGAATCTTTTTGATTGAATTTTTTTATTGGCAAGTTTATGTGATTAAACATTGTATGACTTGATTGAGTTTAATAGAGATTTGATTGATTTTTTTTGTTTTGGCAAGTTTATGCGTGGAATTGGGGTTGATTAGGTGCCAAAGATTGTTTGTGAAAATTTAGAATGTAATATCTATGTTGTGGAGGGATATTTAAGTAAATTTCAAGGGGGACACCATTGCTCCCCCTTGGGCCTTGGCTTATATGATAGAGATAATTGATATGTAATTGGTGATTCAAATGCTGGTATTTGAAATATCCAAAAGTGTCGCACATTCGTTAAGAAAATTGCATATGCCTCGGGTATCATCTAGTATTCAATAGTAGATAAAATTACTACTATTCAAAGTCATTGAGTTTTAGCCGCCAGTATCAAATGGTCCAATCAATGAGGTTAAATGATAGCATTGACATGATAACAAATTGGCGCTTGATCATTTGTTAACTTGAACATATATGTTGACAAACACTAGTATCAGTTCGACAACATTCTATAATCAATTTGCCGACATTCTACTATAGTATTATCAGGGCCATCTTGGAGATTTATGAGTCCCCAATTAGATGATGTCGAAATTTCTTTCCTTAAACTAGTGCTGCAAATCAAATGTTGATGCAAGCCCCCTATTTTACGTCCTAATCTTCATTTTGTGTTATGACCTCCACTTTCAATTTCTTGTCTTTTGCCCTTTTTTGTTGACTTTTGGGTGAGATGAGGAAATATATGTTCCAAGTAAATATTTTGAACATAACATAATAGGAGTATTATTTAGATGATTACAGTTCTACTAACCAAAATATAATACACAGTAATTGAAGTATTATATACCTTTGAAAGCAACTCTCAGCGGAGAAGAGAGACTACAACCAAAATCTAAATCTAAATAAATAGTATATAAGTTAAGGATCTGGAAATCCGTATTCGTAAAAAATATTCCAAAGATTCTAATAATTTTAAGAGCAAACTTGATATTTTAGAAATAAAGTATGGTATTCAATTCATCAAAAATCAATTGAAGAATATCATAAATTATTTAACTGAAATTGGGGGGAGAGAATAAAAAACAGAGGAAACGAAACCTATTAAAGATTATTAGAAGAACATGGTCTTTGATCATTGATTTTATTGAAATGTAACAACAACAAAAAACTATTATTTCATTAAAATGTACATAATAAGACACAAATAACCTGATCTATGGCTGATTGGTTATCGATGGTTGTCCTAGCATGTGCTCTAATGGCAATGGCAATGGCAAACAATGTGGCAACTCATGAACAACACCACTTTGAGCCATTGTTTTAAAAAATTGCACCTTTGTCTTTCATTATTTGCGAATTAATTAATTGATTATTAGTGATATTATAAAAGAAAAAAAAAGTTGATATTTCGAATATATATACTTTGAGCAAATCGCATAACATTTTACATTACTTTATCTAGCTCTTCATTGTTTTTGAAGCCATAGATATAAGGATGATAGTTATATTTAACGCATAATTCATCTAACAATATCATTGATGAGAAATAAACATTCATTTTCGCCACAAGAGGTGTTCTCCTGAGAAACTAAAATGGAAGCGTTACTCCCCGAAGTATCTTTACATTTTCCAAGCCCCCAATAGGAGCAATAAAATCAGAATCGGATTCGAGTAAATCATACATCAACCGAATGAACTTTATCGTTCAAATTTGGCAACGAACCTTCCCATAGCTCCATCAGCTCGTTCCTTATCCAAGAGATTACAATTATTGGACCTAATGTTGAAGGAACCTGGATCAACCAAGTACAAAATAACTTCAAACCAAAGGACAATAAGGATCGAGAAGCAACATTTCATACGAATAATCAGAACAATTATGATCATAGACGTCAACACTTAATCAGGAAAAGAAAGGCGTCAATATTCCTATAGTAGAAAGTTACTAGCCAGATAAGGTGATCAAGTCAAGCATATCGATGACATAAGTATGAAACCACACCTTCAAAATATCATAAATTCCACCAACGATGCTGTATCCTTACAACAATATTGTAAAAAAAATATTGATATCTTACCAGGTATAGAAGGGCTGGCTGTGGTGAGTGAGTCAAAATTCCAGCAGCCAAAGCTGTTACAAGGCCAATAGCATATCCAGAAATAGCATACCATATGTACTTGTGCCCTCTAGAGGATGCAAAATCTAATGGGCTGACTGTTTCCCTGTTCTTTCTGTGATCAAAGCAGAGAACTAATGCCAAAAGCATGGCGGGGATAGCCTGAAAATCAAAACCATTTATAATTAGATTCACGAGCGTAATTTCTCCGATATGAACAGATGAAAGTTATAATATCAAGAAAGATTCAATTTTCTATAGCACAAGAGAGAATTCTAACTTAGCCAATCATGAGGACAACCGGGAACTTTAATACTACTAATGGAGAGAAGGCAAGAAAAGATACAGTGAACAGTACAGTTTCCTATGACCTCTCCAATAACTTTAAGTATTTTTAATTTATTTGTTAATGGACAAAGGTCAAACCAACCCTGTATAAATGAACTAGAAGTATTGAACTCGTAGTCAGTGTCAACGGATCCGACAATGGCATCATATACATCTCTTGTATGGATTGAGAAGTGCGTCTGACTTTCTCAATAGATGTATCATTGCCGATGAACTGCTAGCAAAAAAGATTTCATCTAGCCAAAAAAATGCATTGATTAATGATTACTAACAACTAAAAGAACTTGGACTTCATGAACACGAGATTATGAAACAGACGCCTCAATACATAAGGCCTGACGAAAGCCAAAGGCTTGGATGGGATAACTATTCACAGCCATAGGCTTGCTCAATGATGTTATTATGACCTTGCAAGGCTTGCTCACTCCAATCATGCGAACTGTGAAGGGGTAATTAGAACAGTTAAAGGCAAGTGCATATAACTATTATCATAAATTTACGACAAACAAGCTACCACCAGCAACAGACAAATGTGTTATTTAACAAGATTGACGCATATAAATAATATTCTATTAACTCAAGAATAAAGACATGAATATAAATGTCAGCCACTCCAAAACCGCAATGGCTGATTAGATTGCAAGAATTTTATACCATGTCTCCTAGTCCAAGCATCATGAAGTCCGCTGCATGTTCTCCTGGAATAACTCCGCCTAACAAATTCCTAGGGAAGACGATCTTCACCGGTAGCTCCAGTTTCTTAGTGATCATTTGCAAACCAGGAAGACTCAAACTATGAGCTACTGTATGAACTGGATTAGATGCCTGTTGAGTTGCTACAGAGACCATTACATTCGCACCAAAAAATCTCTCCGAGTAGAAAACCCAAAAAATGTCGTACAAAAACAAACATGCAAGAAGCATCGCGCATACTTTTATATTTGGAAGTCTTACATGACTTACAAATGCCACACAGATGGAGATCCCTAGCAAGTTGTTCAATATCCAGTGTCCAGAAACAAGCCAAGCTGCTACTGTACACAAGCACACAACCAAGAGGAGCCCTTGAAGCCTGGTAATTGACTTGGAACAGCACCGTGATACAAACGGGTCAGCCAACCCAAGTTGTGACTTCACACGGTTAACATATGGCGATAGGCAAAAGAAAAGAGAGGAAGCAGAGGCAACTGCTGTGAAGGCAGTCAAGATTTGTGACACAGAAGAAAACAAGTAAAACATCATGATCAAGCTGAAAGAGCTCATTATTGGAATCATAAGTGCTTGAGACCTGTCCAAGGTAATTGATGCTTCCGATAAGTCACGGTTACGCTCCATTTCTTTTCCATAATTTAGAGCTCTAAAAGCAGATCCAAAAGTCACAGCAACTGCTGTTATAATAAGGGTTATCGGAGCAGGCTCTAACAAATACAGAAGCTTCCACAATGATTCCATAGGCATAGCTAATTCCACATGCAAAACCCTTCAAATAAACCAATCAGAATTCAACTCCACAAACCTTGAAAACTTGTTATACTTGATACTTCACAGCCAAGGCTGCAGTCTTTCTCCGGTATAAACTGGACCAGAGAAATTATGCAACCTGAAATAAATCAAAATAGAAAACGTCAGATTCATTCCAGCCAGCAATAGAACCAGCCGGAACAAAAAAAACGAACACCCCCTCCCCAGTCTGTACACTGTTTCCCATTTTGATACACAGTTTCCCACAAACACCTCCAAAATCTCTACTTCTGGAATCAGCCATCAACGGTTCATTACCCAATATAAGTTCAAAGGGTAACTAGGTGAGTTGTGCATATCTGCCCATCACAAATTACATACAAAAAACTCAATCCTGATACCAGTCCACCTAAGGCAACTAAGGACAGTCAAGCTCGGTGATATATCCATCAACTATCATGGATTCTTTTTTCTTCTTTTTGGTGGTTAATTCATGAATTATCCTGGATTAATTAAATTTATCCCTTCAATCCCATTGCACAATACTTCCAGTATAATCAATTGGCTTGACTTTTTCACTTACCCAAATTCAATCTTACAAGTATAATACTCTTCTTTCATATTAAGGCTTAATTATCTAGTCATCAAACATTACAACATAATAAATCATACAAATTCCAAAATTTTCATTCAATGACACTGTACTACAAGAGAAATGAAAACCAGGACAAAAATACAAGCAGCTATGATCAGTTATCAGTACAAATATTAATCACAAAATACCCAGATAAAAATTTCGTCCATTTTTTCCAAATTGACCAATAAAACAAATATGAAACAGTACACCAATTACTTTAGGGATTGCAATTCAAGAATCCCAAATAATTCTTCATCAATTTTTCAAAATTAAACAAGAACATAACACACAGATCAAATAAAGAAAAGGGATCTTTTATATAGAACAGTAAAAATGTAAGCAATAATCTTCAAAAAAATGAAATTTAGAGCTTCGAATTTGGACTTACCTTGGACCTGAAGGAGATTGAGGAGAGAGTGGAAAAGACTTGCTATTCTCGGGAAATGTTTTATTAAAGTAGTCAGAGTTTCCTATGGATTCAATTTGCTTTTTTGGTCCTTCTTTCTTCTGAATTTACAACTTTTACCCTGATATTTAAAGAATTTCAAGAGCTTTTTTGGAGGTTGTAGGACCAGATTGATTTTGTATTTTAGGTATGGGTTTATGTTGTAGTTGGTTGGGCTATATTAAAGGTTTGTTATCAAGAACATGTTCCGTTCGTTCGTTCGGTTCGGTTGTAGTTCATTTCGGTTCCAATCGTCCCGTTCGATTCGATTCTAATTTATTATCTTTAGTTATTTTTAGTTATAATTTAATTCAGTTCAGTTCAGTTGTTTTATACCAAAGAGAACATACCCTAAGTAGGATTGGTGTTTGGATGAATTGGATAATTGGACATTGGAGAGAGATGGGGTAGATAAAAATCAATCCGTTGGAGATGGGAATTTATTTAGTCCATTTTGGTATTCTATGTCACTCGGTCCTAAGATCAACATGATTCAATTCGGCTTTTGAATAGCCACCCACCTGTTGTAAATAGGTTCTATGTCACTTCTAGATAAGAGTCTTGTCGAGTTTTAAGTACCCAATTCTTAAGGGATAAACTTTGTTACTTAATGGAATCAACCTTGGGATTTGAATTACTCTAGATAGTTAGATCTGGTCTATTTTAGCGAGGAGTTTTATCCTATTGATCTCAGGGATATGGGTAGAGTAGCATATCTGGTTGCATTTTCTTAATAAACCCAAAGCAATAACAATCCGTCTTGTGTGGACCTGGTTCACAGTAAAATTAGTGTGCACCAGGCTCACGCACGTGAATCGGGACACACACTACTATAATACACATAAACCCACTATATCACAAACTAATACACTATATGAAAGAGAAATACACTATATCATAAACAAATACACTATAGCACAGAGAAACACTATCACAAATAGACACTATAGCTCTTGCCAAAAAAAAATCAACACTATAGCACAGAGAAACACACTATACCACATACAAACACACTATATCGAAACTGACTATATTATCCTAATCTTCTATAACAGGTTCAATTGTACAATCAATTGCAATACACAGAAACACACTCTATCACAGACAGATACACTATATTAGAAAGAAATACACTATATCACAAACACATTATAGCACAAAGAAATACTATCACAAATAAACATACTATAGCACAGAGAAACACACTATACCACACGGAAACACACTATATCAAAACTGACAGTATAATCCTAATCTTCTATAACAGGTTCAATTATATTGTACAATCAACTATATCACAAAAACAGAAAAACAGAGTAAGAACTTCAAGAGAGAGAAAATGAAGCAGTTATGAGAAAGAAACTGAAAAAGCAAGGAAATTTGAGGAGAGAGAAAGACAAAATTGTAGAAGTTGTAATCATTACAATCTACATAACATCTATTGGGTGCACACTAATTAGTGTGCACCGGGTTCATATGAGTTTTTTAAAAGCAATAATTGTCGGACTTATTAAATTTAGTATCGTACTTTTAAAAATCTAATCTATCTATACAAATTTATTAAAAGGCGTTCCTAAACAAGATTCAGTACCACGTGGCGTTGTCCGTGAGGGTGTTTTAGTCCATGTAAAACACATACTATAAAAGAATTTAACAAATGCATTGTATAAGATTTGATCTCATGATTTCAAGCTTATATACTAAGATATTAACCACAAATCAATGATATTTGGTGTTATCGTTCTAAAGTAAAATACTAAAAAATGAAACATATAAGTACTTGGGGTTATCGTTTCAGCCCCAGATAATTTATGGGTAAGTCTTGTTAAAAAGAAATATCTTAAAGGGGAAAGTTTATTTAATTATAAAATTAAAGCTAATGTTTCTTGGCAATGACGTAAGCTAATGAATCTTCGTAGTAGTTTCAAAAAAGGAGTTAGATGGAGTATAGGGGATGGTCTATCCATCTCTTTTCTGGTTTGATAATTGGGTTTATGACTATTCATTAGCAGATAAATGGCAGGTTATCGTAGGGTCTGAAAGCTTTCTAGTTAGTAATTTTATTACTAAGGATCGGCAATGGAATTTACATAGTTTATCACAACTGCTTCCTGGGGACATTATTAATGATATTAAGAACATTTATATTCCAAGCAATCAAATGCTTGGGATAAGTTGTTACGGGTCTTTCCCCGATGGTAACTATTCGGTGAAGTCGGGGGTTAGCCTTTGTGGTCTTAATTCCCGGGTTTATGACCATTCCGTTTTCAATTGGATTTGGAAACTTAAAGTCCCTCCAAAAAATAAGTTTTTCCTTTGGAAAATTTATCATAATGGGCTTCCTACAAAAAAAAGGTTGGAGCTTAGTCATATTTTTCTTCCTTTAGAATGTCTTTTCTGTAATTTCCATTCAGAAGATGTTTCTCATATCTTTTCTCATTGCCCCATAGCAAGAGATGTGTTTGAAGATCTTAACCAAAAGTTAAATTTGCCCAGTCCGAATTTCATTAGTGAAGATATGTCTTTTGTTGAGTACTTAGCTTCTCTTAAAAAAAAATTTTCTATGGTAGAGATAGAAATGTTTGTTATTTTGTGGTGGTTTATTTGGCACAATAGAAATGGTGTGATCTTTCGGCAAGAGGATTGTTCTGCAGCTAAGGTTAGTAGTATGATTCGTGTGTATTTGGACAAAATTAGTAAGGTAGGAATGTCTAGTTGGGAGCATGAGGGGTTTTTTTATTTCTTCTGGTTGGAGGAAGATTGCCACTTCGAGTGAAAAGAAAAAGAGTAGAGAGATGATTGGGTGGACACCTCCAGAATCTGGGTTTGTTAAGATTAATTTTGATGGGTCTAAACTCTCAAATGGCCATTATGCGTTTGGTTTTATCATTAGAGATGAGAATGGTAATCTCAAATTATGTGGTACTGGTGCTCTTAGTAGTTCTAACTCTATTGTAGTTGCTGAAGCCAGAGGGTTACGTGAAGGGATTAGGGGGACTCTTTCTTTTGGAGTGAAGAAAATTATTATAAAAGGGGATAACTTGGCTGTCATCCAAGCCATTAAAAATATCTGGACAATTCCGTGGACAATTAATTCTACTATCCTAGATGCAGGTCAAGATCTCTAAAGGTTTGAAGAAGTTCAAATTCAACATGTGTTCCGGGAAGCTAATGCTGCTGCTGATTGGTTGACTCATCGGGGTCATTCCACAGCAAATTTCACTTATTGGTTTGAAGTTTCTGATTTCCCTTTTTCTGTAATCATCCGAAAGGATGCTTTAGGGTGGCCCACTATGAGTCATTAACTCATTATTCATCTAGTGAGTGGTTCGTTGGTCGAACTTTCGACCCACCAACTTGAGTAGACCTAAAATTGCTGGAACTACATGATTGACATATCAATTTTAAGACATTTGACTAAATTTGATCCACCTCCCAACCATGGATGTCCTCTAAGCTGGCCCACCTTACTACTTATATGTGTTGAGCCTGTGGCATGAATCTCCAAGACTCCAACCTAGCTCGACGCACTCAAACAAGGCAATGACCATGACTAGCCCCATCATATAATTAATCTAATGAGCCAACTTTACTTTTTAACCGCAAAGAGCATATAAATAGATTATATATTCCTTTTGTTTCTTTTAATCTACAAATTTTTTTTTGATCCGTTTCTTTTTAATTAAAAATATGTAGTTTTTTTTATCTTTGGTAATATGTCCATCTATATTCTCCTTTTTCATCCACTCATGTGGTTTATATAATAATCCACCTTATAATTTGTCTCTCCACCTTTTTAGTTTGGGAAATTCCAATATGTACCACTGTACTTTGGGCTTTTTCATTTGGTACCCAAATTCTTTTTGGATTCTATATGATACAACTGGAGTTTGGACTTATTCTTTATTGTAACATTATGTTAAACAAAACATTAGTTTGGGGTTTAAATAGAGTTAGGGATTGTCTAATTTTGCTTAATTAAGGTTTTGAGAGTCATTTTTGTCCTTAACGACCAAATTTAAGGTCCAATTTGGTAAAAAAAAATAAGTAGGCATTTTCTGACACGTAAAACGAGGTTCTAGTCGTTTTTCTCAAATTTGGACTTTAATTTTGACCCATAAGAGCCAAAATGAATCTCAAAACTTAGATGCACAACTCTCGATGCACAATGCACATAGACGAGGCAAACTACTAATCCTATTTAACCAAAAACTAATGTTTTGTTTAACGGAATGTTACGGTAGAAAATAAGTTCAAACCATAGTGGTACCATGTAGAATCCAAAAAATAATTTTGGTACCAAATAGAAAATTCCATAGTACAATGGTACCAAATGGAATTTTAGTTTTTTTCTCACTTTTGTACGTCCTTGGTTCTCCCCTAAAATGATGTGAGTAAATTAAAAAAAACCAAGAGAGTACAATTCAAGGTTTTACTAATTATTTTTCGTGACTTTACCACTAACAACAAGTTTCTATGCGGCTAGCCGCACAGTTAATAACTATGTGGCCGCACACAGTGGCGGATTTACTTGTGGTCACAGGTGGTCACGTGACCAACTAATATTTCCGGAAAAAAAAAATTCATTTGAAGCGTCATTCTCTCACACGCGAAAAAACCCTAAGTCTTCCTCTTTCTCCTTCGCCGCTTCGCGAATCCCACGACCCAGAGCTTTCCTTCCTTCGAAACTTCAGATCTTCAGATCTTCAGGAGAACCCTAACTCGCCTGGTCGGTTTGTAATTCTTTTCTGTCTTTTTTGTAATTCTTTCGGTCTTTATATCATTTTTCTCGATCTTTTTTTTTGAAGGAATTAGGGTTTTGGTAAATTGAAATTATTTTGTTTTGTTTGATTTTGTTAGGGTTTTGGACTGATTGGTAGGTTGTGGTTCGATTTTGCGAGATCTAAGTGTACTGGTTTTATGAAGTAATTTTGTTGAATGTTTGCGTTTTTGTTCTCGTTTCTAGTTTTTGTGTTGGTCGTTGTTTGTCTTCACTTCTTCATTTCTTGTTCGTCGGCAGGGGGCAGCGAGCAGGCGACAGCGGCAGCGGCGCCAAACTTCAGTCTTCAGGTATTCTTCTAATTCGACCTTCTTAATCTTCGTATATTTTGGTAGGAAAACACTTTTTTTTTGGAATTGGTATGTTCAATGAATTATGTTTGGACTGTAGAATTGTTGAATTTGCATAGTGATAAGTGATTGTTTTGTTTAAAATGAATCTAGAACTTACTACTACTGGCTTATTCGATTTTGATAGAGGGAGTGCAGTTTTAGGACAACTTCTTAGTGGACGTGTCTATGATTTTGTAGTATTGAACTTCAAATTGGTCGGTTTCCATAGGGGATGCAATTTTAACTATTTAATCATGATAGGTATACGCTGTGGAATGCGGAATATCGAATATCATTGGTGAGGAATTTTGAACTGTCTATGGATAGTTCGGAATCACGCAATTTTGAGAAGGGAAGTGAAGCTTATGGGTTCGACTTTGAGGGACGAGAGTGTGAAGGTGCAAATATCGATCTTGGTGTAGATAGTCCTGAGCAGATTACTTCTCATAGCTTTAATGGTTTGTCTCCAGAAGCTTTGAGATATATCCAACGGTTGGAAGCAGAGTTGAGTTCTGCAAAGAAGGTAAGAATCTATGCATTTGACTGAATTTGTGCTTAATTGGTTTTCAAGTAAGATTGTTTAGACACTTAGTTGCTGCCTTGCTTGCTTATGTTGAGATATATATTATTGTTGGTAATTGCTGATATAACATATATTATTGTTGTAAATTTATTGTTGTTATATTATTGACTTATTATTGTTATATTTATTGTTATTAATTTAATATATTTTGTTACAGTGGCTAATTGGTGAATGATGACTATGACGTTATGAACATTGGATTAGCTTTGAAGGTTTGATTGATTGTGTTCAGGTAATGCACTAAAACCCTTGTTTTAGGATTTTTAGAATTGGACCTATCATGTGAAGTTTTCGGAGAGGCCATGAATGAGCCTTTGGTTTTATGTGTTTTATGTGCTGGTGGAATTAGTTGGAGATGGATAGGATTCCCTCTAATGTGAAATTATTTGGTATATATGCATAATGCGTTGATATGAGATTAAATTTGCATCGTTTAAGTGAATTTGATTGATATGTTTAACAAATTGAATTGTTATATCTAATTAAAAATTATAATTTAAATTTCAGAATTTTTAGGTACTATTTTATTGTAATATGAACTATTATTAGTCATAAATTGATTTTATTTGAAGTAGTTTTTTTTTCAATTCATGGATTATCCTATATGGGTACGCCGTACGCGTATCCGAACCTCGTACCGAACTCGTACCCGTATCCGTCTTTGTGCAACCTAGTCGGTAGTGACCCAACCTTTTTATAAATTCCTGGATCCGCCATCGGCCGCACACATACGAGACAAATTAATTAAGACGTAAGTAACTCCTTAAATTTGCTTATAAATAATCACTAATATATTAATTACTAACCTCAAAATAAAACAAGTAACCTTATATGTGGATTGACCATACCTTATACTCCCTCGGTCCCATAATATAGTGGTTGTTTCATTTTATGTAGGTCAAACTTTAAAATCTTTGACCAAATATTCTCACTAATATATACGAGAAAACGTATGTATGTGGGATCTTGTTGGATTCGCCTCAATATGTAGTTTCATAATATCAACGTTTTATATTTTTTATTAATAAGGAATTGAAGATATCGAAAGTCAAAGGTCCGTCTTGAAAATCGTGTAAAAAAAGAAACAAGCACTATATTATAGATGGGAGGGAGTATTAGAGCAACTCCAATGGTTGGGGTGAAGGACTTGCTAGCAATTAAAAAAAATATGGGGTGACTAGCTTTACCATTGGAGTTGTTTGCTAAAATTAGCTTCGCTTAACAAGTTAGCTGAACTAAGCGAATTCGCCCAAGGAATTCTCTTTTGGGCCCATGCTTTGAAGTTGTTGAGAGAGACCAAAAAGATGTGTGAGAAACACGCCTCTACTGTTTATGGAAATGCTGGAGTTGGTTGATGTACACGCACAAAGAAATGGTGGAAATGCTCCATCAAACCAAAAAGTGGGATGGCCCCCATTAATGATGCATAGAATTTACATTGCAATGTAGTATAGTTCAACGGCTAGGAACAGTGGATTGGTATGATTATTTGTTCAAATTTCATTATTTTTGTAAAGGTATATAATTTCATATAACGGATAGTTTTGGTAAATTTTTTTTAATAAATTAAAACAGTAAATATTTTGTGTATATATAGTAGAAAAATCAAGTATAAATTTATCTGCACTTCTAAATTATTCTCTCTACAAAAAAACTAGCTTACTTCATTTCATTAGAAAAGTTCCATATTCTATAATATGGACAATTCACAAGAATATTATGCTCAATACTACTCCTACATAGAAAATTCTCCCAGTTTAGATAATCAAAACACCCAAAATCCAACCCAGAATGTTTCACCAAATCTCCAAACTTCTCCAATTCGTCCAACTCCTCTACATTATAATAATCAACATCACTCATTTCCTCTTGACTCGCAAATTTATTACCACCCCGGTACTATCAACCACCAAATATTATGCCGGTTAATCCTCCAATGAGGCCAGACTACTACTCTCGTGCTCCGTATCCTCATGCACCATATACAGTTCATGATAATTCAAGAAGGGAAAACTTTAGAGGTAGTAGCGTGCATCAAGATTCCGAAACTCCAGCTTCGAGTAGTGAGCCTAAAACTCCTCAACATGAAATCAGTGAAGAGGACAACGTCGAAGTGATTGAAAAAAATAACATGAAAGGCAAGGGCAAAAGTGAAAAAAGGGTCAAGTGGAGTCCGATATAAGATACAGATTTGTGTTATGCTTGGTTAACAACTTCGAATGATGGTGTAAAGGACTTCATGATGATGGCCCGGGTAGGCCCACTTAATCCGCGGGTGAAAAGTTTGAGAGTTGTTAGCTTTTTTTTAGTTATAGTTAAAGTTTGTTAAGTAATCGGTTATAAATAGAAGAAGACCTCCTTCTTCTTACTTCTCATTCTCTCAATTTCTTTCTACACTACTCTTCACTCTAGAACTCTAGAATCTCTTCACGCATCATCATCTTGCTGCCAAGACGCCATGGCAAAGAAGAAACAAGGTCATTTTCTTCTTTTCTTTTCTTTTTTTTTAATTTTTTGTTGTAATGTTGTTACTACCATTTTCGGATGTCAAGTAACATTTATTGTGGTACATTGAATCAAACCTCAAAAGGTTTAATTTACGCTTTAGCATAAGGGCCCAACATGAATATGAAGCCCATTAAACGAAGTCAACAGAGGTTAAAGTCACCAAAAGAAGATCATCAAGATTATCAAGAGATGAAAGTCAAAGGCAATAAAAGAACAGTAATCAAAGGAAGATAATCAGAGGATGGTTCAACATGAAGACAAATGTGCATTAGACAGCAACAATTATTCAGTGCCAGCAAATGGTTAAAGTTTGAATCAAATATGATTCAAATATTTTCCCTCCCTAGCATGCATGGAAGTTACATGTTATGTTTTTCCATAAATAGAGAAACTATTATCAAGCAAAGGACACACGAACAATCCATCAAAACTGCATTTCATAATTCCCTATCGTAGCTTAGCGTTAACATAGCCCAACCCCCTTCTGGGGTTATAGTTTAGTTCTTTAGATTTAGCTTTGGCATCAGAGCATGTTTTGGCGCCATTAGACAAGATCTCTAATTCTCTGATTGAAGCAAGGAACAATGGAGGTAACAACCTTCGTGTTTCCCCTTTAATTGTCCAGCCTGGCTTATCCCTTGTGTGTTGTAAAATCTATCTCTAAGTTTGTGGCATGTATGAGAGTTCTACACTTTAATTAAAAGTTTACTTATTGTTTGCTCTATTTATTGCTTTTCGCCTGAAATTAATTTGTTGTAGTTTGATCATTAATTAAATTGCAACAGAGTACGTTAGCAAGGTAACCCCCAGGGACTAAGTCTCCCAAGGCATTCAATACTAAACTACTGGGTGTCCATTGACTTGTTTGCAAGGTCAACGAACTGATTTTGCATGCACCAATAAGTTTTTTGGCGACCACAGTGGGAGAAGGAGATTCATAATCAAATTGTGAATTTTCTTCTTCTTACTTTTAAAAATTAACTGTAGAAAACGGTTATTGTTGTCTATACTAAAATGCCGGAAACACTTCCTAAGAAGAATAAAGAAGTTGCTCAGGGTGAGTCTAATTTCCACAACATGGAAACTAGATCTTCGGTCCCTCCTGAGACAAGGGTGCATGGTAGCAATGGTGAACCAATTCACCATAGTCATGAAGAGTCAATTGGAGAAACCCCACCAAGGGATGACTCATCTCCAAGTAATACTGGTCGTGGACTTATACACCAAATGTATGGAAAATTCACTGAGGTAGTAAAGAATTTACTATTAGAAGCCAGAGAGAGTCAGATACAACAATTTGACTTTAACTACAGAACTCTAGCCCATGAGTCTGCCAGAGTCTTCACGGATATCCTCCAAAGGATAAGTGAGGAGAACAGAGATGTTAACTCTAGGAAAATTGATAGGATACTTGTAGATATCAATGATAGTATGAGTGCAACTTTCACGGCAATGTCCAAGTCTCTTGCCACTGAGGTAGTTACTCGCCTAGAACCACTAGTCGAAAAACACTATCAGTTAAATGAGAAACTAGTTAAGGCCTTAGAAGAGGTTCGTTAAATAGAGCAAGGAGAAGTTGTGGCACATCGCGGGACGTTCCTCCAATAGGTTACCCTACAAGGGTACATTTCTCCCATCCTGTAACAAGGGATCCAATTATCCCAAGCGATCCACAAACTTTCTCTCATGTGCATCAAACAAGGGCAATACCCATGAGCCATGGAGAAGGTAATCATGGAAATCTTAGGAGAAGTGATGGAATGGCGGCGGGCGTGGAGCCAGGCGGCACCGAGCGTCGGGGATATCATCAACCTTCACTTTCCATGGGTGGTGGACAAGTTGGTGACAACACACACCAACCTGGACCATCACAAGGAGGAGGACGAGACAAGGTACTTTTGTTGCAAACAACAATAGTATACCATATGCCTATATACCTCCTAACCAACCAACTATGGTCGGTACTCCTTCTACACCATACACCTATATACCTCCTAACCAACCAACTATGGGTGGTACTCCTTATTATGGGAATGTTCGGGGTTCGACCGGCCCAAGCTCCATTTGCTCAAGCAACTGATGCTTATCATCAAGGGATGCCCACAAATGGAAACACACTTCTGCCACAAATGGCACAAGGAGCTGCCAATCCTACCTTCATGCACAACCAGCAAATTCCCATGGGAGGTTATCAAAATCAACCTTTCAACCCTAATCCTAACCCTGCATATGATCATGCAGGAAACATGGGATATGAGAATATGGGATATCCATGAAGGCAAGATGCATTGGCAGCGTAGGTTGAGACACTAGTTCAAAGATTAGTGGGTGATACCTCTAGGAGAAATCAAAGGCAGATAGGTCAAAAGCCCTACCCTGAATGAATTGATAGAGCAAATCCATTTCCTAGAACTTTTAAGATACCTGACTTTACTTTGTTTTATGGAAATGATAAGAGTTTCTGCTAAAGAACATTTAGTTAGGTTCAATTGTCAGTGTAGAGAAGCAGTTGACAACGATTTCTTAAAACTTAGAATGTTTTCCATGTCTCTTACTGAGACTGCCTTTTGGTGGTACACCAATTTACCACCCAATTCCATTCACTCCTGGCAGGACATGCAAGTGCAATTTACAAATCATTTTGCACGCACTGAACCAGGAGTGACCCTAAGTGATTTGGCCAGAATCCAACAGAAGTTTGGAGAGTCTGTGGAAGACTACCTATCTAGATTCAAGATGGCTAAGATTAGGTGTCATGCTAGCATTCCTGAAAGAGAATTTGTACAAATGGCTCAAGAAGGAATGTTAATTCAGTTTAGAAAGAGGTTTGATGGTCTTGCCTTTGGTGATTTTGTTGAATTAGCAGAATTAGCCGTAAGGTATGAAAGAAACCTACAAGCTGAAAGTGCAGCAAGACACCAAAGTTCCTTTGCTCAGAATGAGGAGCCCTTCCACTTTGAAACTACACAAGAAGTGGACATGACAGAAATCATTCATGGAGTACCTTACAAATGTTCTCCTTTAGAGAAGAAAGAGTTTATGGCTCCAAAGGATATGAAATCTGGACAAAAGAGGACATATACTTTTGATGCCAAGAAAGCTAATGCTATTTTCGACTGGATGTTATCTAACAAAAAGATAAAATTGATAGGGAGACATAGATTAAGAATTGCTGAAGAAGTTAAGGGTAAAAAATGTTGTAAATGGCATGATGCAGTAACTCATGGTACTTCTGAGTGCATTGTTTTTAGAAATAAAATCCAGGATGACATTGATAAGAAAAATATCATGTTTCCTAATGATGAAGATGTGAATATAGTTGGAATGGATGAACCATTTGAACTTTTCTGTGGTATGGTAGAGGCTAATAGTGTGTTTACTCTTACCTTGCAGGCATCTCAAGCTACTGAAATAGGTAATCCGCTCTTCAACAGATTGCTTGATGAAGGAATCTTGATTATGCCAAAAATAGCCAATGAAGAAGGGCTAGAAGATATGTGCAGATGGCACATGAATGGGTCACATACAACATACCAGGGCCAAGTGTTCAGAGGATTTTTAACTAGGCAATTAAATCTCAAAAGATTGGTTATCTCAGAAATGGAACAACATGCCATGGAGCTAGAAGAATATAAGGCCAACTTAGCCAAAGCTAAGGCGCCTGCTAAGTCTAATCCAACTCCAAACCCAGTAATGCATGAGGAAAGAGCTAAAACCTATAAGGAAGCTGTGCAAAAATTCTCATTGTAGACTAGGGCAATAAAAGGGTTGAGTGCTCTGAGGAACAGAATGTGCTCACAATGTGCAGACATGCTAACCTTCGAAATGGTTATCAGATCATTCCAAATGATCCCACTTATGTGACTGCTTATCAGCGTCCATTCCAGAAAAGGTCCAGAAGTTAAGGACCAAGAAAATATGACAGTCCCAATTTAGGCCCTTCCTCAAAAGGAAAAGAAAGGGAGCCAAGTCAAACTCCTGTTCCCAAAATTCTTAAAAGAAGGGTGAAGTCCCATAGGGACCAAGGGGAGATAAAAATCAAACCAGTAGTTAAGCCATTACCATTACAAGATGTCCAAAATTTACCTAAGAGTAGGACCTCAAAGATGAAAGAGCTAAGTGCAAAAGCTGCTGCAGCCAGGGCTCAAATTAGCAATCAAAATATGCAGGAGTCCCTTATTACAAATATAAGAATTAATGAGGAGACACTACAAGCTAGCATCACTAATTGTTACCTTTGGAGGAGGAACAATGTGGTGAATCATCTACAAAGAATGATGACCAGCAGCCTCAAGGAGGTGACTCTCTTATGAAAGAGATACCAAGAAATGGCTTTAATGAGGATTATGATTCAGAGTTTGGGTCTGAAAATTTAAACTTATTGGTGTCAGACAGTGACTTGATGTTGGATGGAGACCAACTGATGAATGAGCCTCAAACAGAAATAGGAGAGAGCCAAAACGTGCAGTGTAACGTGGTCATGCTACCAACAGAGTTTAAAAAGTCAGAAGATCAATCAGAATTCCAGACCAACACCACATCATGGGCAGATGAAGTTAACAGAGAAGAGAGGGCAGGTAAATTTAAAGTTACTTCTTCCCGAAGTTTGTCATCTTATTTAAATGCACCTCACAAGAAAGTGCCTAACAAGACATCTCTAAAAGCCAACCTAGAGAAATTAATCATAGATAAAATCTTTAGGTCAGTTGATGTTGACAATAAGCACACTAAGGCTTTATTTCTAAATGTTGATTTTGAGGTAGTTCGTTTAGGCAAAGAATTGGTGGACACTGGAGCTACTGTTAATATTATGCCACTCTCTGTGTTTAGAAAGCTAGGAAAAACTAGAAAGGATTTGCATAACATAAAAATCAACATAACTGGTTTTTCTGGTTTGTCAGAAAAAGTGGAAGGAATGGCTATCCTAAAAATTAGAGTAGGAACTAAAACTACTTATACTGGTTTCTTCATAGTCGAAAGTGACACTAATTATAATGCAATTTTAGGAAGAGATTGGTTACATCACAACTATGCTATTCCATCATCACCCCACCAAGTCTTAATTTTGTGGAATGGTGACACTTATGAAATGGTTCAAGCAGATGAGAAAGTTTGTCTAATTACATCTCCTGATTATGTTTTTATTAGGGACTCTTTAAAATCAGTTCCTACTATCAAAATTGAGGTTGCTCTACAACTTGAGTCACAAACTCACCAAGAGATAGAAGACTCAGGTGCAATCCTCATCGAAGAAGTCGAGGACGTCCCAGAAGTTGAAGACATTCAATAAAAAAATGAATATTTTCAACAGGCGCCAGACTATGATCAACCCCTAGCTCCTATTAGTTTATTGAGTTAGGATGTATTTTTCTTATATAAGTTTATTATGTTTATAAACCAAGAAGAATGATGTAAGGGGTTTACCCCTATTGTTGATCACGTAATGAAAGATTTAGTTTTTAGAATATACCAAGAGGATTTTCTTATAAATTCTAATGTATGTTGCTCAACGTTATACGAAACTGAATCCTTAGAAGAGGAGGATTAAAAAGTATGGGCGAAAAGTGAGGATATTAAACAGGAGGTTCATGATCCACTAGAGGAAGTAAATTTAGGGGACAATGAAAATCTACGTGTTACTTACATAAGCTAGCTCCTCACTAACCAAGAAAAACAGGAAATAATAGAAATTCTAAATGAATTTAAAGACTGTTTTGCATGGAAACATCATGAAATGCCTGGCATTGATAGGCAAATAGTAGAGCATAAAGTACCTATCAAGGATGGATTTAAGCCTGTGGCACAAAGCCCTAGGAGACTGGCGCCTGAACTAACAAAGCCAATACAAGAGGAGATAGATAAACTCCTCATGGCAAAGTTCATAAGGTCATGCCAATATCACTAGTAGAATAATTGCTTATTGCTGCGGCTGAATTGCTGCGGTTTTACCCATACGCAGCAATAAACCACGTCAAAAGAAAAGGAAAAATCGAAAATCAACCTATTGCTGCGGTTCTGGGTAGAAACCACAGCAATAGATGGCAACGAGAATTTTTCAAAAACGTTTGACTGGTTTGACCAGAGCTATTGCAGCGGTTTCCACCCATAACCGCAGCAATAGATTAAAATATTATTTTTTAATTAAATTTTAATATATTACTGCGGTTCTTGTGGGAACTGCAGCAATAGATCTAAGATCTAAAAAAAAACACGCCATTAGATTCATTAGGGTTAGTTTTTAGATTCTTATAGTTCTTAGTGGGCCTTAGGGCGCCATTTTCTTTCACGCCTTCTTTCTTCACTCTCATTCCTCTGTTCTTTTCTCCTTCGTTCTTCTCGCTCATCTCGCCTCTCTCTTCTCTCATTATTCTTCCTGCTTCACCAGATCTATTCGAACAATTCGAACATCACAAAACTTGAAACTCCGGCGCAATATTTGAACATCACAAAACTCGAAACTCCGGAGCAATATTCGAACCTCACAAAACTCGAAGGAGAGAGATGAGTTGGCGCCGCACCAACATCCTCGTCGTTCGTCCATCCAACAAGCTCGTCCGCACCGCACTGCGAATTTCGTTTTGATGTCCTGGTTCACTTTTTCCTGTTTAATTTGTGAGGATCTAATTTTTCTCTTTGATTTTCTATGTTATGTTAGCTGACTTTTGTTATACTATTCGAGTTCGAAACAAATATTATTAGGATTGTTACCTACAACAAATTGCAGATCTGATTACATTTAATTTTTTTTGTTTTGTAGTTCAAGATTTAATTTCATTTCGGTTTTAGTTCAAATGTAATTGATTTTTGATTTTTCAGCTTTTTTAGGGTTTAGGGTTCGAAGGAGAGAGAAGTAGATCGAAGGAGAGAGAGAGGAGTTCGGTTGTGGAGGAAGAAACTCCAGCGCCGCACCGCGAATTTCGTCCGTCACTCATCTTCCTGAGTTAGCGTTCAATTCGTTTTTTTTTTTTACTTTTTTTTGTTTTTTTTAATTTTCTAAATGTGAGATCTGGAGAAGAAATGTACTCGACTTCTTTTATTTTCATGAACGAGTCTTTTCAATACTGAATATGTCGGTAAGATTTGGTGGAATTGTTGAATACTGAATTACAGTTCGTGTTTTCTTTCATTTTTGTTCTTTTTTGTAGTTAGATTTTATTTTTATGATGATTTTTTATATATTTTATGTTTTTGTATAAGCATTCTTTGTCATTACTTTCAATTTGTGTGTTTTATTTTCTTCTTGTATTTTTTCCTTTCAAATTTGATGGCAAAGAATAAAAAAAATAATTTTTTTTACCTGTACCAGTACCTATTGCTGCGGGTCCTACCAAAAACCGCAGCAATAGACTTTATTTTTTAATTAACAAATATATTTGTTGCTGCGGTTTTGGGTAGGAACCGCAGCAATAGGTTGCCCGATTGTTGCGGTTAAAAACCGCAACAATAGGTAATTACCTATTGCTGCGCGGCGAAAACCGCCGCAATATGCCACTTAATGACCGCCGCAATTAGCATTTATTCTACTAGTGTATGCTGACTGGATCTCCAATATAGTTCTAGTGGTTAAGAAAAATGGCAAAATACGAATATGCATTGACTTTAGGGATCTAAATAAAGCTACACCTAACCAATATCCAATGCCAGTAGCTGATCTGCTAATCGATGCAGCATTAAGATATGAATACATATCATCTGTGGATGGTTATGCAGGGTATCACCAATTAAGGATTGCACATAAAGACTGAATCAAAACAACCTTCAGATGTCCAAAGTCATTAGGCTTGTTTGAATATGTGGTCATGCCATTTGGATTAAAAAATGCTGCAGCCACATACCAGCGAGCAATGGACGCAATCTTTAAGGACATGATTGGTAAAATCATGGAAGTTATGTGGATGACATACTTGTAAAGTCAAATGACTTTTTAGGACATAAAGAACATTTGGTTAAGTCATTCACCAGAATGAGAGAATATCACCTGAAAATGAATCCACTCAAATGTGCATTTGGGGTTAAAGCTAGTAACTTTTTAGGATTCCTCATTCACAAAGAATGGAATGGAAATTGACCAGAATAAGGCAAAGGCAGTATTGGCAGCCAAGCCACCTTCTAATAAAAAGGATTTACAAAGATTCCTTGGACAGGTCAATTATATCAGAAGATTCATGGCTAATTTAGCTGGAAAAACTAAAAAGTTTTCACCTCTGCTAAGATTAAAACATGAATCAGAGTTCAAATGGAAAGAGGAGCATCAAAAGGCCTTTGACCAAATGGAGTTTGTCATATCTAGAATCTGTTTCCATGCCATCAGATACTCTTAGCTTTTTCTTGACAACTTTAGCTAAGAGGCAGAGAAAGCACAAGAAAAATTTAGTAATGCTCATTCCTACTGAAAGTTATAAAAATAACTGAGGAAATAAATTACTTACAGCCCAAGAAAAGTTGATTCTCAAAGCGCGCCAAAGCCTCAGAACATGTTGAGTTATCCGGGAATACATGATCCCACCATAAATGGAAACCTCGAACAGCTTTGGTGATCCATTTCCAAGGAGAAATGTACATGGAAGTAAGGTTGAGAGTTTTACTTTGTAGGGCTCTACCCTCTTCAAAACGACCCTTGAGGTCCAAGGATCATTGCGGATCAAGAAGTAAGGTATAGCTAGCGTTTGGACCAATCCGAATTGTCTAGCTACCAGTTGTGGATGGTAGGCTTCAAAGCCAAAATACTCAGGCTCAGCAGCTATTAAATCTCTAGACCTAAGAACACTACTCCAAAAGTTTCCACTCTCTAAGGAATTAGAGTGGATGTCAAGGGATTGTAGCCAAGTAGGCACTGCCTGATGGCGCCAAACTTCATCCTCAACATAAATAGTCATTTTGCTTGAAAAAATGTTCCAGATACCAGGATTTGACTTAAAAACCAAGAAGTACAAGAAAATCAAGCTTGGATGCCAAACTTCATCTGGAGAAACAAGATTGAAGCTAACCTCACCATAACAGCTACAATCATCAAGACTAGAAAGAAACAGAAGGGGATCAAAAGAAGGATCTTCCTCCTCTGAACCCTTAGGAGCTTCAAAAGCGGAAGGGGGAATGAGGACCATCAAACAAGGTAGATACATGTGGCCCCAGCAAGTCAAAAGCCATAGGGGTCCAAATCCCTTGTTAGTAGAGAATATGGGGGACTCAGAGGTATGAATTCCAAAACCTTTAAAGGACCCTCTACTCCTAAAAAGACATCTATAAAGTTTTCCCAATAGAAAAGGAGTCAAAGCTACCTCTTCAGAAGTAGAGGAGATGTTGACAGCTAGAGATAGCTATAATGTTACAACTCCTCCAGCTCTAGACATCATTAATTTGGAAAAGGCAAAGGTAAGAAAAAGTACTTCCTCTTGAGAAGTAACTTCCTCACTGGCGTCTTTACTAATGAATAAATCAACAAATTTTTGAAAGCCACATTTGCTGGCACTAGCAGTAGAATTAGCAATTTGGCGAAAGGTTGATACATATTGACTATATAGTTGATTATATTCTTTAACATGGCGAAAGATAGTAAGATCAATTCCATATTTACCTGTTGGAAAAGTCCCAATAATAAAGGCAATATCAGCTAAGGTTACAGTCATTGGACCCCACCGGAATAAGAAGCAGTTGATGGCAGGGTCCCAACAAGCCAGTAATGCAGTGGACATAGCCCCATCAAAGGGAATGGTTTCATAAGAAGCTAGTCTCAAGAAGGACAATATTTTGTTCTTGAACCACTTGTCATAAAAAGGTTTCATTCGCAAAAACCATGCTTTTGCATCCACCCCTGATATCCAACCCTTAAAGGGTTTGTTGGCTAAAGGCTAATTCAAATTTAGGAGGGTTTTTGGGGCAAAGGGAAGTGTTCTAAACTTGTAATCCTCCAAGATAATATGGTCCAAGAATGGGTAACATTGTTGCTCTAAGACTATTTGGCGCTTTGGTTTTTGAATCTTGAAAGAAAAGTAGGGACCAATAGTGGCAATTCTATCCTCTAAAGGAGTGTTAGGATCAGTATTCTTGTTCACATACCAAAATACTTGAGATTTATAAGTTCCAAGGTTCACTCTAATGGCGTTGCATATTTGACAAGGTGCTTCAGATTGCATGGCGTCACGTTTTTTAGCAAGTGCTTCACAAATCTCATCTTCACGAACTCTTTCATTAGACATGGTGAATTGAAGTTTGGTAATGGTTGTGAATTCGTAAAGAAATGTAATAAAATTGTCTGAAAGATCTTAAATTTTCCTAAAATTATTGAAAAAGGTATTAATGAGGAAGACAACTGAAATAAAACAATAAAAGAAGAAAACACGTGCATAACGCGTGGTATGTTTCATTTTGGGTCATGTTTCTTTGGGCCATGTTAAAGCCAAGTTTTAATAAATTAAAACGCAAGGTCCTAACGTCATATTAAAGAAGCCCATTCCAAAGGGTGCGTGACTTAGAAGCCTGTTCAAAAGAATGCATGACTCTTCATTTTCCAGAAGACGGTAAAAAATCTATTTATAAAAAGGGGTAAGTGTAATAACAATGCCACACTACTCATCTCTTGATCAACACCCCCAAACTTTTCATCTCCCAAAACCTTCTCAAAAAACTTTCTTCTCTGGAAATGGACGCTCCCCAACCATCAGCGGAGTCCAGCATCACTGGACCCTAGGAGGTCAACCTATACCCACAAGAGGTTGACTAGCCCTTCCTTCCTCCTCCAGAAATACCGGAGGAAAGAGAGGAAGATGAAAAGGAAGAAGATGAAGAGGAGGAAGAAGATGAGGATGATGCCTCTCCATCATCAGACCCTAAGTCTGATGATGATGACGAACCCGCCACCAAGAGGAGGAGGCTCTCAGATTACCCTAAGGAGACCTCCAGTGGAGAAAGCGGTTCTGCCCCTTCTGGGGATGATGATGATGAAGATGGCCTTCCTCCGGCGCCAGCCTCCGAAGAGGACTCGGACGTTGACAAACCGCCATCCCCAAAGGACATAGTAGAAATTTAGGCCTAGAGTTTAGAATTTAGAAATTCTAAACAATAAATTGTAAATTTTTATTCTAATATAAAAATTTCAATCCTAGGTTGTAAAAATTTCTTATTTAATGAAGTTTATTTTTCTATCTGTTGTTCGAATTTCCATTATTTTATCCCATATTTGCATTACTTATTTTGTTCAATCAAAATTGTTCAAATTAATATTTTATCTAAAAAAAATAAACTGTCAAATCAAATAATGCACACTCAACGGCCTAAATTAAATGAAGAAAGATGGAGTGTCTCTTGGGATACTAAATCTATTAAAATTTATTAATGAAGGAGAAAAAGTTACTTCAAAATTAATAATTACCTTCCAAACTGCACACGCCATTAATGGCAAATTCTAAAAATGAAATGACACATTCAGGGGTTAATGGGCAAACCCATTTTACCCACTAGGGCCTTAACTTAAAATGGTTGAGGGTAGTTACAAAATTATGTAACACGTCGCCTGGACATATAACGACCTATTCCTCACGTACCCTAAAAAATAGGGACAGTTATAATGGTTGTATTATAAATACATCATTCTAACTCTGAGGTTTTTTGCCCCTAACATTTTTGTTTTATCATCAAAACCCAAAAATCCTTGAATATGGCTAACCCACAAACATCCCTCTTGTCTTTTCCTGGGGAATGTTGGAGACATCGGTTCAACATTGACATAATACAAGAGGATTGAGGAATTCAAAAATGAGGAGATGAGGATGTGGCAGTCTAAGGTCACGAAACTCTTTGGAAAGGATCCAAAGATCCAAGCTGGAGATCCTAGGGAACAAGGGTCCAATGCTACTATCATTGGAGACAATGTGGATTTCTTGGCATTGAATCTTTGGCCAAAAATGGAAAAAGATGAGCTATTGAAAATAATGAGTGTCTGCAAATCATGGGGAGAATGCATTGTCAAAAAGTACTTTCTCCCCAAACTCACACTGAAATACCACAAGTCCATAATTTGTGACGGCAGCTTGGTCGTATTCAACAGAAAATATAGGGTAATCCAACTGGGAGAAAATAAGAGTTTCAAAAAACTCATACAGTACAAGTGTACTTGCCTATTGTGGTATGAACGTTTGTTGGAAGGAGGCATCCCTATATTCCTTGGCGAAGACTATTCGGATGATGATGATCCTGACGTTGATGAAAACGAGGAGCCACAAATCATCATTAGTTTTGCCCATCTCCGTGCTTGACATATCAAGCAATATTTTAAATTTCTTAGTGATTCTGGTGATAGTGCATAATTTAGAACCTGTCTAGGAAACTATGTATATGTTGACTTAGTTGAACTTAGTTAGTGAATATCTTCTTAAAGATGTTCATGATTAGACGAGTTTACTTCATTATGAAATAATTTTATTTTGTTATCCCTTCCGTCAATGCATCTCCAGATATATAAAATTGTGAGCTTAAATGACATTGTTCATAAAATGAACAGTAGACTCAAGGGGTTAGTCTTAGGCACAAACGCCTAAAAGATGGTATATAAAGTTTTAGATTTATCAACAAATTGATAATTTTAAAACATTAAAACAAATGATAATTAAAGAAATGAAAAATAAGCTAAACTTTAGGCCATCTTCCCAAAATAAGTGATTCTTTGGATTATTCAAGAGTAAGCTAAACTTTTAGGGGTATTTTTCTAAAATGAGAGTTGACTTGATGGCAACCTGTTTTATAGGTTAATATGACACATGTAGTCATTTGATTGGTCTAACTTATTGATTTTAAATAAAAAAAAGTTAACACAAAGTTAATTGAATTTTGAATTTTTAATTCACTAAATTTATCAAACTTTATTTTATTTTTTTTGACAGAAAATTTTTATCAACTTAAATTATCAAATCAGAGTTTACAGCCTCAAGCACATCAGAAGATGCTTCCTTTAACCAGACAACCAAATCATTCAAAGCTAAACTCTTTTTTGCTAATAAATGAGCAACCAAGTCGCCATTTCTCCTAACATGACAAAACGAAATCAAAGAACACTGAGCTACCAGTGACCGAATATCATTAAGAAGCAAACCAAAAATTGAGCACTCTGTCTTCTGTCTTCTAAGAGCTTCTCACAGCACCATGCTATCAGTCTCCAAGCTGAAATTTCTGAACCCAGCTTCCATTGCAATCTTAATTCCATTGAAATCTCCATTAACGGACCTCTGATCACCCGGAAAAAACAGAAACAAAATGAACACAACCATTACAACATCAACCAAATTCAAATACACAGTCGTCGATCGAAACCCACCGTTTAACAAAGTCGTCGGTAACTTCAGCTCTCTCGATTACCTCCGTTTCGTTACAATTACCGGTGTTTCCGTCACCGTTGGCTATTTATCCGGTAACCCATTTTCTCTCTCCTCATTTTATCAAATACCCATTTTGTCAATTTCATCTCTTTTTAATTTAATTTTTGTGGGTCTTTTTTTTAGGGATTAAGCTAGGAATTAAGGGTCCATCAATGGTGACGGCTGGATTAATTGGGTTAACGGGTGGTGCTACTATAGGAGAGAGAAAGAGAGAAATCCTGGGTTTAAGGTGGAGCTTTGGGTGGTTTTGGGGCGGTGTTTGGAAGTGACAATGGTTGGGTGGTTGATTTCACCACGCAGCAACTCGAACCATGATGGTTGATGATGAGGATGATTGATGATGTTGATTCAAGATGATAGTGATTCGCTTGTGATAGCTGAAAACCTGATCTTCTTCCTTTAGTGCATCAAGGGTTGCAGTACTTGGTGGTGGTAGGGTATGTGGGTACGGTATAGGGGGAAGAGACTAAGGGGGTGTTTAGTTGGAAGTGGGGAAAGGGAAAGGAATCAAGTAAGGGTTAGGAAAGGAAAAGAACCCCAAACCCCCCAATTTACCCATGTGTTTGGTTAGACAAGAGAAAAGGTAACAAAAGTTGACCCTTTACCTCCATCCCCCTCCCTCCCCCCATCTCTTTCTCTCACTTCGGCGGCTGAAGTGGTGTTTCACCGGCTGAGCTAGGATTTTCGGCGGCTGGCGTGGTGTTTTCGAAGGCTGGGCTAGGGTTTCCGGTGAGTGGGTCGTTTTTTCGAAGACTGGGCTGGGATTTTCGGCGGCTGCCGTGGTGTTTTAGAAGGTGGGTTGGGGTTTTCGGTGGCTGGGGTGGTGTTTTTGAGGGCTGGGCTAGGGTTTTCGGCGAGTGGGTCATTTTTTTGAAGGCTGGACTGGGGTTTTCGGCGACTGCCATGGTGTTTTCGAGGGTGGACTGGGGTTTTCGGTGGCTGGGGTGGTGTTTTTGAGGGCTGGGCTAAGGTTTTCGTCGGCTGTCGTGGTGTTTTCAAGGGTGGGCTGGGGTTTCCGGGGGCTGGGGTGGTGTTTTTGAGGGTTGGCGACTCAGGTGGAGGGTGGTGGCGGCGGCTCAGATGGTCGTGGTGGTGGTCAGTGGGGTCAGCCTGGTGGTCGTGGTGGTGGTGTGGTGGTGGTCAGTTGTGTTATGGTGTAGAGGGATTTGGGGTATCCAAAACCTTGGGGGGGGGCTGGGTAATGTATCTAAGGGTAAGGGGGGTAATTCTAAACTGAAAAATGGGTAAAGAGAAAGAAAAAAATCATCAACCAAACATCAAGTAAGGGAAACATAAGTTTGGAAACCCTTTCCCTTTCTTCACACCCCTCAACCAAACGCCCCCTAAGAGAGAGAGGGGCAGTGGTGGTGTTGTTGATGGAAGAGGGGGGGACGGTTAACCAGAAGCAAATGAAGGATGCTTAAGGAGAGAGAAAGGGGTAAAAGGGGTTTGGGTAAGCTCAAACATACATTTAACAAGTTTAATTACCGGTTAAACTGGTAAACCATCATTAAACTTAATAAAAATTTAATCATGGTACAAAGTTAGCTTGCTCAGGAATAATCAAAAGTTTGCCTTATTTTGAGAAGACCACGCAAATGTTAGCTTATTTAAAACAATTTTTCCTTAAAGAAAAATTAAAATTTCTTTAACAAAGTCAAGCGTACTTAACCAGTAACCGATCCTAGAAGTTACTACAAAAATAACCGTTGGACAGACTACTTGGTTATTTAAAGAAACATAGCCACAACATGCTATCATAACATTTTCATTTCAAAACATCAAAATGGATAATGAAGCATATGCAAATTTGGTGGCTGAATTCGATGATGATTGCTTTAATCGTCGTCATGCCTTTAATGGCATAGAAGCAGACAAAGTGTAATAGCCACCCCAAAATTTGATTCTTAAATTATTAATATAGTTTTAGGATTATTGTCTGAGGTGTTAAAATTCTTAACTTTTCTTTCTAGTTACTTTTCAAGTACTAAGTAAGTATGTTTTTAATATTATAATTTATTATATTCGTCGTTTGAAAGTGTAAAGTTTATTAGAGATTAAGAGACGGATTATGACAGTTAATAAAGGATTAATGATATATATACTTGGGGAAAATGCAATTTAATCAAGGATAAGTAAGAAAGCAAGTGTGGCATGACCAATAGGACTTATGAGTAATAATATTATTTGAGGAACTAGTATATCATGAAAGAGTATGAATATATTATGATTTTTTTTGGTGTAAGGATATTAAGACCGATATGCCCTTACTTTGAGGGTAAAATCAAGGACAAAAGCGTAATTGGACTAGTGAAAGAGGTATACCACCCAACCCACGTTCATCCACCCTCACCCACACTCATTTTTAATTTACAAACAATCTCTTTACTCCCCTTGCTTCTAACACATTGAAGAAGAGGAAAATGTGAGCTTCCTCTTCTCTCTCTTCATCTCTCCCTCATTCTTCACTAATTTTCACATGCAAATAGTAGAGTTTGATCCTTGACATGTCATCTACAAGGTATAAGTGTTAGATTTTAAAAAGGTGAAGAAGAAACGCCACGAATTGAGCCCAAAGGTTTACTAGGTAAGCTGAAATTATCGTTTAAAGGAAGCTAATTGTTGTTGTTCTTGAGTTTATGGTCAAGATAATGGTAGAACTAAACTAAATTTTGCTAGATTGTAGAATGGGCTAGAAAATCAGAATTTTATAGTGAAGAAAAGTTAAAGATCTTACTAAGGAGTGAAGGTACATAAGTTATAAACTCTCTTTGGGTTTGAAATAATGAGATTTGGGTAAAAGTTTTGTTGTAAATAAGTGCATGCATGTGGGTTTTGGGAAAAATTATTTTATATCTTTAAATGTATATGTATATGTATTCATATTGATTTGCTTTTCTTGCATGTTTTTGGGGATGATTATATGTTTCTTGTTGATTTGATTGTGGAGTTATGAGTTGCAAGTTGAGAAATAAAAGTTTCCTTAGTAAATGATTGAATATTTTGCTTGAATTTTTGATCTTGTGATTGAATCAAGGGCCATATTTTACTGTCAAAATATTGATAAGTTCTTCTTGATGGAAGAACCCAAGTGCATGTGAAGTAGATTACAAATTGAAACATAAACTTCTACCTTCTCGTAAGAATTTGGACAAGTTATATTAAAACGTGTTTTTCGATATTTTCTGGGCATGTTTGGCCAAAATTCTATTTGACAAAAGTTGTTCGTATTAAAATTTTACTTGGGATAGGCATAAGAATCGTCCAATTTGGATTAGGAATGAGGAAGTTATGGTCATTTTAAAATATGCTGGAAAATTTCATTTTGTGGGACAGTTTCGGTTTTTAATAGAAGTTGTGGTTACATTCCATATTTTTCAAAGAAATGTTTTAAACAGTATTTTAAGGATGAAATCATGATTTTGAATGTTTCAAAGGTTAATTACAATTAGGTAAAATAGTAATAAGTTCCTTTATCAACAATTATTTACTTTACTTCCTAAAATTAAACTTTATTGAACTTGATTGACTAGTTGATTAAAAGTTTTCAGAAAATAACTTTATGTAAAAGATATGTTCAAGGAGTACTTATTTGGTAAACCTCTAACCAAGTTTAATTACAACCATGTGTTCTGAAATTTTTACTTACCAAGCCATAGTTACTAATATCAAATGTTAATAGTTTTCTCACCAAACTTTAAAATTTGTTATTCTTTTAACAACTCTAAGAGTAATAATCGAATAATTTACGTTTATCAAAACAAATACTTTAATCCTTATGTTGTAAGAAATCCTTATAACTTTATTTTTTTTATTATTTATTTCAATTGTTAGTTTCCTAATAATTACTTTTGTGAAAAACATTATGGAAGTTACACTTATATAAATCTTTTCTCAAGAAGCTAAGTCCATTTCTTACAAGGTATTCCAAGTAATGACTTAATAACAATTAAGAGGAATTAAAATTATTGATGTGCTTGTGTGATCACCTAAAAGAAGGGGAAGTAGCCGTGAACGGTGATGAACAACAATTGCAGGCGAGCGTGGTGTCTCGTAGCTGCCCGTTATTAAGTTGTAAAGTGCAGGCGAGCGTGGTGTCTCGTAGCTGCTAGTGGGGTCTCGTAGCTGCTAGGGACATGTCCTGAAAGTATTGCAAGCGTATGGTAAATAGGAGGGTGACGACCCCCACAGTTTAGAGACAGTCGGTCGTGGTGACCCCTCTCTATTCGTGTTCACTTTCCCCATAAGACTAAATTATGATGACTGATAACAGTATTGATCTAATAGAGAGAACTATAATGGTATCAAAGGAAACAACGAGAATGCGAGTACTTGTTGTAACTTAAACAAGTTAAGTAATGAGTTGCATATTATATTCTTTTGGGAATGGATCTTTCGAAATAAAGTAATTGTGAAAGAAAAACTAGTTCCAGCCATCATAATAATTTCCTGAAATTGTACATGTGTACTCAGCTTTGCTGACTTGTGTTTTGTTCTTTGAACTTGTCCTGGTGGGGGCAGTTGATTGTGACCTTACAGGTGACTATTGAAGTTATTCTTCTACTAGGAGATGCTTGGTTGTGCCTTTCAAGTGCTTGTTTGCATTATACTTTTGTATGGAAGGTTGTACTTTGAGAAGTAGTGTTGATGTGTTATTTTTCATCTGGAGTTGTAACGTTTAAATTGTATTTTTGTGATGAAATTTTAAAATGTTATATACATGTATTTCAAGATATTTTGCTCTTAACCTTAAGCTTAGGCTTAAGCGGGTTCCAAGTAATAGCTCGTCCGATCCTTTCAGGCTTCCGCTATAATTATTATGTTATATAAGCAGGTGAAAATCGAGCGTGCTATTACACAAAGGGTCTTTTATTATAAATGAAAGAACCAGATGGATAAAGAAGATGGCACAGGTTTTTGGAGATGAACCTGTCGTTGAGCCAGAAGACCTTGAATTAGTCGAATCAAGCGCTAAAAAGGTTGGTTCTAATATGGATCTCTTATCCATCTACATTTGGCCTAAGTTGGAAGAAGAATCACAAGACAAACTGCAAACAGTTTGCAAAAAAGTGGGGAAGGGAGATCTCTACCACCTTCAACTTCCCAAGACCTCAAAGAATGGATTGGATGTATGCAAAAACTCTAGTTCTTTCCAGTACCAAGTCCTCCCTCAAAGTGGTTAGGATGGAATAGGGTCAAAACGAATATCAAGGGAGAATAATTCACTTTAAATGTTTGTGTGAATTGTGGAAGCTGCTTATCCAAGAAAGACATTTCCCTTCCTGGATGATCACTGCGCTGATTGATATATAGGAGATATGCTTGGGATGGCAGTCACCAAAGATATATCTTTGAAGCGAAGTTCAAGTACTCCTTTGAAGATGGCTATTACTTAGGAGTTACCAAGAACAACGCGGGGTACGAGCTAGAAGCTAGAGAGTACAGGATGATGATAAAGATATTGTGTAGTGAACATTTCAAAATGTTGTCTCTAAATACAATTCATTTTAATCAAAATGTTCTTAGTGACTCTATCTCCAAGAAGATAAGTCATGGTACAAATGTAACAATGTTACCTCAAATGGTTGTATTATCAATAATATATTTTCAATGATTAATTTGCTCTAGCACAAGTTTTTGATTCACCAAATTGAATCAATCATACGCCCATTTATTAACTGTATTCCCTAAAAAATTGTTTTTAGTTTCCTACGAAATTAAGCGGTTAGGAAATAATTATTAAACAGTTAAAGCGCCTAAGTCTTTATATATGTGATATCCAAAAGATCTTAGACTTAAACCAAACTGGATTACACACATCTTCCCATGTTTCGTTAAACTGCTCCAAAAGATATGCCATACCCATCAAAATGCTTGAATCACCACAAAGCATTAAGTATCATATCCTGGAGATAAGAATGAGTTTACTAAGCATGAATCTACAAAATGGACCTCCTCTATTCAAAAATACTTTGGAGACAATCCTGTTATGTAACAGAACTCAAAGAATAAAAGAGAATCTAAGGCCTTCCAAATAGGGTCTAATCTAGATCTCGTAAAAGAATTGATATTTCCAAAACTTGAAAGAACTGATCAGGTGACGTCTCTTCTAGTTTGCAAATCATGGGGCAAAGTCATCACAGAAGAGATATGGAAACCTAACATTCCTTGGAGATATCTGAAAAGACTCTTTGTCAAAGGAACTAAAAAGAAGGTTAAAGTTTACAGAATGGTGGATGAATCATCATCAAGAATCTTAGTACAATACAAATGTGCATGTCAGATTTGGTATGATCTCATGACCTACGATGTAAAACCTTGTTGGTTATCACCAAATAACCTTGCAAGTGTGAATCTTGAAGAAATTTTCATTATTGATTTAACAACAGCCAGAAAGAAAGGTGAAGTAATACATGAAAAGTTATTCTTCCCAACTAGAAGTCACATTCAGAGTACTACTGGATGATATTGGCTATAATCATTAGAAGTCCCTTTCTGCTTATAATTTGTGTAGTGCTGAGTGCATCACTCCACAAATCAGGGGGGCAATTTATTACTATCATTTTCGAATGTCAAGTAACATTTATTGTGGTACATTGAATCAAACCTCAAAAAGTTTAATCTACGCTTTAGCATAAGGGCCCAACATGAATATGAAGTCCATTAAATGAAGTCAACAAAGGTCAAAGTCACCAAAAGAAGATCATCAAGATTATCAAAAGATGAAAGTCAAAGGCAATAAAAAAACAGTAAGCAAAGGAAGACAATCAGAGGATGGTTCAACATGAAGACAAACGTGCATTAGAGAGCAACGGCTATTCAGCGCCAGAAAACTGTTAAAGTTTGAATTTAATATGATGCAAACATTTTCCCTCCCTAGCATGCATGAAAGTTACATGTTATGTTTTTCAATAAATAGAGAAACTATTATCAAGCAAAGGACACACGAACAATCCATCAAAACTGCATTTCTTAATTCCCTAGCGTAGCTTAGCCCAACCCCCTTCTGTGATTATGTATTAGCTTTCTTGAGTATGTGGCTTATGGCTTGAACTTCTTGATTATTATAATTTATAATGAAATATGGTTATCAATATTGTTGTTTTATTTGCAATTTCCAAAGATATGCAACATATAAAGAAGACGGTCCTCTCTTCTTCTTTTCTGTAATTTGTATCTTGTTCTTATGATGATGGTGGTGGTGTGTAGAGGCGGCGCTGAGCATGTGCGACATAGGCGACCGTACAGGGCCTCACAAATTTTTGGGCCCATATACTATTTTTTTTATTAATTGATATGGATTCATTGTATAAAATATTTTTCATTGTTGGTGTAGGACTCATATATCATATATGCATAGTTTTTATTGCAGCAGTATGATTGATATGAAACTGGATAGTAAATTGATCAAAATACACTCCTGATAATCTGATTACGGTTTTGATTCTCTTAAATTACTCCAAACTCAATTAATCAGACAGTAATTTTTAAGACACTCCTAAAATTGAAGGTTTTTGTCACTCTTAACTGTGTAATAATTCAAAAGAATATTTTTTAGAAATTTCAAAGAAACCTTTCATTAATACTAATAATAAAGCATAAGTCATAGGGAGAATATAACTCAGGGTAATGTAAAACCATGAGCTTGTTAACTATTAAAACATTAAAATAGATGATACAAGATAAGATTGTAACACATGGTTACTCATCTTACCTTGATGCCAATAAATGAAAGTCAATGGAGCCCAAAACTAAAGAGATAAGATTTTACTTCAATGATGTTAGATGTGTGAATATTTTTTATTTTATAATACAAAATTTAAATTTTCAAAAATCTTTGTACTTTTAATAATTAATATATTAACTGAACAGGGGCCTCCTTGATAAATGAACCGCCTCCTGATGGTGTGTTTCAGCCTTTCAAGTAAGCACCGTAAAAATGACCAGCGTGTCAGCGTGGAATGTTTTTATACATGCCACCAAACGTTTAACAACAAAAGGCCCTCCAAGCTCATATCAGAAATAAACATGCAAAGAATCTGCACATTTGCAAGCACTGTGATTGTCGGTTCCGCTGGCCCTGTGATCTCGTAAAACACTGCTGTAGGCATGAGTATGTTCTCTTGTAACTGTTCCTTGATTAATAATAATAATAACACTCAAATTTGCTTCCATGCTAAACTGACATTTTATAACTATCTCCAGCCATTCCAACTGTAGATAACATTGCGGCGATTATTCCTACTGCTGTTACCATTGCGGCGATTATTCCTACTGCTGTTACTATACATGAGATTCGCATGGCAAATAATGTTGCTGTGGAGAAAAGTAAGCCATCTCCTGCACCATATCTTTACTGTCAGCGCCAATTTAGATCTATTATTAACACAAACTTGCACCTTGTAACAGAAGTTTTGACATCAACAGTTGGCTCAAAAGAGGAGAATGTTGTTCAGAAGGCTAAGGTTTTTTCCCTGACCCTTTTTTGTATAGTTACATACTCGTGAAATAATTATGCTCTGAACATTGGTTAATTTGCAGATTAGGTTGTTTTCGAGAAGAATGACAAGTCTGCTGTCTTCTACTATGTGATCTTCACTCAGCAAATCTTTTTCTTACAAATGTAAATAGGGTTGTAGTTCATAAACTCGTAATAAAGCAATACTGTTAGGGTAATATACTAATATATGCAACACTCTAAGTAGACAAAGGTAAGTAGGTCTGTGTTCATAAACTCATAATAAAGCAATCAATTTCTTGTACAAGCTGTACATGTACTCTGTTACTCGCTAAACAGTGAGATGCAATATAGATTGTCTTTTGCTTTTATTGATCTTCTATTACAAGCAATGCTATTTCCATTTCCTTCAGCATAGAGCATGCGTCCTCAAATCTCTCAGCCATACAAAGTCCTCGAATCATAGAGTTGTAGGTAAACACGTTTGGAAGCTGTCCATCTGCGATCATATCATTGAACAACTGCTGGGCCATCTCTAGCTCCCCTGCTGCTATATACCCACTGATCAAAACAGTGTAACTGACAACATCAGGCTTTAACCCATTTTTGCTCATTTCATCAAAAAAGTACTTGCAAGCATCCATATTCCTGCTCGGCTCAAACCATCAATCAAGGTAGTGAAGTGGAGGGAACTTGGACATATTCCAACTTCCCTGATCATATGATTCAAAAGATTGAGCGCAACATATGGTTTTATCACCTTTACCAAGAACATGAAGAAGAATGTTAAAAGTATGAAAATCTGGAGAAAGTCCATTGCTACCCATTTCATCCAGCAACCGATGGACACCTTCCATCATTCCCAGCCTCTATTGTGCACAGATGAGTATGTTATACATTATAATGTCAGGCAGATGACTATCGGCAAGCATTTGCTGATAAACCCACTCAATTAACCTGTGTTGGTTAATTCTGAGAAGGCAAACCAAAATTGCATTGCAGGAATGCTTAAATGGACGGTAGTTGAACGTCTTTGACCTAATGAACCTTTCAACAACTGTTCTTCGCAATCCTATCTCACGACAACTGCAAACCATAATATTAAAGGTTCTTGTAGTTGTCGGGTACCCCTTCTCTGCCATCTCACCAACTAATCGCCACATTGCTTTAAACTCCTCAGCCGCTGCAAGAATTTTCATCAGCAAATGGTATGCGTTCACTGTGTGTCTGTAGTATTCGTGCTCGCTAGCCCATACAAATAACTTGTAAGCCAATTTGGCACACAAAGTCCTGTTTTCATCATTTATGATCTTCAAAATCTTCAAGAGAACCTGCCTGACAAGAAGGCCCGAAACCCTTACATTCAGCTCCTGCAATTCCAATTTCACATTGAACCCAGGACAATCTTGCCTTAATACATCAAACAACCTATCTGCATCCTTCATGGTCCTTTCAAAAAAATTATGCTCAACATCAATTCTACCTCGAAAATGGCTTTCGTCATCATCCTCTCTACTTGGTCTATCTAAACCCGGATCAAAATCCGAACTTGCCCAGGATTCTCTAATTAATTTCTCAATAGGACCAAAACCATTGCTAGCATTATCACTACCATTATCTAAACTACAATTACAAAAGCCCTTCGACCAAATTGAGCTACAGACTACAGAGTTCATTATCAATAGGATTCAATAAGTGGGAAAATTCCATCATCGCAATAGTGAATTCGAGTAACCCAGATTTAAAAATTCAAGTAAGTAGAACACCAAATGTAATGATCCCATTAACAATAAGAGCCCCCAACTCATATAAGTATATCCTTCATTGAATAATCAACAGAATAGTATACCTATCTTCTATTTAAGTGAAGCTAAAGACAGAAACTTTCAAGAACTGGATATAGGAATGAAATTTAGGGTTTTAGGGAGGTATAGTATAAGTTAGGTGGGTTGATTGATTCTTGGAATAACTGGAATTTGCTGAAACAAGAGGAAAGAAGTTTTCTTTCAACATTATAATCTGTGTTGGGACTTCGCAAATTAGATGGTAGACACGAGTCTATTCCATACGGCGTCGTTTCGCATTATAATACAATGAACAAAACAACATCCTCAATGAACAAACTAAGGAACATGAAGCAAAAGTAGAACAAAAGAACAACACACGAGACTCAATGAACATCCGAATTAAGAATGAACATCCGAATCAGCAATGAACAACAAGAAAAAAAGATGAACATAAGAGGAGATATATGATCGATGTTCATTGGAGAACATGTGATGTTCATTAGTTTCGCGGTCCACTTAATGTTCATTGGAGAACATGTGATGTTCATTGGTTTCGCGCGTTTTATGTTTTTTGGGCTGCGTTTTGGCCCGTGTCTACCATTAGGATGATAGACATGAGTCCACCATCTACCAATTGGTTGGGACTTGGGAGGAAACTGAAAGGTGCAAATTGCAATTGTGCAAAGATGAAATGCAGTGAAGCGGGGCTAATCTCAAGTGGCGGCAGTGCGGCACAAGTACATTGCCTCTCTTTGCTTGGCTCTAGGAAGTACTCCCTCCGTTTCATTTTGATTTACTCACTTCACTTTGGGGCAAAATTAAGGAGAAAGTGCAAAAGTATGAGAGAGAAACTCAAAAGGTAAGAGAGAAATTGAAAAGTGAGGGAGAGAAACTAAAAGATGGGTTAAAATATCAAAAAGTTGATGACATGGGTGGAAAAAGATGATAAAGTAGATGTGACATGTTACCAAAAATAGAAAAAACAACAGTGTGTAGATTAAGGCTATGTTCAGTTCACCTTATTTTTACTTATTTCAGATCATATCATATCAGATAAGTTCAGATCACATCAGATCATATAAGTTCAGATCAGATCATACAAGTTCAGATTATACTTATATTTAAAAACTTATTATTATTATTATTATTATTACTATTATTATTATTATTATTATTATTATTATTATTATTATTATTATTATCACTATTATTATTATTATTATTATTATTATTATTATTATTATTATTATTATTATTATTATTATTATTATTATTATTATTATTATTGTTGTTGTTGTTGTTGTTATTATTATTATTATTATTATTATTATTATTATTATTATTATTATTATTACTATTAATATTACTTTATACAATTACTATTACCATTAATATTACTAATTACTAGTACATTTGTTCCAAAGGATGATTATTATTGTCGTTGTTGCACTTATTAATTATTAATATTGGTAATAATTATTAATGTCGTTGCTATTATTATAAATGTCATTGATATCACTATTTGAAGCTATTTGTGTTCAAGAAGAAGAATGTTCTTGTAACATTTGTACGTATTCTTTATATATTTATTATAATTAATAATTTTGATATGCGATTTTCTTTTTGATGTTGTACATGTAACGAACATGACAATAGTATATGATGTTTATTTTTTTAACAATTTTGACAGAATAATATAAAGTATATGTTACTAGTTTATATTAAACATGAGTAGCATGAGATAACCTAATGGTGTTGGCATCACGTTCAAAATTTTCCCTACAAGGGATTTCAACTTATCTTTAAAAATAAAGTTTATATGGAACAAGACAACGATATAAGAAGAATATTTAACAATTTTGTTCCAGATCATATGATTATATATATTTATAGTTTTATTTATAATAAAAAAGAACAATTTATTGATATAACAAAAAAAAAATTGTTAGTTAAATTCAAACATGTCATCAATATAAAAATAACATCTATCTTTTATTTTTAGAATGTGTTCTTTAAATAGATTTTGTATGACCTTTCAGCATATGTTTTTTTTATTTAATATCATTATATATTCTTTTCATTACTACCTAAATTCTTATTATAAACGGACCTTGGACATGAACAATATGTTCTCTTTACCATGAACAATATGTTTTTTTTACCTAAAATATGTGTTCTTTTATTCTAAATTGTATGTTCATATACTAATGTGTTCTTTAAAAAAAAACTAATTATGCTATTATTATTATTATTATTATTAATATAATAATAATTATTGTTTATTTTTTTTTGAAGTGAATTATTATTATTATTATTATTATTATTATTATTATATTATTATTATTATTATTATTATTATTATTATTATTATTATTATTATTATTATTATTATTAAAAGTTGTGCATAGTAATAAAATGATAGTAATAATAATACTAGTAATTAAATACAATAATAATAATACTAGATATAATATGTTTTATAAAAGATAAGTTCAGATCAGATCAGATCAAATAAGTTCAGTTCAGATCAGATCAGATCAGAAAAAATAAGTTCAGATCAGATAAGTTCAGATCAGTATATTTCAGTTGAACTAAACATAGCCTAAAAAGAAACAGACCAAAAAGGAAAGTGTGTAGATTAAAAAGAAACGGAGGGAGTAGTTTTTATTGAAACAAATCTAACTGAGGGTGCGATCTCTTCACTTTAATAAATTAAATTAAGTTTCAGGTCCAATCAGTTCAGTTCAATAATCAGGTTCAATAAGGTCCAATAAGTTACAATCAGGTGCAATAAGTTCCAATCAGGTCTAATCAGATTCAATAAGTTCCAATAAGGTCAAAATAGTCAATGATTAATAAATTTAAATTAAAATTAAAGTACCACTTTGATTATTATATAGTATTATATTCATAATATTGTCTATTCTTTTATTATTCATATTACTATTAGCTAATTATGTTATTATTGAATTTTTAATTAAAGTATCACTATGATCATATAGTATTATATTTGCATTATTATCTATTATTTTATTATTAATATTATTATTAGTTGATTATGTTATTATTAAAAAATATTATAATCATGGTCAAATAAGGTTAACAATAATTATGATCATAATTATAATATATTGCAATTCGTCTTTAAATAATTAGAGATAACATGTTTTCGTTACTAATAACAATAAAAGACTTTCTATTCTTGGGAATTGTTTTATTAAAGTAGTCAGAGTTTCCTATGCATTTAATTTGCTTTTTTGGTCCTTTCTTTATTCTGAATTTACCACTTTTACCCTGATATTTAAAGAATTTCAAGAGCTTTTTTGGACGTTGTAAGACCAGATTGATATTGTATTTTAGGTATGGGTTTATGTTGTAGTTGGTTGGGCCATATTAAGGGGGGTTGGTGTTTGGATTATTGACATTGGAGAGTTTCAGATGGGGTGGATCAAAATAGATCCGTTGGAGATGGTTATTTATTTGGTCCATGTTTGGTATTCTATGTCACTTCTAAGTTCTTGTCGATTTTTAAGTACCGAATTCTTAAGGGATGAACTTCGTGACTTATGGAACCAACCTTGGGTACAGTGTTACTTTGGTTAAGAACTGGACTAAAGAAGTCGTGTCCGATTGATCTCGTGGATATGTGTAGAGAGTAGAGTAACATATCCAGTGGCCTTGTATTAATAAACCCAAAATAATATATTATCGAACTTATTAGACATAATATTGTATATTTTAAAATCTATTTTATTTTTAAAAAAAATAGAAATACACCAAAAAAAATGCAATAGTATATTTGATCAATGTGATAGTATAATTATTTTAAATTTATTACAAAAATGCCACCGAATGTGTTAGTATTCACATATCTAGGAGATCAATGGGTACCAATTCATCTAGTGAGTGGTTCGTTGTCGAACTTTCAACCCACCTACTTGAGTAGACCTAGAATTCATGATTGACCATATCAATTTTAAGACATTATTTGACTAAATTTGATCCACCTCCCAACCATGATTGGCCTCTAAACTGGCCCACCCTACTACCTATATGTGTTAGGGTTGTGGCATGAATCTCCAACTTGGCCCGACGCCCTTAAACAGCGCAATGTCATGCCTATTCCCATCAATATAATTTTTCTCATGATTATTTAACTAGAATAATACAAACTTTGGCTATTTCGCTCGAAATAATATAAACTTTCCATTAGTATATAATATAACAAACTTTATATCAAAATTTATAGAGTAGGTCAATGTGACTTGTAACCAATCGAAACAACCCCGCCCCCCCACGAAAAAGCCACCCTCACCCCTTCTCCCACTTCGAAATCACCTTCCCAGCCACACGAAACCTCCCCCACCCGAACCCAACTCCTCCAAGAACTCGAAGAAGACCCCCTCTCCTCCTTTGACACCGATGACCACCCCCTTCCATTCATCCTCCTCCTCCTCCTCTTTACGCTGCCATAAATCTCCCCTCATCCGCACCTGCAACCACCAAACCCATCATATAAGGAGGAGGAGCGACCGACAAAGCGACGAGGAGAGAGAATGAACGAGGAGGCAACGTGACTTTCAAGAGGAAGTTGTTCAAGGACACGATGGAGGAGGGGGGAGAGAGTAAGTGAGGTGACTAAGAGGAGGAGAGTCAACGGTAGTGAAGAGGCGACGAAAATAGTCGGTTTAAGAGAGGGAGGGAGGGACACGATAGAGTATAGGAGGGACAAAAGAGAGTGAGTGAGGGAAGAGAGAGTGGTTTCGGGGTGGGGGAGGGTAGGGGAAGTAGTTTTGTAGGTTGGAGAGGGGCTGGGGGAGGAGGAAGGCTGGAAGAGAGATAAACGGTTGAGGGAAGGCTGGGCAGGGGCCAGGGGTGAGGTAGGGGATGGAGAAAGAGAGTGGAGGGGGAGCCGGAGAAGAAAGAGAATAAAGGAAAAATGTTTTTTTAAAAACCAACTAATAAAATAACGACACGTGTCCTAATGAGTGCCACGTTAGCTTGTTTACCTCCTACAACAAGTTACAACCAGTATCGACCTAATGAGGGAAATTTTTAAAAAGTTTGATATATTAAATAACTAGTTTTTAACCTGTGCAAAATGCACGGGAGGTTTTATGTAGATATTATTTGGACCCATGCATAATGCAAGGTATTGTTTTGTTTATTAAATAGTTGTTTTTATTCCAAATTTATTGATTCCATAATTTTTAGAATCCATGCGTTTAAAGTTCAATGGATATAAAATGTAAAATTATATTTCATGATATATAAAAATCCTTTGTTACAACATTTTAAATTTAAAAATCTTACGATCGTGATATGTAAATTTATAAATACGTAAATAAAACAAAAAAACACATCAAAATGTACGGGAATTTTTCGTTTTATAAATTTAAGATTTTAGGATGTTTCTCCTTAAATCATGGTTTGAAAATTAGCTCGTGATTTAAAGTTTTTATAATCATATCGTGTATTAACAAAATATTTTAAAATCGGCTTATGACCCGTGCATTCAGTGACTCATGTAGCTAATGTCATGGTAAAACATGTGAGCAACTTTATTTAAAAAAAAAAGTAAACTGGGGAAGCTTTTGCTATGCTCATTGCTTCATCTAGAGCTCATATAAAATCACATTTCGCACCACTACTGGTACTCAATCATGCAAGCACTTTCGTTCCCCCTCTCCTCAGTCCCGCTCAACCCCTCTCTCTTGTTGTCTTGCATCACTGATATTGTATTGAGAATAGTTAAAATTGGCTTATAACCAATGTGTCCTACATCTATGAATTATATAAAACTTTATTTACAATGATTAATAAATAGTACTATTGTTATTACTTCCCTATAATTGACACCATAATCAAAACATGTACATTGAATCTGTATATTATTCCATTTTCTCTTGCAAATTGAGACGCTCTGGAAGAAAAATTGCTTGATTTATGACTACACCCACATTACCAGTGGTTTCGAAACATATAGAATACCCACCCATATATAAGAATAATGATATAAAAGTTAATAATATAAAAGCTAAATCCATATAAGTTTGAGAAATAACACTTCAAACGACATATTATAAATAAAGATCACATATGTACAATCTTCTGAGAGTAAGGGATAGCTCAGTTGGTTAGAGCTCCCCATCCGGTTTCAGGAGATCCTGATATTGATTCTCATCCCCGCCCTTGTGGCTCCCTAAACACCAAAAAAACATATGTACAATCTTCCAAGAAAATGGATGGGTGTGTACAGGAAATCAAAGATATCGTACTTAATATTTTAAGACATATTTGGAGAAAAAATGACTCGTTCTATGCTCCAATGTTGTTTTCTCAAGGTCTTGAATGAATACATTTGATAATTAGTTTTTTTTCATAATTATTCCTAACAAATGGATCCAAACATATCGTACTTAATATTTTAACACATACAATGTTTTAAAATTTGATTATATGAAATATTTCAAATTTTGACCTGAAAGAAAAGAAGTTAATGTAATCTTAGAGAAGGAATAAATATTTTTTACATGTAACTATCAATGCCGCATTTCCTATCGTCAATGTTTGCAAAATTTGAGAATTTCATTCAAACAATTCTAGATAATTTTAAAACTATTAGCTTGTTTTTCAAATAAAGTTTACTCCCTCCGTTCTTCTAAAATCTTTCCATTTACAAATTTGACACTATTCATAACCAAAGATAATCTTCTAAATTATTTCCAATATATAAAATAGTCATGTGAGGTCTTATTTGAATCGTCTAATGTACATTAAGAATATCAAATTTTTGTAATTTTATTAATATGTAATTAAAGATATTAATCATACAAAATATATTGATAAAAGTGAAAGGTGCAAATAGGAAGATCTTTGTGGAACGAAAGGAGTATAGCCTAGTATTGAAAATATGAATTCAAATTGGTTTACGCCCCGTTCGTTGCACATTTTTGACTTATTACTTATTTATAATAAGTTGTAATATATTTATTATTTCTAGAATTGACACTGAAATAAAAACACGTACATTGCCTAGAGTAAGTTAATTAACTTTTACTAATTTTTTAGTGCTCAAACTTATCTCAAACTCAATTTAAAATCATGTAAATTTATATCTTTATTTATCATACTAAATTTAAATATCTATATCAATTGTGTTACATATAAAATAATCGATTTCGATTTTTTCTTTTTCTATTGATTCTTTTCTGATTGAGATGGATTGTCCCACTCGATAATACATGGTGTTCAGGCGTGAGTGAGAAAAATATATGTTCACAATGAATATTATTAATCATATTTATTAAAAGGCAAAAAAATAAAACCCAAATTATTTCAATTCAATATATTTAATATGTTGTGATATTTACAATGAACAAATAAGTACTGAAATAAAAAGAAAGTTAGTGATGAGAAATATCATAGGTGTTCTTTAATTGGTGGTTTGCGTAAATGGTTTTTTCATATATACATAAGTCTGTGGAATATCTCGATTGTAAAACCTGATCTTGTTAATTAAGACCATTATCATAGAAAGGTAAGACCTTTCTCTCTTCTCTTCGTGATGTATTTGAGCTTTTCGGGATACAATTAGATGGTTACAATGGGATTAATTAAATCCAGTTATTGATTTCATGGTGTATTTATGTATATCAATCACTAAGAAAGTTTATCAATTATGGTTCAAAAATGAACAAATGGAAGAAATGATAATATAACCTCATTTTTAATGAACGTACTCCTTCAATGAAAAGAACATTGCCAAATAAAGATAAAAATATTACTTATTAAATATTTTCTCAAATAAAATTATGGTTTTGCTCTAGTGTGGTAGCATCGAGTAACATAAATTTTGGGCAAGGAACACTATATTTTTTATTAATTGCAATATATACTACATGGTCTTTTTCATAATAAAAGTTAGTCAAATGGACTAAATCACCCATTCTGAATCTAATTAATACTCTCATCAATGACCCACCCATTTAGGTACTTTTGTCCAACCCCGCGGTCTATTTTATTTCTTTGAAAAGTGAATTAAACTCATATGTTACTTAATAAAGAACAGAAAAAATAATAATATTTATTAACAAACTGAAAACTCAATTACATCTGAATTCACTCATACACTCATATTTAATTTCTTTTAATTGGTGTGTACATTGAAAGTTAATTCAATTTTTTAAATTAGTATAATTTGAACGAAGAACATAGTAATATTTCTTAGGGTATGTTCTGTTCAACTTATTTTGTCTTATCTTATCTTATCATATCTTATAAGATCTTATAAAATCTTATCTGATCTTATCTTATAAGATAGTTTATTGAGTGTATCTAACATCTTATTTTATCTTATCTGATCTTATCTGATCTTATCTAATCTTATAAAATCTTATATAAGTTAAAATAAGTTGAACAGAACGGACCCTTAGTCTTAGTTTAGACCATCAAATCTCAACATAGGTGAACATAGGCTGAAAACCTTGAATTTTGTAGTAAGTGGTGGTCAACATCTTTTGATCGTGCGCACCAGTACCAAACTCCAATCTACCGCAAGTCCTGCAACCTGTTCCGCATCAATTGCACTTCAATTGTAAACATCTCAATATAAGTTGAGGGGAAAATCTAAAACCAAAGGAGAATCACTCTATACTTTTGGAATTATACTTGTCGTTTATTTTCATCTCATCTCGTGCTATGTTTTTAACTTGTCGGAAAGACTGATCGATATTTTCATTTTGCTGGAAATTCTGCTGCTAGTTTACATCTTCATCGGAAATTTGATTTTGCGTGCTAACATCTTTACCGGAAATTTGACTGACTGCTCGTCGTTTGAGTTTCGCCGCACTGGAAGCTTGATTTTATCTTTTGAAAATTAGCCTTCAATGGTATTCATCTTAAATCTACACAATATTGGGTTTTTGATTTGATCTTATATTTTCTTCCCACTGTGATATTGTTCACAAATCCATTAATATAGGAGGTGGTGGACTGGTGGGTGTATGTTTGTCATTGTTTGATGGTACCCCTGAGGTTTCACGAAATGCACCAGGTACCCTCGTTGTTTCAGAAATGCACCAGATGCCCTTGTCATTTGCATAAAATGCACCAAATACCCTTAATGAATAACGGTGTTAAGTTTCCGTTAGCTTTATTTACTATTTTGCCATTATTAACCCTAACCATAACCTCTAAACCCTAAACCTAAACCCTAACCCTAAAACCTAAACCCTAATACTAACCCCTAACCCCCCTCACCACCCCACCGACCCCCTCCCCCCAGCGGCCCCCTCCTCCCCCACCCCCTCGCCACCCCTCCCCCCTGTCGACCCTCTCCCCGTTGACCCTCCTCGCAGCTCCCCCTCCCTCACCCCTCCGTGCCTCCCCCACCCCGTCGACCCTCCCGCGGCTTCCCCCACCTCCCCCCCCCCTGTCCAATCCACTAAAACGACGCAAACAACAACTCCATTTCAAGTTTCATTATAATCCAAAGAATGGAAGTTCTCGCAAATCATTTAAGCAAAATTAAAAAAACATAGCTCGGAATGAGAATTGGGGGCGGGTCGACGGGGGTTTGGGTGGGGGGGGGGGATTCGAGGGGTGGGGGAGGGGAGGAGATTCGATAGGGGTGGGGGAGGGAGCGGCTCAGGGAGGGTCGACGGGGGCTGAGGGGGTGAGGGAGGGGAGGGGTCATGGGAGGGTCGACGGTGGGTTGCGAGGGGGTGATGGAGGGGGATTCGACGGGGGTGGGGGAGGGAGCGGCGCGGGAGGGTCGACGGTGGGGCTGCGAGGGGTGAGGGAGGGGAGGGGGGCTGCGAGAGGGTCGACGGTGGGTTGCGAGGGGGTGGGGAGGGAGGGGGCCGGGAGGGTCGACGGTGGGCCGCGATGGGGTGAGGGGGGGAGGAGGAGCGGGAGGGTCGACGGTGGGGCGGTGGGGTAGGGGTAAGGAGGGGGGGGGGCAGGGAGGGTCGACGGTGGGGCTGCGAGGGGGTGATGGAGGGGAGGGGGGGCTCGGGGGGTTGGAGGAGGAGGGTTCTTTGGGATGGTGGGGGTGGGGGTGGGGAAATCGACGGGGGAGGGGGTTGCGGGGGGTGGGGGTGGGTGGGGGAGGAGGGGGGGAGGGGAGGGGAGGTGGTGGTGGTGGTTGGGTGGCGGTGGTTGAGTGGTGGTGGTGGGGTTAGGGTTTGAAGTTAGGGGGTTAAGGTTAGGTTAGGGTTTTAAGTTAATTAAGGCTAATTAGGGTTTAATTAGGGCTAACAAGGGCTAATTAGGATTTAATTAGGATTAGAGGGTTTATTAACCCTAAAAGCTAACGGAAACTTAACACCGTTATTCATTGAGGGTATCTGGTGCATTTTATGCAAATGACAAGGGCATATGGTGCATTTCTGAAACAACGAGGGTACCTGGTGCATTTCGTGAAACCTCAGGGGTACCTGGTGAAAAAACCGTATTAATTTTTTTTGAGATTAATTATCTGGTGACTGCCATCAAAACGTGAAATTGGGTTTGCCAACCCATCTATTATATATAATCAATAATGTTCATATACAATTGCCGAAAATATAAAATATCAATCGCACATACTAATTACTATTGCCATATATTGTGGATTTGATTACGATAAAGATTAAAACTTAACAAATTTGACTGAATCCGGCGATATTCACGCCTAATTTGTCTCAATTAAGATTCAAAATCGACGCGACATGGCCATTAATTAGACAATGCATAAATCAGCAAGACTCTAACATGTTTAAGCCACGTGGCAAAAGCTCTTTGTTTAAACGACATGTTGGCGAATTCATTGGAAGCATGACACATAGGCCAATTGAACCTTGTTTTATTATTATATATATATATATATATATATATATATATATATATATATATATATATATATATATATATATATATATATATATATATATATATATAATCGAAAGCTTGTATTATTGCGGGAGAAACAACCAAAGTTTATATTATTGTAGTTCAATAATCTTTTTTAATATGAGCCCACTTGAACCTTTAAGCCGCAAAGAGCATATAAATAGATGATATACAATTTAAGATTTTACTAACTACTTGTCATGATTTTACCAACTAATATAGTAATTTTTTTTGAACAAATATAGTATTTGATATACACTATATTTTAAATGGTATCATTAATATATATATATTTTTTTAGCGACAAGAACAAACACAAAACAAACAAACTACATTGGAATCAAATCACCCACGAAACTACATTGCTATCATTAATATATGTTGTGGTCTTCCCGTGAGAAATTTTGTAGTACCCGTATGTTGTGTTAGAAAGTTTGGGGCATTTCCACCGAAAACTACAAGGTCAGTCCAGTGTGAAGTTAGAGAGGAAGCGACAACCACGGTCTGACGGGGTTAAGATTAGGCGGACCTTTAACAAATCATCCTAAAATGTCTAGGAGTTTGTTGAGCTTCAACAACATCAAAGACTACCCAATTACCAATTCCTTTTTTTTCCAATGGGGCCCAATTACCAAACCTTAACTCATTCCTCCTTTGATCCCGATTCCAATCCCAAAAGCCTTTTAAGCAGTACGTGATACGGGATAGCGATATTAGCATCATCTCTAATCCCGATTCCAAAAGTCCCTTGCAAGAGAAATATCCAATTTGACTCCCTCCTTATAAGAGTGTTCAACTTACCTATCTAAAAATAAAATTAACAAACCTTAACAAAAGAATCAATTCCACGACACTACTAACCCAACAATGAACTCAAATGAGCAACCAAAGACAAAATTCAAAACAAAAAAAAGTTAGTCCACCTGATCTTCTATCATATCGTAAAACCGTCTAAACCGGTCAAATCAATAATCATTTTCTTGACATTTAAGTATTTAAATATAATTATTTCCAAGTATTTGCACTATTAATTTTTTCAATCCGTCTTGTGTGGACCCGGTTCACATTAAAAATAGTGTGGACCAGGCCTAGACACGTGCCCCACTACAAACTAGCCACTCCCAAAATCCGCGCGATTTTCTCTCTCTTCAATAAGATTCTCTCGCTCTAAAATTTTAACAAAAACAGTTGTTCAGAACAAACATAGACTATATCATTTTAAAATACACTATATCATGTCAAAATACACTATCATGTCAAACACTATAACGATCGATTATGATAATTTTGTGTAATATACAAATAAACTACACTATAACATCTCAAAATACACTATATCATGTTAAAACACACTATATCACGCAACATTATCATGTCAAAAAGACAAAGAAAACACTATCATGTCAAAATACACTATATCATTTCAAAATACACTATATCATGCCAATATACACTATATCATGCAACACTATCATGCCAAAAAACACAGCAAAACACTATCATGTTAAAATACACTATATCATTTTAAAATACACTATATTATTGTAAAATACACTATCAGGAGATAGAAGTTTTCAGAGGAGAAAGAAAAGAGTGAAAGAGCGAACGCAGAAAACGAAAAGTCAGAATCATTAAAACTCACGTGAGATGGATCGGTGCGCACACTAAGTTAGTGTGCACCGGCTCATATTAGTTTTTTTATAATTTTTTTTACTATCGTTTCGTTGGTAACTTTTACTGTTTTTGCTCAACTGCTAGTAAATCCAACTCCCTCAAACCGTCTCATACAGAAATTTACGGGGACTAGCCACTAAATATCTCTCTACATTCCTACTGGTTCGATCCCTGATCATCAATCATTGTCATACCATACAGAATCGGGCCCCCCACATTTTCTCTCTCTCTTTTCTCTATGTCTATATCAACAGCACACCACATTTCTCTCTTCAACTCTTCATCTTCCTTTCTCCCTCTCTTCCCGCCCTTTTATTCTTCTTCCTGCGTATCTTATTATTAATAATTAATTCTCATAAGTTTAAAAAATGATGGTGTTAAGGTTAACTGTAGCTGTAATGCTGCTGCTAACATGCGCATCGTGGTGTGTTAATGCAAAGTCGCCAGAGCATCGGCTTTTGGTGGGCATGACAATGGTGAAAAATACTACTGCAAAAGCTCTTGGAGCTTGTAAGTTAAAACAATACTAAAATTACATTACTACCCTTTTCTCTTGAAAATGTACTGTATATATTTCATTATTACTCAAGTATTATCATTACAATATTAAGAGTACTGAATTTTAATTGAATTGGTGGAATTATTTATGTGATTGAAGATTGCTTGGATGGGACTTTACCTGGATATCATTTCAACAGAGGATTCGGTTCTGGAGCACGCAATTGGCTTTTGCAATTTGAGGTATTTCTTATTTTAGAATTTTCCATTTTATTATTTTGCGTGCTATGGATTTTAATTCTACATTTCGAATCCAATATTTATCTTCACGTATATTTGTTGAAGATTGAAATTCGAAAAGTGATTATCCTACTCTACTTTTTTAGTAAAAAAAACAGAAGTGTACTTAGGTCCATCAAATATCACAACTTACAAGTACATTTCGGTTCTTGGTATTAGAATTTCGAAGTAAAATTTTAAATATACTATGATATTGAAGTATATTAATAATCTCAGTTTTCTGTTTTCAATCTGCTTTTGGACTGGACATGTGATAGTTGTTTTTTCATAAAGTATGTACTCTACTACTCCGATTTTTTTATTAATGCAAATTTTCTTAAAAAAAAAATCTCAGTTTTCTTTTTTATCACTAAAATGTTCCGTGTCACTAAATTCCAGCAAGAATTTTACCTGAAATCATATCGGTGCTTTTATTTTACAATTGATAAAAGGAATAAGGGCTAATTGTTACACTTAACGCGAACTAATTTCACAATCATATACACTCCAATTTTTTTTTTACAATCTGAGTATAGTGTTTTTTTTTCTTGACATAAGCAGACAAGCAATACAATGAAATATAGTTAAAGAGACAATTTACCAATTATATGCTTCTACAAGTTCAATAAGTAAAATATTTGCAAATTACAAATTTCCATTTTCAACCTTCATAAACTCATTTTTAGTTTTGAATCAACACTATGCAAAAGTTGCAGGGACAAATCCTGAAAAAAAAAAGTTGCAAGGACAACTAAACAGTTGATTTATTTGACAAATAATGCAATGGCTGAGCCAATAACAATTCCATCGTGGAGATTCTCTTCTTTGTCTTTGTCCCTTCCTCTATATCTTTTTCCAACTTTAGCAATTTTGGGTTAATCCGCAATATCCTCAAAAGAATTTATTCTCTTGGCTTTTTTATGAAACTAGTTTAAACAAAATATCAGAAACATGAAACAGAATGTCAAAAAGGAACATCGAGTGGTTAAACCAGTCGTCGCATGCCCACTATTGTTCATCATTTCCGAAGGTCACGGCTTTAGAAGTGCTAATAAAGTTACTGTATGTTGCTCCATAATTTGCACATATCACATATGAACTCCATTTTATAGTTCAATGTTCCTGAGTCCTGACCGTACCATAATTTAGGAATTTACTAGTAGTATTCCCTTAAAACTAGATATCCTGTAACTGAAATGGAAAATTAAGGGGTAATTAAAGTACAATCTTACCTGCAATACAACAAGTCAAAAATAAAACAATGACTATCTTAGGGGGGGGCTAGTTGTGTTGTGCAGACTGCATCGTGTGCTAGTCATACTCATACCTAGGGCTAAAGGTGGCCATTAGGCCTGGTCAACTCAAACCCAACAAGTCAACCTGGATTCGGATCACTGGTCTCGATCTAGACACAAATTGACTTGATCTAGGCACAACTTTGACCCGGCCATTTTGATTTAGAGTTTTGGTTTGGGTCGAACTTCTATATCCGCCAACTCGCTTCAACCGGCCCACTATATATATATATATATATATATATATATCCAACTTATCTTAAATTTAGATGATAGAGTGTGCAAAATTTTCTAACCCATCAAACCGACCCTATATAGCTTAGCGTCTCCTATGCCCAGTTTACCCAACCCAACCCACAAACCTGGCAACTCTACATAGAGCAACGCCTACGACACACCACCAGTCCACCATGAGCCATCTTGTGCTGGCACTAGGGGTGTGCACAAACCGGTCCGAATCGGAATTTGAACCGGACCGGACCGGAGATTCCGGTCCCTGGTCCGTCGAAAATCAGGATTCCGGTCCACCGGTCCGGTCCGTTCCAAACCCGGAAAATTCCGGTCCGGACCGGTTGGACCGGAATTTCTATTATTTTAGTAAAAAAAAAGCTTATATGTTAAAAAAAAAATTAAAAGGTAGAAAGTTAGAAACTTAAAAACCTACTATCTATTCTTTTAGGATTATTGACATTAAAATTATTAATTTTTAATGTATATAATTTATAAATATATTGAAATAATATAAAAAAGATTTTTTTTTTTGAAAAAAAAAATTCCGGTCCAACAGGTCCCGGTCCAAGAAAACCCCGGATTCCGGTCTACCAGTTCAACCGGTTCCGGTCCGGTCCTGGACCGGTGAACACCCTTAGCTGGCACTGTTGATTACAACTTCTTTTTTTTTTTTTTTATAAATGTTTGACGTTTCGATTTAAGGGTTGCATGTCTTATCGTCTTTATATTTGCTGCTAGTTGCTGATCCAGATGATGTATTCGATGGGGCGGAATTTAAATTACCATATTTTAGTGGGTTTAAACAGTCAATTTTACATGAAAATTTCAAAAATCGTAAATTATGTAAGGAAAATTTCCAAATTTTTCAGATTTAATGGGGTCATCTGACTCCACTAAGCACAATGTACATCCGCCCCTGCTTGCTGCCCAAACACGATCCTTAGCTTGCCTTATGTTTGCCATGCATGCATAGTTGCATGGGCCACAACCACCCTTAATCCTACGTTTTGTTACGGCTATGTTACTCAAAATAATACTCCAAATTTATGTGAATTTAGGATAATGTAAAACCATAATTGTCTTACTTTATGATTAGTTGTAAGTTGTAAGTATTAACTTGATTGTGACTTTGATCTCTTCATTACAATTCTAAACACTTAAAGTTCACTCAACAGACCTACCTGCACTAGGGATGGCAACGGGTCGGACTTGGACTGGATTATGCATAATCCGACTCCGACCCTACAAGAAGTCGGATTTTAAATCTGAGTCCGAGTCCGACTCCGACATCCGACTCCGAAAATCCGACTCCGACTCCGATCCGACTTAAAATCCGAACATCCGACTCCGAACCCGATCCGACTTATTTTTTCGCCCATTTTTTATAATAGAAAAGTCTTCTATAATACAATAATCTAATCATTACAATTTTTTCTAATAATCATATGGAAATCTTATATAGTACAAATAATCTAAATATTACTATTATTTTTAACAATCATTTCTTCATTGGGAAAATCTTATATAATACAATTGGCTGAAAGTCGAAGTGAAGTTATACATAAATAATACATTAACATAAATAAGAAAAAAGGATTAATTGATTTAAAGCCGGAGTTGGAGTCGGATTCGAATGTCGGATTATTTTATGAGATCCGACTCTGACCCTCCTCCGACTCGGAGTCGGACTTTTTAATCGGAGTCGGATTACTTTTTTGTCGGAGTCGACTCAGATTTTTTCCTTCGGATCGGAGCAGACTAGGGTCGGATCCGGATTGTATTGCCATCCCTAACCTGCACAGCTACGACCCACCCTTTAAAGAAGAGCATATTTAGACATTATCACGTATCATATGATTAAGTAGTTATGTAGTATGGATAAGATCTATGCATCAGCCGTCAAGTCATCTAAAATTGGGAGGTCTTACTTCTTGATACGTTTCAGAAACATATAAACATTATTTGTTAGTTTATGATTAAAACACTGAATAAGGTTGTATACTTTAATTTGCGTGTATTATTTGCACATTTGCACTCTATAGCCAATCTTGTGGACCTGTCTGCTACTGACCCAAAGCTACAACTGCTAATAAATTCTATGCTGATCCATCTACTTGCTTTCATGGAATTATTGTATTATTTTCATATGCGTCGTTGTCATAGATAAGGTCCAAAAGAACCACTTAATTTCCAAGTTGATTGAAATTAAGGTCTACGCCTAATGGTCTATAGTAAATGTAACTAATCTAAAGGCAACTAATCAAATCAATCAATCAATACTTTATGAAGATTATAACTAGATTTTAAGAGGTAAGATATGAAAACTTCCAAAAACTTCTAATAAAAACACCTATGGAATATATAAAGTCAAAATTTTTGTCTCATAATTTGTGTATCTTTTGCATGCTATTTTTATTATTATTGTTGAAATAGAGAGTGGTAAGTTAGAGCACTGATAACAATCAATAATGTAAAGTGGTACATGAGTAGTATATAAATTGGATCTATAATTATGACCCTCGAAAAAAACTCTCGACTCATAAAATCGATTATGTACTACAACGAACATACAACATGAAATTTTAGATGTGATAGATTTTCAATAACCTAAAGCTCAACCTCAAGAGTTATTCTTAAAAAATGCTAGTCATCCGTTAAAGTAGAAGACTCACACGGTCACACCTATATTACAACAATATATCATAAATGTGTCTTATACATAATTTTGCTCGTATACAAAAGAAAACTCGAGGAGTGATAAACCTTTAACATGTAGATATATCTAACAAAATTATTTTGTGTAACAAATAGAGTTTGTGTATATAACAAATAGTGTTTGTGTATAAACAAATAGTATTTGTGTTCATTACAAATTTTAGAGCATTATAGAAATAAATTTTGGCAACGAACTTTTGAACCGTTGACAAATAGCAACATATATTATTTTTCTGTTGCCTATTGTAAAACGACATATTTTCCACTAATTTTCCACCAAATCAAGGCAACATATCTAATTTGTTCCTATTGGAAACCAATAATTTTACCATTTGTTGCTTGATGACATCATATTTCGATTTGTTTCCATTTAGCAACAAACAACAACGACAAATATATGATTCATTGACATTAGAAACAAATAATTTTACTATTTATTTCTAGATGACATCTTATTTTCGATTTGTTTCCATTTAGCAACAAAATACAACAACCAAAACTTGATTTGATGACCTTAAAAACAATTAGTTTTCTATTTATTTAGACACAAACTACGACAACTAATATTTAATTTGCTGACACTCAAAGCAATTAATTTTACTATTTGTTGCTAGATGACCTCATATTCTTAATTTGTTGCCATTTAGAAACAAATAATGGAAAAGGCTATCTGATTTGTTGCTCTTAGAAACAAGATATTTTATTGTTTGTTGCGCAAACAACATCAGATTTTTTAACGTGTCCCATATCGAAGAAATATGAGCTATAGTATCACTTTATAAGCCAAAGCACTTTCTCATACTATTATCAATTGCTTTTCATAACATCCTTCAGGCTTGTAAATGGACCGATTCTCGTCTTATTTATTGATTGGCCCTAACACATTTCTCTATTATCAAACAATTAACAGAAAACCTGTCACGATTAAAAATATAGCGATATGAGAACAAATTTGTTTTTGGATTTAGTTGCGAAAATCATATGGCGACAAGCCTTTTAGCAACAAATTTTTTATGAATAGCAACAAAGTTTAGTAGTTGCTAAATTGATTTATTTTTGTAGTGGTTGTTTGTATTTGTAGAGTAGCAAAATAAGGGGAAAGAAACACAAGAACTATGTGTTTATATACAAACACTATTTGTTATATACACAAAGCATGATTTATCATTTACAAAAAATTTGTTAGGTGTACTGTATCTATCTGAGGTTTATCTCACTCCTCAGAGAAAACTCTCCACAAGAAGCAGACGCATACTAGAGAGAAATTTATGCATAAGGTGCCTTTAAGTGGTGGTTCATGGTTGTATCAGAGGGCTAGGTTTGAAATCTTGCTGCATTCGAGGGAATTTCTGTCTTCTTTTTAAAAAAGAAACAGTAGAAAGACAAATAAAGGAACTTGCATTAACAAACAAAAAAAGAGGACTTCAATGTGACGACATGCATTACCTCTTTTAGTATTGTGTCCATGAATTTTGAAATAAGGTTGCTTCGTAATGAGTGATCGGCTTGTAATGGCTTTCTAACTTTTTGTTCTGTAACATGTGTTTCATTATCATGCCACAATTATCTATAGGATCAAATATATATAGATCAAGATTAGTCTACATCTACTTATATCTTTAGAGTCACTTTGAGGGTGTGTTCCTTTAACTTGTATTACTTTGTGGAACTTATCTTAATGCATTCGAGGGAAGTATAAATTTGTCGAAAATCATATTTTATACTTATTGAAACTTATCTGAAATTATATAAACTTTTTTAACATATACTTCTATATGAAAAATAAGTCATTATAAATCAAAAAGAATTCTACCTAAATATTTGGAGCCTTTTATTTCTATAAAATTAAGAGGAAAAATAATAAAGTGGAATTACAAACTCGAAAACACGGATTAAAACTGTGAGAAGACACTTTTGTGATACCTAACTGTTACCACAACTGCGACTTTTTTTTCCCCTAAGTGTTAATAGAATTAGTTTTATTGTTCTATGTATAATTATGTGATCTCAAGAAATGATAAGAAACCAGGCTATTGTAGTAATAGTGGTCCTAAATTAACAAACCAGAAGTTTGATGAACTTTGACAATATAATGGACATCATTTAATCATAATGATGTAAATGATGATTAATTGGTAGGGTGGTGGATGGTGCAATGATCTGGAATCATGCTTGGACAGGGCTATCACACGCCGTGGATCTACAAACATCATGACTAAAGTGGAAATCTTTAAGGGGATTCTAAGCAACAATGAAACCCTGAACCCAGGTTCACATTCCTCTTATCTTATCTATGCTTCGTTTCTAAGACATGCTAAGCTTCTTTTATACATTTTCAGTTAATAATCCTTCCACGGGACCACCACCTTCAATTATATGCTTATTAGTTGTTACATTCTACTCTAATTGTTAGGTCCATAACTTACTCATGATGATAGGTTTCTGCTTATATTCATACTCCATCCATTCGTTTCTAACTTACACATTTCCTTTAAAAACTTGTTCATGATAAAATAAAATGACACGCCTCTTAGACATGAATCTTAATTGTTTGCTTTACAATAATTTTAGATGCAATCACTTTTATTGTGTTTGAATAGGGGAATTTGGAGGAAAAGGAAGAAAATTATAAGGATTAATTTCGCGTCCTCGTGTTAGTTATCCAAATTATTCCAATGTGTAAAGTTTTGAAAACAAAATACAAGCTAACTCATCACTCATCTTCCTTTCTTTCACCAGTAAAAGTGAAACATATAAAGTTAGTGGCCATGTTGATGCATACTTTGCTAGACAGGACAGACTGGAAATTTGTCCATTTTTAACCAACATGTGCAAAAGGTTCCATTTTTACTTCATGTGACTAAAAATTAAAACTTTGATTGGCTCTAGCAGCTCTAACATTGACCCTGGGATCTAGATAGCATGAACGCTAAATACTTCATGGCTATGGAATTGACTATGATTGATAGTTCTTTGTCTTTGATTTGTGGGTTCTCCTAAATCTTACTATGGTGTAGTCGTCCTTAGTCGTCTTAGCTAGGACAGAAATTCACTGTACCAGTTGAAAAGTGTCATAAGTTGGTGAATTGTCCATGTTCATCACGTTGTATGATTTGTCTCTTAGCCAATTCTAACTTTTTTCCAACAAGATGAATTCAGCTCTCATGTTAATTATTCTTGTTTCCAAAAAACATAATGGCATTTGAATAGTTTTATTTCAGGATAAAAAAGAAAAGTACCTGGTTGAAGTTTATAATGTCTACTAGAGATCTAAAAGAATCTGCACTATTTACTTGTAAATAATTAGATCTGGTTTAGACTGTGTACTCCACCTATCAAGTATAGGGTCGTGGTTCAAACGCGTGGCTTTATGCCTTTAAGATAGATAGACTACGCATAATCCATTTATGGCATGATCCTTATTGGCATCATTATTTTAAAATTTGCAACCAAAGACAATGAGGGTGAGGGTTCGAGTGTTATAGGAGTGGAACGTCCCCCATGCAGATGCAGACATGATAATAGATGTTGAACCATTTATAGAGCCTTATTTCTTTCCATAAGGATATGGTACACAAAAATAAAGTATATTAAGTGGGTTAGGCGAAGTATTAAGTAGCCTTCCTAGCAATATTATCAGGATGAGGGTTTGGATTGATTATATAAGTAGGATCAAATCGGTAGAATTGAATTGTAGAATCGTAATAATCCACGAATAATTACTAAAACTATCCTATAAAATTAAAATTTACGTTGATTATATTCTATATTTTTTCATTGAAAATTATTGAACTTGAGTATCTTCATGTCTACAACATATCTTAATAAGTAATTAGTTAAAATGATAATTCAAGAAAAAAGAATTGGAAGTAGCCTAGAATACCGTTTATGTAATAAGAGAAACATGGATTCCTGACTTAAACTAAAATTTCAACAATTTTGACATGGTCGACATCCCTAATACCTTATCATTTACTAATGAAAAGAGAAAATAGAGCTAACTTGACGTTCTAAAGTATCAATATCACCTACTAATTCATTGAATAATAAACATATTAAAATTGTAGAATAAAAGGTTGAGCTTTATATATGTTCATCCATTTTAGGTGTTTTTATTTTAGGCTTGTGTCCTTTTTTCAAAAAGTTGACTTTAGCAAATATTAAACATTTTTATATAACTATAGGACCATATGATCCTGAGTGATCCTGTGCAATCTTGCCCATTCTAAACATCTATGTGATCTCGATCGATCCTGTACCAACCACTGGCAATCTGATTCTGCACACGATGTGGATCATATTTGTCATATTTAGATCGTATGATCCTATGATCCGGAGCGATTTGAACAATGGTGCTTCCAAGTTAATGTTATTTTGAATAAAAATTGCAGTAGTGCAAAAAAAAAAACCACCAGTGATGAATGGTACACTTACAAGTGTTAATTTTACCCGCCATCTATGTCGGTCAGTTAGGATATATGAGGTCTAGTTTACATAATTCAAGTTGTACGTAAAGTTCATGAAGGTGATGTTTTTTTTTTTTGATAATTACTCATGAAGGTGATGTTTATTTTGGAAACATTATAGAAACTTACCTAGGTGCATATTCCCCTAATTTTAGGTAAAGTTCTTTTGATCTTTTGGACTTCTAGGTACATCAATATCCATCTCTGTTTTAGTAGTTAACCTGTCACCAAACTTGGATTTCTACTTTTGTAAAATTATCTGCTTCTCAATCTCAACGATTTGTTGACATTTCATATTTTTTTTGACAATAGTGAATTTTAGTGTATCTACCTAATTTTATCTAAGTGATTTAACACCTAATAAACAAACGAGGGTTTCATACCCCCGCCCTAAAAAAAAAATTAGGAAGTACATAACGACATATCGTAACTACAATTACCCTTTATATCGTAAACAAAAATACCATTTATATATCAATATCAGGACTCTCGATTCAACATTCACCCCACTTGCTCTCTAAAATACTCCTATATGCCATATGGTGAGGGAAACACAATTTTTTCCTTACACATGCAAGTAACTTTTACCCATTATATGAACTCTTAATCCAGACACCGTTTTAGGTTTATAACTCCTTACTCCTTAACGGGGTTATAGTTGTGGGTGTTGCAAAGCTTTCTTCGCATAAGCCCCCGTCCAAAAAGTTATGTTTTCACTTGAAAGGGCCCAATTTGAAAAAGTATGATGCTTTGTAAACGGCAAACGCTTCACATCTCCATTATCCGGACTCCATAATTGACGTGATCACCTATCATCTTCCTCAATCTCTTCCACCAAAAATTCAACCTTCTATATCTTTAACTTTTTAACTTCTTCCATCAAACATTGTCATCAATTCTTTTTCATAATTATCAAAAATAAAACCAATTCATCAATTACTATTGATTCTCTCTACACTCTATAAAAAAATGTGGTCTTTTCTCTCAATAACAGGAAAGAAAAGACCCAATTTCCATTTTAGAACAAAAGCCCTATAAATCTCCAAGACGACCCTACTTCTTAATCATCATATATGAGTATTTTTATAATGGTCCTCTATGTTAAGTCAACATTTTCTTCCTTTTTTGTATTTAGCTGACTTTGGCATTCTTCTTTCAAGGGTGTCACGGGTATTCTCTAGTCAGATATAATGCATTCTAGCTAGACAACTCAATTAAATGTCCCTTAGCCTGAGTATCTAGTTTATGAATTTGTTTGGCTATTGGAGATTCTATCAAAGATGTGCCCAGCCAACGACACATTTAATATCCTTGTATATTTTTGGTCTTGTATGTCCTGTCTTAACTCTTATGTTTGCAAATCCCAAGTGTTAAGAGAATCCTCGAAGACACCCTTTTGGCTTAAAAATGATCTCAATTCTCAAATAACTCATCTTTGCAATATTGACATTAAAAAAAAAAAAATCTCAACCCCCCATATTCGCCATCTTGCAAATCTGACCGTTGTATTAAGAATCGAAAATTATATTCTAGTTTACATAAGAAAGTATAGAGGAACTAGAACCATTTGTTAACAAGTAGCCTTGCCAAATTATGCAATATTTTGTTTTCTTTAATGTTTTAATTTGATTCTAAATATATATGCTTCATCTTGTTTCATTAATAACAGACTTTTACAATTGGAACCGAATTAAGCTAAGATACTGTGATGGAGCTTCCTTTGCTGGAAATTCCAAGTTTGACAATGGGGTAAATTTATTTTTCTTAAAATAAACTTCAGGGTAGTCTCACTGATATGATATAAAAAGTTGTTAAACTCTTCGTTTAATTTGTTTATGGACAGACTTCATCGCTTTACTTTAGAGGGCAAAAGATTTGGCAAGCCATGATCTTTGATCTTCTTCCCAAAGGGTTGGCAAATGCAGAGAAGGTAGATTCATTTTTCAATTTTTTTAAATAACTTTTTTTTTGGTAAAGTGAAATTATACTCCATATGATTACGCTATTTGCATATATTTGATATAAATTAGGCAAACCTTCGTAAATATATATATCAGATCTACTTGTATTCTGCAGGCTTTGCTTTCTGGCTGCTCAGCAGGGGGTTTAGCAGCCTTCTTACATTGTGACAACTTTGCCAGCTTCCTACCAAGGAATGCTACTGTCAAGTGTTTGAGTGATGCCGGTTTTTTCTTAGACGCGTGAGTCCTCTTTTACTTGTTACATTCCTCCCGTCCTAACTCATATTGTATATTCAAAGATATTAAGAGCCAAAGTAGCACGTTGAACGCTGTGAAAATCAAACTGTTGTAACTAATATAGAACAGATTTAGTTAAAAAAAATTTGGCCTTTTCCCCCCTACCATACGCATGTTTTCTGATATCAAGTCCTGTTATTGTACTTGCAGAGCAGATATATCCAAGAATTACACAATAAGATCCCTTTACGACGGTGTTATTTCTCTTCACGGTGTAGAACAAAATCTTGACCAAAACTGCACCAGTTCTCTAGATGACAATCCTAAACTAGTATGTTTTTTATATAAGCAAAGAGTTGGACTATTTAAAAAATTGTTCTCCATTGAACATTTGAGAAGTGGCAATTTGATATATGATCTCATTTGGCATGTGCCTCACATAATTCATTTTCTCTGTTCAGGGAAGAACAAGTTCTCCATTTAGCCTTTTTAATGATCACGCAAACTGCTTGATATATCATCTGACATACTTCACCTTTTGGTTTCAGTGCTTCTTCCCACAACATCTGCTAAGTTACATTAGGACTCCCTTTTTCGTCTTAAACGCTGCATACGATATGTGGCAGGTAGTGTTAAATTTTTTTTGGTTCCTCAATTTCTTAAATTCATAGTAATTATCTTTCATTAAACATATATACTGGACATTGTTTGAGGTATTAATTACGACTTTGGCAGTTCCATAACATCTTTGTACCATCTTCTGCTGATCCACGAAGAGAATGGAAATACTGCAAGTACAATATAACAACTTGCACTCACAGTCAACTTCAAATACTACAAGGTCTAATATTATGTCATTTCATATACCAATTTCAAGCCTGTTATTAGATCATAGTGTAATTTAAAGTGATATGAGTAAATGCAATTATTAACAGGTTATCGAGTGGAAATGCTTGAGGCTCTATACTCTTTCTATAAACATTCAACAAGCGGAGGAATGTTTATAAATTCATGCTTTGCACATTGCCAAAGTGAGTCAAATGCAACCTGGTATGGAGTTGACTCCCCCTTAGTGCACAACAAGGTACTCTTTTCTAACACATCAATTCAGCTGAGAACTTCTAAAACAATGCACAACATTTTTGTTTATTGTTTGCTAATCAATAATCATACATACGTATATATACTAATACTTCCTTCATAGTTTTAGATGTTCCGCTTTGAATTTCGCATTGTTCATTTACATAACTCACTTTGACCATATTTTTGTTTAACTCTGAAAACAAATCCACAATTTTATTTAGTTACTTATCACATACCCCAATTTTTACTATATTAATTTACTACACTAAACATAACTATGTAAATTGGTACTGAATTTCTCTGGATTCTATAATTTTACTAATAGATTGTTAAAGAAGATATCAACAAGTCTTGTGTACATGGAGTATATTGTACAAAAAGTTGGTAATCAGCTAACTCGAATCACATATATTAAGTCAATTTCATATACAAGAAACTATTTTGTGATTCAGGGTGACTAAATTCCATTGTATACAAGTATATGAAGAATGTATGTTTGAAGATTCCTTGAAGCTCCGCTAGTAATTAATGATAGTTTTGACATCTTGCAGACCATTGCAGTGGCTGTTGGTGATTGGTATTTTGAACGAAATGAGGCAAAGTTGATCGATAATCCATATCCTTGCAATACTTCTTCCTGTCATAACCTGATACCAGCATAGACCAAGATAGAACTAACACGGCAAATTACATACGATATTGGTGAAAGTTTACAGTTGAAGATTTAGGTTGAATAGCTGCTCCTTGAGTAGATATTGATGGTTTTCGTGACGAATTTGGAAATCTTTATTCTATAGAACAACTATTATATATAGTGACAGTGATTAATCTTGAGGCAAATGTCAATAGTTAAGGTTCGTTTTATCTCCAATTCATGAACTTAGTGGATTTAGAAATTGCTTTGTTGATTCTTAATAACACAATTCGTTCAACAAAAGCTTTCTGCTTTGCTGATAAAGAAAGATGGAAGTAATTTTTGATGTAAAAATTGCTGTAATATATAGAGTAAAGCTTTGTACCTGAATTGTAAGATAGAAGTAATCAATCATGAATTTTATTATCTACTCTTTCTTATAAGTTTTTATCTACCATTACTAGATCTATGTTTGTTTTGTGGTTCTTGAGTAGATGAATTAACATATCTTATCTTAATGTTTCTAATTCAAGTTTTTATAATGTTAGTGATTTTATATCCATGGATGGAGACAAACTTTTCTATAAGCCGGACTTACAAATTACAATATACTTCCTCATTTCCATAATAAGTGAAACATAGGAATTGAGTACAAGATTTAATAAACATCACTTTCAAAAGCCAAAAAGTCATAAAATACCCTTTTCATTATCAAAAAGAGGAGAGAGAAAAGCAAACCACACAAGTTTGTGATGGGTACTCTTGTCATTTTGTCACTTTCTATTTTTCATTTAACGTATGTTTTACTTATTTTGAAACATTCTAAAATAGTAAGTGTTTCACTTATTATGGAACGGAGTAAGTATTATGCATTATCAATAATCTCATTTATATTCATCAATAGATCAAATGGTGCAATTGAAAGAAAAACAGACGAAGTATTTAATTAAAATCAAGCAGATCCATATTTAATAACTAGTTGTAAAATAAAAGGTTGAGCTTTTATGTTCATCTATTTTAGGTGCTTTATTTTAGGCTTGTGCCTTTTTCCAAAAAAAAAAAAAAAGTTGATTTTAGCAAATATAATTTTTTTTCTTAGAACCATGTAGGACCGTATGATCCTAACCGATCATTTTATGATCCTGTGCAATCCTGACCATTCTAACCACATTTGTGTGATCCCAATCGATTCTATTCCAATCCCAATGGCAATCTGATTCTACACATGATGTGTATCATTTTGCCATATTTAGATTATAGGATTGTACGATCCTACGACCCGATTTGCAACTCGAACAACAATGCTTCCAAGTTAATGCTACTTTGATTAATAATGCAGTAGTGCAAAAAGAACCACTATTGTTATATGGTACACTTACAAGTGTTACTTTTACCTGACATCTATGTCGGTTAGTTAGGATATATGGGGTTCAGTTTACATAATTCAAGTTGTACTTAAAATTCATGAAGTTGATGTTTATTTCGGAAACATATATTATAATTCCTCCGTTTCATTTTAAATGGAACAAAGAGGTAATTTTTGTGAGATATAAAATATTCCTTTGTTGCATTTAAAACGAAACGCAGGAAGTACAAACTTACCTAGGTGCATATCCCCCTGTTTTTAGGTAAAGTTATTTTGATCTTTTGGACTTCTAGGTACATCAATTTTCATCTCTGTTTTAGTAGTTAACCTGTCACTAATTTGGATTTCTACTTATGTAAAGTTATTTACTTCTCAACGATTGGCTGACATTTGATAATTAATAAAAATTGTGTATTTTAATGTATGGACATAATCCTATATATCTAAGTGATTTAACACCTAACAAGCAAAATCTCTGGTAATAGGGTTTCCGTGTCGTTAAACAAAACCTAAACAAATTACATAACTAACCACTAACCTAAGTATAATGACAAGCAACGGTCATCTTCCACAAGGACTAAGGGTAATCATCGAAATTGATAAGTATAATAAGCTAGGACGAAGATATAGTTATAGGAGATTTGTCAATTATCAACTAAAAACTATTAAATAAATAGGAACTAGAGTAGGGAAATTCACCAATTATTTCAATCATGAAGACAATTAGGAAAATAAGGGGGTAATCTAAACATAATGATTCAAATGGGTCATCTAACAAATCCCTAATTACTCCTTCAAGCTAAAGAGGGTTAAATTGGAGATTATGTCCTATTTTCATGTAACAAACCCCAACTCAAGAATGTCAATAACAAGATGACTAATTAAATCCCTTAACTAAAACCCACTAGTGGAAAAAAAGGAATGGCTGCGGTCAAAACAGCCCTAAGGGCTGCGTTTTTGGCCAGCAACCCTTTCCGTAGCAGCCCTTCACTAAAAGTGAAGGGCTGCGGTTTTAAACCGCATGACCCTTCGTTATGAAGGGTTGCGGTTACTCAAAGCGCCAATTGGGTGCTTTTGGCTAAACCTTTTGTGCGGTTAATGGTCAAAACCATGACCCTTCATGAACCAAATTTTTTTTTTTTTTTGGCATTTTTTGAGTCCTAAAAATACCAAAAATATATATTACTTATGTATATAATTTTTTGTAAAGAACAATCAGAAATTATAAAGAACAACCAGAAAATTTCGAACATTATTATTATTACTCCAAACATCATCATACAATTAACAAGAGGACGAAGTAATTCGAACCAAAAAATGACAAAAAAACGACTACAATCAACAACCAACAAATACAAAAAAAAACCGACTAAACCCAAAAAATTGACAAAGAAAAAAACCCGACTACAATCACCGCAGCAACGGTTGAGCGTCGCCGGAATTTAGCGCAAATGCCGGCGAGAGACGAAGGAGGACAGGAGATCCGAGAGAGACGAAGTGTGGTGGTGTGGTGGTGTGCGCAAATGCCGGTGAGAGACGAAGGAGGACAGGAGATTCGAGAACCGAGAATGAGGACAGGAATTCGGCGGTAGAGCGTCGCCGAAATTCGGCGCAAATGCCGGCGAGAGACGAAGGAGGACAGGAGATCCGAGAGAGAAGAAGTGTGGTGGTGTGCGCAAATGCCGGCGAGAGACGAAGGAGGATAGGAGATTCGAGAACCGAGAATGAGGACAGGAATTCGGCGGTTGAGCGTCGCCGGAATTTGGCGGCTGTAGTCGGCGAAGAGGAGTTTGTGGTCGGCGAAGAGGAGTTTGTGGTGAAGATTTGTGAGAGAAGATTTGTGTTGAAGATTTGTGAGAGGGAGACCCAGTTAGAGTTAGGAGAGAGAAAGATGAGAGAAAAGAACGCCCCTCAATGAAAATGCATGAGAGAGGGAGTTTCATTGATTATAAAGCGCGGGTTGCATTGTTTTAACCTAAGCCCATCAGCCCGCGAGAATTAATTATAATGGGTTGCGGTTTGGCCCAAAACCGCAGCCGTTTATTACTTATAGGGCTGCGGTTTTCTTCACTAAAAGGGCTGCGGTTTTTACATCGACCGCAGCCCTTCGTAAACGAAGGGCTGCGGTTTTTGGGCTAACCGCAACCCTTCACTGTTGAGGGCTGCGTTTTTCGAAAAACGCAGCCCTTGCAGCGCAACCCTTCCTTTTTTCTCCCCTAGTGACCCCTATTTTCATGCAAGTTTAGTTAAGTGAACAAATAGAGAGTCAACTCTTCGATTTCATCTTTCAATCCTTCATTGAAGTGACAATTAATTAAGTTTTCATGGAGGCCATTCACAAAAACCAACAATAAAACCCCTATTGCTCATTTGATTTCATTTTCTAAAATAACCCCAAATATGACACAAAGGCTCATGATATCATTAATGGCTTCATCCCCTCCCAAGCAAAATAACTACTCACAAATCATAATAATCAATTAAATGAAATAAACAACAACAATTAAAAACATGAAATCAAACACTAATCTAGGATGAACAAGTAAATAGAGTGAAAATTCTCATTAAAATTACAAGGAGCCTCCAAATCTTCAATTTTCCTTCTTAGATTCTTCAAATTCTAAACTTTTCAATAAGTTTCTCTTACTTCTCTCTCTAGAAGATGAGAGTTTCTCTCTCTAAAAACCTTAAGTAAAACCTCTAACTAAGCTTATGGAGGCTAGCCCTCCTTTATCCCCTTCAAATGCTAGGGGTTCGTGCTTTTATAAGATTTATATATTACAACATTAAACGGGCCGAAAAACAGGGATTTCCGCACAGGTCAAGCGGAGCGGGTGCTCCATATAGTTGGAGCGGACTCTCCATATGATTTCGAGCAGGTAGAAGGTTTTGTGGGCCTCTGGAGCGGGCGCCCCGTTCTAACGCGCCTAAATTCAAAGAGCCAACTTTCATCACTAACTTGTATCACTGAAAAATATTGTCTGTGCTGAAAGTTATGATCGTTTGAATATGACCCTTGTGCACAAATCCTTCCAAAATCAATTATTTTGCCAAAATTGCTCCACTCTATGCTTGGTGTGTGGTATGGAGATCTCTAAGGTTGCTCCTACAACATCAAACACAAATAAGCATTACCAAACCCTATATAAATAGCCAAAATAACTGATATTCACAAATAATGTACAAAATACTCAATTACTCTAAATTAAGCAAAATAAGTTAGAAAATGATAAATGAAGAGGAAAAATTACTCTAAACATGAGGAAAATAAGGTAATTGAGTGATATAAATATCACCCATCAAAATCCCCCAAGCTTAACCTTTGCTCGTCCTCAAGCAAATGAAACAAAATAATGAAGAACTACCCTAAAAATCTAGAAATCCTAACTCATTGTTGTAGGAATCACGGTTGCACTTAGCATGTGCAACAAACCTTTTAAACCCCTAGATCGCTCTAGTGGACGAGTTTGCTCTCATGAGGGTGTCCCAAGAGTCTTAACCCACAACTCTAGTCAAACACAAATATAGATAATAAGCCCAAAGTCCTATCTTCAACCATGGTTCACAAAGCAATGGAAAATTTAAGCAAACTTTCAAAGCATAACCATCATCAATATGTATCCATGACATAGGAATATAGGGGCTAGGCTAATCTAAGGTGCAAATTGAGACTATCAAAAGGTTCAAACATCAATTAGAGTCAAATAAGGCACTCAAGAGTCACAGATTGTTCTCAAATGGATGAAGATGGTTCCAAGATCGATCCTAATTACCTATAGAGCGCATGAACTCCACCAAATTTGACTTTTGCTAAGAGAAAAACATAATTGTATAATTATAATGATTGAGCAATGGGTCTAGAGTCTCAATGTTTAAGCCATAATGACATTCATCATTACTAGGAAACTCTACTATTAAATTTTCGAGCTCCCACTCAATCATTTCGACTAACCCACTTTCTCAAGGACATGTGGTAATTACCACTTATTAACTATTATTTTGAACTTTTTTTTTTGTTTTAATGGACTTTAATAGGCTTATTATGCCTTGTAGGCTCATTGGCTCCACTTATTGGACTCAAGACATGAAATTTTTTTTTTTCTGTTTTTTAACAACCGTTTTAACTTTTAGCATAGCTTATTCGGAGGTAAAAACTCGTGCACCAAATAAGACTTTAAGATTAAACTAGGGTTACTACAACTTCCAAAAGAGAAATAATTCGACTCTTTTCAACACAAAGTTTGACAATATTTTGACTTATAGAATGTCTTTTCAAGTAGAAAATCATGCAACAAAGATTAACTGATCCCTAATTGCCCCAAATTACACATACAAGCATCAACGGAAACACCTAAACTCATCTACCCAAACGATCAAAGCAAAGAAGTCCACATAAATTGCCATCAAGAATCTTCCCTTGGACACAAAATGCTTTTACTTTTCTTTATTACTCAACTTTTTGGATTTTGCAAACCTTTTTTTTTCAATTTTTTTTAATTAAAGAGAAAATCAAAACTTGAAAGGAAAAGGAGAAAAAAAGAGAAAAAGGAAGAAAAAGAAAAGAAAGCAAAATATTTTTAGATTTTAATATTTTGTAAAAATGAGAAAAGTAAATAGATAAAGTATATACACCTCCCCAAAGCTAGAGAATATGTAACACCCCGACAATTCTCTGTTTTCCAAAATACCTTTTCAATATAAAACTTAGAGAATTATCAAAGTATTATCGTCCGTGTGATAACGTATCGGCTTATTCAGAATTTTGCAGCGGAAATAATAATAATAAATAACTTTGAAAATAAAACTTAGTCAACCCCCAAAGTCAAACCAACATAAAGTCAAAAGTCAACCCAAAAGTAAAAGTCAACCACAATAGTCAAAGTCAACTATAAAAAGTATAAAGTCAATGTAAAATGTAAAATCAACACAAGCTCTCCAATTCCCGAACCCATGATGCATCATCTTCAAACCTATAATGGACGACGCATGATAGGTTTTTAAATAGTACCGCAAGTACACGGTGTCTGTTGTTAGCAGATACTTAGCAAATACGGGTCGATCCACAGGGAGAGGAATTCTACAGATTAATGCTCAATTACTCAACTATTCAGATAGAAAAGTTGTTGACTGACTAATAACTAAGCTAAAATAAACTAAATCACGAGAGATGGTAATTTATCAAATAATTAAAGGTCTAGGGCGTTCGATCGGTCCACCATGCTTATACCAATCAGGAGGATTATGAAAACTAATAATACTTAGGTATAGGGTCGAGCTATTAGAGTAGGCGTTAATCCTATGATCGGGTCTTAACACTCTCAAGGCAACATATGCAGTATGGTCACATCACATAATCGACTCACCAAAGGTGTTCTAGGCCTCTAAAAGTAAGATCTTGATCAATGCAAATAAATATTAGCCAGAAACGATTCATGAAATTGTACACTAACATAAATCGCAGATTTAAAATGAATCACACTAGAATTGCTCTAACCACAACCTAAATATTAAAGGAATCAAGAACAATAAATTATGGCATAAACATGGCTTTCCTCACTAAGCCCTAGAGATGAATCTACTCACTCATGGCAAAGAAAGCACAAACAATAACTATAGAAATACTCATAGGTTGAAACAATTAAAAATAATAAGAGACAAATACTTGAAAGTAAACAAGAACTATGAAAGAGATAATTGCCAATTGAAAGGAAAAAATTGAAGAACTTGAATTGAACTTGAATAATCTCCATTGTGCAATAATTAGGGCTAGAGAGAAGACTAATGCTTTTGTAAACTAATGAACGTAAAATGAAAATCAGAAAAAGGGTCTTTGCCAAATATTTCACAAAGTTATTTATACTAACTCCTAAAAAAGAACAAAAAAGGAAATAAAAAAGTCCGGATTTCAGCTTTCGAGTAACCGCCCGATCGGGCGGGCCTCCAGCGTTGTAGTTCTTCAGCAGGCTAGTTAAGCAGGGCGCCCCATCAGACCGGGCTGGCATGGCCGATCGGGCGCCAACAACGAATAGCGAGCGGGCGAGTTACGCCCAATCGTGCCCGAAACTTTTGATGGTTGGAGAAAAGCATTCGCCCGATCGGGCGACCCTTGAAATAGAGCTCCCTTGGCATTTGGCGCCAAGGCTTCAAATCTCTTCACACCTGAAGGCTTTTGGAAGCAGCTTCGGGCCTCGGGAACTCATACACGTGCCTCCTAACTCTCTCGAATCCATTGTGGCATCAAGAATAGCAGAAAATAGGGAAATAATTCCCTAAAACCTGAAAACTATTATAAAACACAAAACCATAACTAGATGGAAGATGTTAGTATAAAGTAGCTCCTAAGAGCACTATTAGCACGCATTTCAACAAAGAAGCGGGGAGAAAAGTAGATATAAAACTATAACATCAATGCACTATTGATCCCAAGAGACTGCTCACCAATTGGGTCATCACAAGATCAATAAGGCATAGCCATGAGAACTACATAATAAATAAATAAATAAATAAACCTAACATGATACTAATAAATATTAAGCAGGGATAAATAATAATATAATAACATTGCAGACTACTTTTACTGAACTAAACTCCACAACTAATAAATTAATTAATTTAGATGGAATAGTCAATGGAACGAGTTGTCTAAACCAAAACCAGTCTTCAATCTAGAAGACGAAGTACGGGCGCGACTCCGTACTCCCCTGACCTACGATATCGAGGAACCTTTAAAATAAAAATAGGACACGATGATCAATCCGGTCCCGAGAAAAGCCATGGGCTACCACCATGTACTCCAACTCATACTTGTCCAATACTACAGACGCGCACAAGTTTAAAGCTATTGCTATCCACGTTTCACTTTACATGATTAATAATTTATTCATTTGTTATAACTCACAAGCAGGACAAATAATATAATAATCAAAGAATCATAAACTTCCATTTTTATCTCATGATTAGATAAGGTGATCAACAACTTAACAACCCAAGATTAGTTCCAATATTAAATCCATAACCTTCCTTTATTTGTCGAACCAAGTCAACAACCAACCAACCTTTCATAGGTATAATAATCAACTTACCAAATAAGGCCCTCGGTCCTCATAAAGTAATTAAATAATCCACAGGGAACAACATGATTCAATCATGATCCAAAACCAACATAAATATTAATCCCTCATGTGAATTAATAAAGTAAAGTTCTCAAAACTCATATGCTTGCATCAATATCATCATAACCAATATGCTTCACACAACGGTATAAAACATGCAAATCCAATTGAATATAAATCACATATGAACTAAAAATAGTTCCTTATACATGATACTACATAATTCTCATCCTTAGGACATGATACTAATCCAATCAACACATAGGTATGTACGTACCTTGTGTAGACAAATTGAGAGGCCACTTTCACAAGCTTAAAAGTCGCCTAAAGAGAATTCTCCGCCTAAAATAACCAATATAACCACAAATCAATACTCTATAAATTTCCAGCAATATTAAAATACTTTAAACCCTCTTTAAAATGGTTTAAAAACTTTTTCCATCATTAAAACTTAATTATTAAAGCCTCCTAGTATAGTACTACTATACTAGTTATTAAAAACCCTTAAAAACCTCATACTTTGATCATCAAAACTCCATCATAAGCATCTTTATTACAATATTTCCAGCAACTTATAATATAATAAAACCCTTTTTAAACATACTTAAAATCATAAGAATACTCAATTTCATAAACTATAATATACTACTATGATTTTCCAACTCATAAAACCCTAAAAATCCATGCTTTGATACTTAAAAATCTCAATTCAAACATAATAAATAAATCTGAAATTTAATTACTTCATTATATAAACTACATAATCTTAGATTCATATTTAAATCATCAAACTATAACTTTAAACATAAACATATTAAAACAATTATTAAAAACATAAACTTTGCATTGAAAATAGCTTGAGGAGGAAGAAATAACCAAAGCAAAGGAGAGGAGGAGAGAAAGACGCCAGTGGGGAGGCGTCGGTGGCACTTGTCCGAAGACAAGAGCGCAATGTTAAATTCCTTAAGTCACTTAATGCCAAATTTGATAACACCATGTTATTTTAAAAAAATTTGTTCCTTGATCGCTGAATTCGAACTGTTCAAATATGGTTAACTCTTTAATCCTATTCCGCATGGCCGTGTTTTTTTTCAGTTCTCACTTATCAAGAGGCCCAGACACCATTCCTATTTAATAGGAGAACTTGTCCATTATTGTATAACCATAACTCCCACTCAATTCTTAGCCCACCTGATCAATGCCTTTATAATATCCATTTGCGGCACGGCGTTTAGCATGTGTCAAGGTTAAACTAATTATATTGTGGTTTTTAAGACATACATATGTCTAAGGTATCCACTAAATATTGTAGTTTGGTTGTACTTTTAGAATCTAATTAGGTCATGTATCAATGTATCAAATGTATATCCATATAATCAATTAAACATCTCTATGTCTCCATAGCCCATGAAATCGCGCAATCAACTAATTATATACTAGTCTTTAAGTAAATCGTTCATGTAGTGATTTAGACTAGGGACTTTATGTAAATTTAGATTTCAATTCACTTTATAGGGTTCCATTATCAAAACGTTTTCGATAATCGTATTTGAAGACACAAATTATTTGGACATTTTATTTAATACTAATTAAACCAAACAATTAAACAAGAAACGAATTTTTATTGATAAACATTCTTTTTTTAAAAACATGTATTAATAAACATTCAAAACATAATAAATGCCTTTACAATTGTAAAACAAGAAGTAAACAACCTATAGCCATTCTCCCATATGCTTAAGCCCTATAAACCTAGCATGATACTTATGCTTAGGTTGAGCAAGCAGTTTAGTTAGAGCATATGCTACATTCAATAGAGGAAAAAAGCCCAAGGGCTGCGGTCAAAAGTAGCCCAAGGGCTGCGTTTTTTTACAAGCAGCCATTAGAGTAGCATCCCTTGGCGAAATAAGGGTTGCGGTCGTAGGAAAACCGCAACCCTTGGCCAAATAAGGGCTGCGGTTAATAGGGAAAACCGCAGCCCTTGGTGAAGTAAGGGATGCGGTTTTCCATATTAACCGCAACCCTTATTTCGCCAAGGGTTGCGATTCTCCCTTTAACCGCAACCCTTGTGTGATTTTTTTATTTTATTTTAAATTCAGCTATATTATATATGCTGGTTCCCTGTGTTGCTGGTTCCCTTGTGTCGCTGCTTTGCTTTGTACCATATAACCAACCTCATAATGCATATAATATAAACAAGTTTGAGTTCCTAATTATGTAATAATATATATATAATAATAATAATGTTAAAGAGTACATATTAAGGCAAAATTATATTAATTCTAATACTAAAAACTACATTAACGCAATCGAATAGCTAGCTCTAGTTATTGCAAAACCCTAACCAATGTATCATAGACAATCTTCACAAATGTAGCTTGCCAACTTGTTTCGAACTTCATCCAATTCTTCAATTGTGATTCATCCAACCTTGGTGCGTCGTTATTCATATAAACCTTGCAATAATATGAATAAAATAAATTAATAAGATCAATTCAAACATTTACAATATATAATAACAACTAACTCTGCAATTATAAGCTAAACAACCAAGTTTCGGGTTGATTTTGTCGATTTTTGTGAATTTGAGCTATTTCACTTCCAAAAACTAACTACATGTTACATATAGGAGCAAAACTAACACACACCACTTACTTTATGCATATATACTTAAAGTGTTAATGTGAAATTTAGGTGCAAAAGATTAGAAGTTCAAGTTTTAGGTTCGTTTCGGGGTCGATTTTTGTGAATTTGAGCTATTTCACTTCCCAAAACTAACTACAGCTTACATATAGGAGAAAAACTAACACACACCACTTACTTTATGCATACTTGAAGTGTTAATGTGAAATTTAGGAGCAAAAGATTAGAAGTTCAAGTTTTGGATTAGTTTCGAGGTCGATTTTGGTGAAAAATCCAATTTCTCACCCAAAATGAACTTACTATTGCAACTACAACTAAACCAAACATATATCACTTAATCTATACATATTTGAACTATATATATCAATTTTAGTTGGAATTGGTGAAAGTACCAAGTTTCGGATTGATTTTGTCGATTTTTGTGAATTTGAGTTATTTTACTTCCCAAAACTAACTACATGTTACATATAGGAGCACAACTAACACACACCACTTACTTTATGGATACTTGAAATGTTAATGTGAAACTTAGGTGCAAATTAAAAGATTAAAAGTTCAAGTTTTAGGTTCGTTTCGGGGTTGATTTTTGTGAATTTGAGCTATTTCACTTCCCAAAACTAACTACATCTTACATATAGGAGCAAAACTAACACACATCACTTACTTTATGCATACTTGAAGTATTAATGTGAAATTTAGGAGCAAAAGATTAGAAGTTCAAGTTTTGGGTTAGTTTCGGGGTCGATTATGGTTAATTTATGCTACAATTGGTTTCCAAAATAAACTAATTCTTACCTATCAATTTAATCTAAAATAAATAAACTAATTAGTTACAAATGCTTCCCACTCTTCAGGTTTGATATTTCTCCATATCTAATATGGTAATCTGGTGGGTTCCTTTGAATTTTCCAATGCAGCCTCAACTTCGATTTGCTTTTCTCCGCCATAAATTTTCTTCTTCTTTGCACCCGTTCTTTTCCTCCGCTTAGTGATCCAACCGGACACTAACTTAGCTTTGAAATCTCAAAATCTCTGAGCAAGCGCGGATATAAATAGATTCTTCTCGGCTTCATCATCTTCGATATTGAAGAGATTCTACAAAAAGAAAGCACAAAAATATTAGTTTCCACATTTGTTGTAATAGATTAAATTCTATCATTAGTACTACACATACATTTATTAAAATAAGAAACTAAATGGTATTATGAAACTTACCATAGTGTCATCCCATAGTATTTTCTTCATCCCCTCGGGCACCTCTTGCCATGAATGCAAAATGGAGAGCCTTCGGACGCAAAGGCCAATATGTTTGCCATACTTAGAACGCCACACACCACAAGGTTGACCCAAACTATCGTACTCTAAAGTCATATGCAAGTGAGTAGCACTTATTGACTTTGTAGGTCCCTCTTCCCTTTCTCTTTTTCATCACTTGCGATTTTCTTTGTTGTTGATTTGTTTGTAACTCCCGTTGTTTACCTTTTTTCCTACGAACTTGTTGTGCTTTCACAATTGTACCAATTTGTGCATGAAGTTCTTCACCGGTAGGTCGAGTTTGCACGTAATCCTTTCCTAGCAAAGCATTTCTATCCGCCATTGCCTCAAGCCTTGTTATATTATTTTCTTTAAGATCTCGATCTTCGAGATCACCTTCATCTGGGTCCTTCCTCACATCATAAGATTCATCCTCGGTTGTGTGTTCACTACTCATGCTCTCATCCATATGTATTAATTATCCCCGAAATTATAAACACATAGAAATTAATATTATATATATATATATATATATATATATATATATATATATATATATATATATATATATATATATATATATATATATATATATATATATATATATATATATATATATATATATATATACGTGGGTCGGCAGCGGCAAGGAGCCCGCGCAGGGGCAACGCCGGCCCGGGGGGCGGGGCAAGGGGGGGGAACGGGGGTGTGGGGGAGGGGTTGGGGGGAAGTGGAGGGGGGTTATTGTTTAATCCTATGTTAGCTAAATAAATTCGATATTTGTCAAACATGTTTCATTTCCCGAAATTAAATGAAGAACAAAGTAGGACCTGTAAATCTATTTAGTAGGAGTATTTTAGGTTATATCATATTCCACAAGAAATTGGAGTAACATGACTCGAAATATACAAAAAGACATAAAACGGCCCAAATAGGCCTAAAATGATATTTATTTTCCCGAAATCCAACCATCAACAAAGTAGATCCTATAAATCTACTTAATAGCAACATTTTAGGTTATATGATCATATTCCACAAGAAAGTGGAGTTACATGACTCGAAATATACGAAAATGACATGAAACAGCCGAAATAGGCTTAAAATGACTTTTACTTTCCCGAAATCCAACCAACAACAAAGTAGCACCTATAAATCTACTTAGTAGTCGTATTTTATGCTATATTATTACATTCAACAAGAAATTGGAGTTACATGACTCGAAATATACGAAAATGACATGAAATGGCCGAAATAGGCTTAAAATGACGTTTGCTTTCCCGAAATCCAACCAACAACAAAGTACCACCTATAAATCTACTTAGTAGTCGTATTTTATGCTATATTATTACATTCAACAAGAAATTGGAGTTACATGACTCGAAATACACGAAAATCACATGAAACGACCGAAATAGGCTTAACATGACGTTTGCTTTCCCGAAATCCAACCAACAAAAAAGTAGCACCTATAAATCTTCTTAGTATTCGTATTTTATGCTATATTATTACATTCAACAAGAAATTAGAGTTACATGACTCGAAATACACGAAAATCACATGAAACGACCGAAATAGGCTTAAAATGACGTTTGCTTTCCCGAAATCCAACCAACAACAAAGTAGCGCCTATAAATCTACTTAGTAGTCATATTTTTTGCTATATTGTCATATTTTTTGCTATATTATCATATTCAACAAGAAAATGGAGTCAGATGACTCGAAATATATGAAAATGACATGAAATGGACGAAATAGAGATAGACCTGAGTATATGTCTCATGATTTGTTGACCTTCCGCCGTTTCTTAGAAGTTTCAACATGTATCCCTTCCGTGTGATCAACATGCATATAGTTCTCAGACATATTTACATCATCTTCCACGCTATTTTCAGGATAGGTAAAAGTTGGGATGTCCTCAAATGCATCATAATCTTCCTCATCCTCAACATCACCAATGCCCAGGATGCTCCTTTTGCCAGGTACCACAATTGACCACTTATTATTAGCAGGATCAGTTACATAGAATACTTGTTTATCTTGTGATGCAAGTATAAATGGCTCTTTAGTTTCACGTAGACGTCCCATGTCCATAAGAGTGAATCCGCAAGGATCATCTTTTGTTACGCAACGTCGATTATCATCAACCCACTTGCAACAAAAAAGGCAAATATGAAAAGCAGAGTAGTCAAGCTCCCATATTTCTTGAATACGCCCATAATAGTTGGTGGCAGCAAGAATGGGAGACTTATCTTTCGAGCTTGTGTATTGTGTAGATGACGCCACAAGTGAAACACCACTATTCTGTCGCGATGTTGATTTAAGATCTTGACGTCCAGTCCAAAACGTATACCCGTTAATATTATAACCCTCATAAGTGTGTACAGATTCACGGGGACCAAATGCTAACCACTTGACTGTTTCAGAAACATTTTCATCTAAATCATTCACTACTCGATGATGAAACCAATCAATGAACGTCTTATTATGCATTTGCGTCAATGCCCTTATTCCTTTTCCAGGGTTGCTAACACGTAATTCCTCCAGATGCTCATTTAAATAAGGATGGACAGCTGCTACGTGATGCAACACAAATAAGTGAGCTTGTGTTCGCTTGTCGATAGAAGGTGAGACCAATTTTGAGCCAATCGTACCCTTGCCCTCAAGTCTGCCCTCGTGTCGAGATATCGGAACGCCAATAGGATTAACACCAGCAAAATACTCAGCCACAAAATTACTGACCTCTTCAGCCACAATCCCTTGAATAATGCTACATTCTGGTTGTGCAAGATTTCGAACTTTATCCTTCAAAGTACCCATATATCTCTCAAAAGGATAGCACCACCTCAAAAACACTGGACCACACAACTTAATTTCTCGAACTAGATGGACAATGAGATGCACCATAATATCAAAGAATACAGGGGGGGGATCATCTCAAAGTTGCATAAAGTTTCAACTATTCTAGCCTGCAAGGAATCGAGTGGCGACGGTTGTAGCACTTTGCTGCATATTGTATGAAAAAATGAACAAAGTTTTGTAATGGTGTGCCTCACATGCTTTGGAAGTATCCCACGAATTGCAATCGGTAAGAATACTTGCATCATGACATGACAATCGTGAGATTTCATACTGGATAACTTCAACTCACCATTTAAGGTAACAAATCGCTTCATATTCGATGAGTACCCAATTGGAACCTTACTGCCATACAATGACTCGCAAAAAATCCGTTTCTCAGCTCTCGACAGCGTGTAGCAAGCTGGTGGCAAATAATTCTTCTCCGAGTCATCCACCTTCTTTTTTCTTTTCCCAGTCTCCTCATCAACCCTTTCCTCCACTACTTTCTTTTTCCTTCCGTCCCTTTTTTGAGCCCACAACTCTGGTCGAAGCTTATTTTTTTCCAAGTAAAGACGTGACACTTTAACATCCTTTGTCTTTCCCGGAATATTCATAAGTGTCGCAAGAATAGCATCACAAACATTCTTCTCTATGTGCATGACATCCAAACAATGTCTGACCTTTAAATCTTTCCAATATGGGAATTTCCAAAAAATAGACTCATTTTTCCATACTCCTGTAGTTCCATCAATGTCACTCGCAGGTTTGCCATAGATCATTTCAATGCCCTTAACCTGATTATAAACTTCAGTACCGGCTAATGGTCTACGAGCAACATCCTCTTCAACCGTCCCATCGAAGGCCTTTTTCTTAAACCGGTAGGGATGGTCGCGTCTGAGGAGCCTTCGTGTGCGCATATAGACATGTTTGCAGCCCTTAATGTGTGTAGACTTCATGTCATCTATACAAATCGGGCACGGTTTTTTCCTTTGGTCTTATACCCAGATAAGTTCCCATAAGCTGGAAAGTCGTTCATTATACAGAAAAGTTTGGCACGTAGAGTGAACATCTCATTAGCATACGCATCAAATACCGACACTCCTTCGTTCCACATCTTCTGTAAATCTTCAACAAGTGGTTGGAGGTATACATCTATGTCATTTCCAGGTTGTTTCGGCCCCGATATGAGAAGCGACAACATGATGTACTTGCGTTTCGTGCACAACCAAGGAGGCAAGTTATATATCACTAAAACTACTGGCCATGTACTATGCTGAGAACTAAGATTGCCAAAGGGGTTCATGCCATCCGTACATAATCCAAGTCTCAAATTCCTATCCTCGTTACCAAATGGCTTATGCATCCTATTGATACTTTTCCACTCAGGGGAATCAGCCGGATGCTTCAACAAACCATCTTTCTTCCTACGATCTGCATGCCACCGCAAATTCTTCGCATCTTTTTTTACTGAGAACATGCGCTTAAATCTAGGTATTATGGGAAGATACCACAACACCTTAGCTGGTGGTCCTTCACTACCCCCAGCTCCTTCACGCATGTACCTTGACAATCTACAACGTGGATACTCATCTAAATGCTCATACTCATTACGATAAAACACACAATCGTTTAGACAAGCATGTATCCTCTGGTACTCTAAACCGAAAGGACACACGAGTTTCTTAGCATAATAGTTCGACTTTGGCAGTTCATTTCCATCAGGGGGCATATCAGCTAAAACTTCCAACAACGACGTGAAACTGCAATCCGTCCAACCTGCTTTCGACTTAATATTGAAGAGTGTTATCACAGCGGAAAGTTTGGTGTACTTTGTACAACCTGGATACAATGGCCTTTCAGCAGCCTCAGACATAGACTCAAACATACGAGGTCATTTGCAAGATTGCTCTTCAACCTCTTTTATCATCTCGTCTACCCGATCCCTATCATCATCCCCATACTCATCATCCTCGAACTCATCATCGACCTCTAAATCCTTCTCTTCTTCACATACATCGTTCATTATTCTACAGCTTCTTGTATATCTCCCCTCCTCGCCATGTCAAACCCATACGTGGTATTGAGGCCTAAACCCACGACGAAAGACATGCTCCCTAAGCAAATGAATACTACTAACCTTGCTCACATTTCCACAATCTAAACAAGGACAATAAAAGTCGACTGCCCCAGAAGATGATTGGTATTCTAATGCAGATTTACAAAATTCTGAGACCCCATTCACAAACTCAATCGATTCACAGCTACCATACATCCAAGTACGATCAATCTCATTCAAGAAAACCTCTAATTAAACACAACCAACTATAAGTATCAATCATTTAAGCACATTCACATATTGAAAACACGCACATACAAATGGAGGCTAAGTGAGTCACATGTACAAATGTATGCATGCATCCGAAGGTCCTTATCACTCGAACCTAACCCATCCTTGGACGTTTAATTTCACTAGTGAATATATGCCAACTTTTCAATTCTAAGGAAAATCCGGCAGTATTTCCCTACAGTTCTCCAAGTACACAATGTAGATAATTGCTTATCTACATATGTACACAGAGAACAATGTAGAGAAACGACAACCCAAGACTTTCCTTAGAATTGAAAAGAAGACATACATTCACCACCTAAGTGAGAGGAGTAAGTCTTGAATGGGTATCTAGGCATATGATTGATGATGATGATTCATATACCTTATACATATCATAGCTTAATTAAATTGTTTTCATCCAATCTCATATCAAGAAATATACATACACATAAATTGAATCTACATATATACACAATAAATGAAGATATATAATGAATTGTCTTTATCATAAATACATACCAATAAGAACTAATATGGAGATCGATCTCTATATATACTCTGCACTATCTCCTAGTTGATTTGTCGCTTCCAATATGCTAATATCTAAGACACATAAAACAGAAAAAATTGTTAGCATATAGTAATTGCAAATTGCATATTATTATAAGAAATACATTAATATATATAAATTACCTTATCTTACCCACATTAAAACACATTACAACTAACTTTTCTCATTAATTTAAACTATTAATAAATTATAAATGAAATATGTTCGCATTAAACTAAGTTAATAGCTAATGTAGCTCATCAAAACTATCATAAAAATTCCAAAATCACAATAATTCACTAGTTTCAAATTACAAAAATTCAATAATTTAACCTCTTATAACTCCATTACAACAAATTATAAATGAGATCTATGTTTCAGCTTCGATTGCTTGCTTTTTGATGCCTTCTCAAATTTACCATCCAAGAAAAAAAAATTATAACATCAAACCAAACTATACCCGAGAAAATACTCAGATCTCAGCGTGATTAAGGTAACAAAATCCAGGTTTTTGTTAAATTTGCAGAAATATCAATAAAAACAAGCCAAATTATTTCTGGTCAAAAGTTAATTAATAAGAATGATTATATCATGGTTATCATGGTTATCATGGTTTCAGTTTTCCACCATAGGAAACTTAGTTTTATTAATATATTAACATCAAACATACAAAAAAAATTAGTTCAATGAATCTGTAAATCAAATCTTTACACTTACTTCTGAAAATCAAATTAAATCCAGAAAATTGCAAACCTAGCTATAGGACGCGGTGGTACGGTGGTAGCTGGCCCAGGGTAGTGGCGTGCGACTGTGTGAGAGGGGGTGGGTGGCGCACAGGTGGCTGGCGCTCAGGTGGTTGGCGCGCAACGTAGGGCGGTTTTCGGCAATGAAATGTTGCTGCGTGGAGAGGAACTCGCTGCTACATGTGGCGTGTCGCTTCTGCGTGGTGCGGTGGGGGTGGCGCGTAGGAGGGTGGCGCACAGGAGGGTGGCCCGCAAGAGGGTGGTTCGAAAGGTTAGGGCTCAGGTGGGTCGCTGCTGCGTGGAGAGGAGAGGGAGTGAGCGAAAATGTGTGGAGGGAAGTGAAATTAATGGACGCGATTTGTTTTGGAGATTAAAAAATAAAAAAAGGGTTGCGGTTGAGTGGTAAACCGCAGCCCTTCCGTTGAGGGTTGTGGTCAGGCCCAAAACCGCAGCCCTTTATCTAACCAAGGGCTGCGGCTTTGGGCCAAACCGCATCCCTTAACGTAAGGGCTGCGGTTTTCAACACAAGCGCAACCCTTTTACATGCAGCAAATGACAATTTTTCCTCTAGTGATTATTCTCAGTATGAACCTTGCTTACTTTCACATCCTCTCTTCCAAAGATCTCTAGAATAAGATGGAATTTCCTGAGCACATGTTTAGACCTTTGATGCGATATGGGTTCCTTAGACTTAGAAATGCTACCATTGTTGTCACAATACAACTCAATGCCATTCTCAATGCTGGGAACTACACCAAGCTCACTAATGAACTTTTTGATCCAAACAGCTTCCTTTGCCGCATCTTCTGCTGCAATATACTCAGCCTCTGTTGTAGAATTCGTGATGGTACTGGTTCAATCCCTGATCAGCAATCATTGTCATTCCATACAGAATAATCGGGCCCCACATTTTTTTCTATCTCTCTCTCTTTTCTCTATTTGTATATCAACATCACACCACCATTCTCTCTTTCACACTTCAACTCTTCATCTTCCTTTCTCCCTATCTTCCCACCCTTTTATTCTTCTTCTTGCGTATATTATCAATAAAAAATTATCAACTACATATCTAAAATAGAAATTACGGGCCGTTTGGTAGTTGGTCATAAATGGTGGTAATGGGAATGAATTTTTATGTAAATTTGTGGAAAAACAAATCATTGTTCATTCCCATGGTAATGCTAATTTATCCCAAAATGTCTATTTTTCTTCTTAAATTTTCATTCTCAACCAATACCACCTTATAGGTGGTAATGAGTGCTAATGAAAATTGCTTCTCCTTGGAAAAAAAAGTACAAGCTTATGGTGAGATTGCTTCCTCATGGAGGAAAAAACACAAACTTGGAAGTTGAAATTGCCTCCCCATGGATATTTTAAGGATGCTTCCCTCGTAACATTAGACTTAAAATTCATTCAAGTTACCACCATTTATTAACGACTACCAAACGGTACATGCTTACATTTAAAAAGAATGATGGTGTTGAGGTTAAGAGTAGCGGTAATGCTGCTGCTAACATGGGCACCATGGTGTACTAATGTAAAGTCGCCAGAGCATCGGCTTTTGGTGGGCATGACAATGGTGAAAAATACTACTGCAAAGGCTCTTTTATTTCTAAAGAATTAAATGGAAAAATGATAAAGTTAATATAGGTCAAAAAGAATTCTACCTAAATATTTGAAGCCTTTTATTTCTAAAAAATTAAAAGGAAAAATGATAAAGTGGAATTACAAACTCCAAAACACGGATTAAAATTGTGAAAACACGGATTAAAACATTTTCTTTTTAATCTCCACACTTTTCTTTAAAAAAAGTGTTCATAATAAAATAAAATGGCACGCCCCTTAGACGTGATTCTTTATTGTTTGCTTTACAATAATTTTAGATGCAATCACTTTTATTGTGTTTGGATAGGGGAATTTGGAAGAAAATGAAGAAAATTGGAGGAATTAATTTTGCGTCCACCTATTAGCTATCCAAATTATTTCAATGTTGTAAAGAATTGAAAACAAATGCAAACTCACTCATCACACTCCTCTTCCTTTCTTTCACCAGTAAAAGTGAAACATATAAAGTGATTAAGTGAGTGGCCTTGTTTATGCATACTTTGCTAGACAGGACAGACTGGAAATTTGTCCATTTTTAACCAACATGTGCAAAAGGTTCCATTTTTACATGTGACTAAAACTAAAACTTTGATTGGCTCTAGCAGTTCTTTTCATCGACCCTGGCATCTAGATAGCATGGACCCTAAATACTCCCTCTGTCCCAAAAATATTGCTACATTTGGCCAAGTGCGCACTATTCACTAGCAGAACTTTGATCGTCTTTTAGTTGATATACATAAGAAAAAACATAGTCATGTTGGATCTTGTTTGATTCGTCCCAATTTGTATTTTCCAAATATATAATTTTTATAATTTTTTCATTTATAGAACTCAAGATATTGGTGTTTGAAGTTTTATCTCGTAAACTGTGAAAAAACAAATGTAGCAACATTTTTGGGACAGAGGGAGTACTTCATGGCTATGGAATTGACTATGATTGATAGCACTTTGTCTTTGATTTGTGGGCTCTCCTAAATCTTACTATGATAATACTACATCCGTTTCAAATTAATCTACACACTTCATTTTGGGGGAGAACAAAGGAGAAAGTGTAAAAGTAAGATAAATAAACTATAAAGGTGGAAAGAGAAACTGAAAAGTGAGAGAGATAAACTAAAAAGTGGGTTAAAATATTAAAAAGTGGATAACATGAGTGGGAAAAGAGGATAAAGTAGATGTGACATGTAACCAAAAATAGAAAAAGCAACAGTGTAGCTTAAAATGAAATAGACCAAAAAAAAAGTGTGTAGATTAATTTGAGACGGAGGTAGTATGATATAGTGGTCCTTGGTCATCTTAGCTAGGACAGAAATTCAGTGTACGGACAGGTACGGTGTACCAGTTGAAAGTGTCATATGTTGGTGAATTGGTCCATGGAACATTTTCATCACGTTGTATGATTTGTCTCTTAGTAAATTCTAACTTTTTTCTTCTCACACGCAAGTAACTTTTACCCATTATATGAACTCTTAGTCCACAGACTCTGGTTTATCACTACAGTCATCATATACGACTATTTTTCATAATGGTCCTATGTTAAATCAACATTTCCTTCCTCTTTGGGATCTAGCTAACTTTGGCATTTTTCTTTTCAAGGGCGTCATGGGTATTTCTCTAGTCAGATAATGCACTCTAGCTAGACAACTCAATTAAATGTCCCTTAGCCTGATTATCTAGTTCATGAATTTGTATGGCTATTGGAGATTCTATCGAAGATGTGCCGACACTTTTAATATCCTTGTATTTTTTTGTCTTGTATGTCATGTCTTACGTTTGCAAATCGCAAGTGTTAAGAGAATCTTCAAAGAGACCCTTTTGGCTTAAAAATTATCTCAAAATCATCTTTGCAATGTTGACGTTAAAAATCTAATCTCAAACCTCCTTATCTTTCGCCATCTTGCAAATCTGACCGTTGTATTAAGAATCGAAAATTCTAGTTTACATATGCTCAAATGGAATTTGTTTCTTGTACAATACATACTTTCACATTACATTTTTCATATATGCGTTGTTAGACCTTTTGTAACTATAGAGGAACTAGAACCATTTGTTAACAAGTAGCCTTGTCAAATTATGCAATGTTTTGTTTTCTTCAATGTCTTAGTTTGATTCTACAAATATATATGCTTCATCTTATTTCATTAATAACAGACTTTTACAATTGGAACCGCGTTAAGCTAAGATACTGTGATGGAGCTTCCTTTGCTGGAAATTCCAAGTTTGACTATGGGGTAAATATATTTTTCTTAAAATAAACTTCATGGCAGTCTCACTGATATATACTACAAAAACAAGTTGTTAAACCCCTTCTATAAGTTGTGTATGGACAGACTTCATCACTTTACTTTAGAGGGCAAAAGATTTGGGAAGCTATGATTTTTTATCTTCTTCCTAAAGGCTTGGCAAAAGCAGAGAAGGTATTTTCTTTTTCAATGTTAAATTTTTTTTTAAAAGTAAAGTGAAATTATACTCCATATCATTACGCTATTTGCACATATCTGATATAAATTAGGCAAAGTTACGTAAATATATATCACTTCTACTCGTATTATGTAGGCTTTGCTTTCTGGCTGCTCAGCAGGGAGTTTAGCAGCCTTCTTACATTGTGACAACTTTGTCAGCTTCCTACCAAAGAATGCTACTGTCAAGAGTTTGAGTGATGCTGAATTTTTCTTAGACGCGTGAGACCTCTTCTACTTGTTAGTTGTGGTAGGACCATATAGATGCATATATAGCGGAATTTCATGAAACAATTTCCTAACATCTATCATAGGATCATAAACATAATCAAACACATGAATCAATCAATAGGAATTAGATGTACAACCTTTGTAGCGTGATTTCCCTGTTGTATGCAAGTTTCGAAGATCTGAGAGCCCCCAAGTGTTGCTGCTCTAATCAGTCCACGAGCACCAGTTAATCATCAACGTCTGCTAGAACGGAAGAGAAGAATTATCTTGCTTTTAGGTGGTATAGGCATCTGTCTTAGGGAAATAGTTTAGGGTTTCACTTGCTCTCTCCAGGCCCGGTGAATAGGGTCTGCAAACAGCCTTATTGCACAGGGCCCCGAAAATACAAGGGCCTAATTTTTGTAATTTTTTTTAATTAATTTTGCTAACAGTGTTTCTCTCTACTCCCCTAATCACGCTCATGAATTTCAATTCCAAGAACAGCAGATTCTCACGCGTGTATCTCTTTCTCTAATAGTCTAATTACTCTTGCGATTCCCATAAATAATGAAGCTTTCCATATTCAATTCTTCTGAAATGTCTAATTTTCTTATTTTATCAAAATTTCCATTAAAATCTCTCACCTTCCTCTCTCTCCATCAACGAGAATGAAGGAAAAAAAAGGGTCAATCCTTGATTACTGTCAATAAAAGATATAATTTCAAGTTCTCATCCATTAAATCACCATAAAATGGCCAAATTTTCACCCATGTATATTTCCACCCAATTCTAATATTTTCTTCAAAGACCAACAATATCATTATTCGAATCTGATTTTGAGTGGAAATAGTTTAGATTGTTTATGTTTATTCACTTTCATAATTTGAGGCCATATCAATATCATTCACCGCCTTCCCAGTCAGCGGGAAATTTTTTTGGAACCAACAAACCACAACTCATGTAAATTGTTCCTGCAGGCTTTAATGACATCGAAGAAGGTGGATTTTGTTCCTGTAAATTGTACAAGAACTAAACTATTATTCTGTTCTTTTATCACTTTAATAACTAAAAAAACTGGTGTAAAAAATTCGCAGGTTAAAAAAACAATCGAAACTCCTAATAAGTTTGAGACCCATTTTGGACCCAAGAGCCGCCGGACCCAGATTTTCTACACCCTGTGGATTTGGGGCGGATCTGGATCTAAATCCAAATTTGCGGGTCAAAGTCTAGTTGGACCCGCCCCTGACTCGACCCATGCCCATCCCTAGGAACAAGGGCTAATTGTTACGCCTAGCGAAACTTAATTTCACAATCATATATCACTCCAAAAAAAAAATTACAATCAAATATAGTTTTTTTTTCTTGACATAAGTGGACAAGCAATACAATCAAATATAATTAAAGATACAAATTACCAATTATGTGCTTCTAGAATGTTCAATAAGTAAAAAAAATTTACAAATTACCAATTTAGATTTTCAACCTTCATAAACTCATTTTCGAGTAATGATAAAACGATATCAGATATGGGGAATTTTTTTTCCCATATCAGCAATATAATATTAAAAAAGTAATATTGTAAAAAGCTGAAAGTACATAAATAATGTATTATATTCAGAATATATATTTTATTCAACTTTTTGAGTTTGAGAAAGAGAATAGAAGCGGAATAGAGAAAAAGTGACTTCCTCTCTCTCTCCTCCACTACTAGTGACTGGACAACAAAACCAGGAGAAGAGAATTAGTACCATTGGGACAATAACTTGACGCAAATTACGGGGAGAAATAAAAACGAAAATTAAAGGGGAAATTAAGTGTCGTTGAATTGTGGAAAAAAGGCCTCAACATTGTTGTTGTTTTGCTATGTATTGCGGAAATTTGGAGAAGACAACTGGACTTTCATGGAGGTGGAGAGCTGCGGTGAGAAGAATAAAAAACCAGATAATTCAAAGATGAACAATGTTGTCACTGGATTTATTGACAAATGAAATGAAGTTGTTAAAATTCATGAACAAATAAGATAAGAAAATTACAAGCCGATAAGGACATCCGTGGATTTTTTTCCCTTTGTTTGGGCCAGATTTTGTTACCCGGACCATTGTCACCCGTTCCAGAAGAACCCACTCTTTCAGCAGACATTGCCCTTTGGAGGTTTAATTAGGAGTTCTTGAAACAAGTAATGAAGATGAAGAAACCGACATCAAAATTTATTGAAAACGATTAATCTGGTTTGCGTACGAAAAATAAAATAGTGGAATATAATACAAAAATCAAATGTTTCAAAAAATAATATGATTTCAACTGGACAACATATTAGTATAATATGATAAAAGATAAGCCCGCTGCAAGGAGGCCTATATGGAGTTTAATGGTTTCACACTAGACCCAAATCCATAATATGTTATGCTACATAACACAATATCATGGACCACTAATACTCTTAGTGTGCGTTCTCTTCACCTTAAAAACCTTGAATTTGACTGAACTTATCTAAACTGAACTAAATCTGATTGGACCTGATTCAATTAAATGGACCTGATTGAACCTGATTGGAACTTATTGGACCTGATTGGAACTTATCAGACCTGATTGGACCTGATTCAAAACTTATTAAACCTTATTGGACCTGATTGGAACTTATTTCACCTTATTTGACAAAAAAAAAATTGATGAGTAATAACATAGATATAACCCCTAACATAAATACTATCCCTAAAAATTTATTATGACATAATAATTATTAATATTTATCCTTCGAAAAAATAGTAATTATTAATTATCTCTTATGATTAACATTTTAACAAAAAAATACTATTTATATGCTGGCCTATACACAACTTTCACTATTAATATATCTAATAGTCTTGCGTTGATTTCATAAAACACTAGTAGGAAATCAATTGATAACATTTTATATATTTCATTGTTATAGTAACGAAAACATGTTATCTCTAGTTATTTAAAGATGAATTGCAAAATATTATAATTATGATGATTATTTTTGTTAATCTTATTTGACCACGATTCTAATATTTTTTAATAATAACATAATCAGCTAATAGTAATATGAATAATAAAATATTAGATAATATTGTAAATATAATAGTATATAATCATAGTGCTACTTTAATTAAATTTTTTAAATAATAACATAATCAGCTAATAGTAATATGAATAATAGGATAATAGACAATAATACAAATATACTACTATATGATCATTGACTATTTGGACCTTGTTGGAATTTATTGGATCTAATTTAGACCTGATTGGAACTTATTGGACCTGATTGGAACTTATTGACCTGATTGGACCTAATTAAAACTTATCTGAATTGAATACAACCAAATGTTATAGAACACATTTTTTTTGCAATTTTTGGCACTAGAGAAAACCAAATAATGAGACGAATCCATATTTACCTTAAAACCCTAGACGGACGTTCCATTTGGCACAACAATACAACCAAATAACAAGACGAAATCCTACTCCATAATTCGATCCTTCATACGTTGCTTATGTTTTACAATTATCTCACCATATATGCAATATGCTTACTATAAAGCACTATTTGTTTCTAATATGACATGACAGTAACATGTTGCATTTTTGTTGTGTTGACATTATGTAGATTTTTGTTAGTTAAAAGGTAAATTTTCACAAATCATAAATATTATTTACACAACACAAACATTAGTGCCAATTCGTTTCAACCACAATAGCACCATCAAATATTTAAAATATAGTGGGTCAATTTACCAATAAATATTGGTGAAAATTGCTTGTAATGGGAAACACAATTCCATTTAGTGGGAACACAATATGGTAACTTTTGAAACATAATTCTTGAAGGCCTTTAATTATTAAAACCATAAATGTCACTGTATTTGTACAAACCCTAGTTGGTAGTTAAGTCGTTTGTTTAGCCATTGATTATGTTTAACAATATTTAATTGATTATTGAAGACCATAGACTTAAAAAGGAACAACAACAAAAGCGAATAAGGACACAAATCATTAGTCGCTACTTCGTTCGATTGTTCCGGCCGTTATTATGTTTCACAACATTATTATTTGGTGATTTAGATGTACAAATGTTTTAAATTCTTTACAATTAATTGATAATAAATGGTAGCCGGAACACAATATTTTTACTGTAAAACGTAATTATGTTATTCAAAAACACATTGTAGTTTACTTTTTAGCATACTTATGTCATAATTATTTAATGTCTTCAATTTGCAATGTTTGTAGTATTTATCAATTAATTGATTATTCAAAGTCATAAACTGAATTATTAAGAACAACACAAGCGAATCACGACACGAATCAGTAGTCGGTGGGTCATTTGATCGCTAAGGCATCATTTAGGTTTTATAAAAATGTCCCCATATTTGTAGAAACCCCGAACCTAAGAAGGATGAACAACAATACAACCAAATCACGACATGAAGCAGTAGTCCATACTTCGTTCGCTCGTTCAGGCCTTCAATATGTTTTAAAATAATGTCACCATATTTGTAGAAACCCTAAACCCGAGAAGGATGAACAACAATACAATCGAACTAGGACACAAATCAGTAGTCGATACTTTATTCGCTCGTTCAGGCCTTCTTTATGTTTTTAAATAATGTCACCATATATTTGTAGAAACCCTAACATCATCGACATAACAAACCCATACATGAGCACAATTGTAGCTATTTACAAAGATATGGTTAAGATGGGATCCAACACAATACCACTAATTATAAACACAGGATTCTCTTATGGGAACACAATACATCTTTCACATGCTATATGATGTCATCCCCTAAAAAATTAATAATTACATCATACTTGTACAAGGAGGACTTTTTTTGTGAGGGGGGGGATACACTTCACCATTTGTATTATTAAAGATCATAGACTTAATTAGGAAGATTAATCGAATCATGACACGAATCAATAGTCGGTGGCTCGTTCGATCATTTAGGCCTCGTTTATGTTTTTTAATAATGTTACCCTATTTGTAGAAACTCTAACTTTATAAAGGAATAACACGAATTAGCTACCCTGAACTTACCCTAAACTTAAAAAGGGCGTTTTGTTGGTCGGTACGTTCGATCGTGCAGCCCTTTATTATATTATTTTACATTAATGTCACATATATTTGTGGAAACCCCAAACATAAGAAGGATGAACAACAACATAACTGAATCATGACATGAATCACTAGTCGGTACTTCATTTTAACATAATATCAAAATATTTGTAGAAACCCTAATATCATTGGCATAACAAACCCATTCAAGAGCACAATTATAGTAATACAAAATATATGGTTAAGATGAGACCCAACACAATACTAGTAATTATAAACACAAGATTCTCTTATAGGAACACAATATATCAATTATAGTTTCCACCATCCGCTTCCTCCGCCTAAGATGAAGGGAAAAAATTTAAGTTACATTCTAACACCAAGGTGCTATATGTTCATAAACATGGTTAAATAATAGCTATACATTGGTTTTCTTCTTCCTTTTACATTCCTTCATGACTTTTGATATTTTCATGGTCCTATTAAAACAACAATGCCCCAAATTCCAAGAACAACCCTACGGACAATCCAATATTTCATAGTCAATTATATATGCTAATTTACCAATATTACATAAAATATACTAACTATGTAATCTTTCATTCAAAATTATATGCCACCAAACAAAAGCGTGAGTTTCGCAAGATGCAAGTGGCTTTTTTTGGACATATAATTTCAACACAAACAATGATAATTTCAGCAGAAGTGTGAGTAGCAATGGATCAAACTAAGATCCAAGCAATGATGGATTGGCCAATACCCAAGTACCCAACTACTCACATGTTAACAATCACTAACTATCAAAATTTTACAAAGTATTGAGTAAAGTTACAAACTGGGTTTCACTCAATTTGATAAACTAGCACATGGTTATGTTGATTAGCATATAAATTGAAAAAAAATGCCTTAAAATTGAAACTTTTCATAGTTAAATTGTGTGAATTATACAAATTCGAAAACAGGTCATATTAGTATGAATCACTGCAACTAAAAATCACAAAATTTCATTCAAGTTCATGGAAATTGAAGTGGTAAAGACAAAAAAAAAATCAACTTTTACTATACAACAAATAATAGAATATGGGTATTATATTACCAAAATAAACTCTTCAAAATAACAAATAACACCACCACATTTAGCACGAAATTTTTGGCTTCCTCTCTCATCTTATTTCAACCTTGTACAACAATAATTTTTTTTGAATTCAATCCACTCAATTTCCTGAAATTTAACAAAACCCACTCAATTTCAATGAACTTTAACAAAACGTCAGTTATAATACACGAAATTAAGACATGTTTAGAAAATTAAGACATGAAATTTCATGAATTAAACCCACGAAATTTAACAAAACCCACGAAATTTCATGAATTAAACCCACGCAATTTTCAAGAAATCAAACATACCTTCAATTCACCAACCACACCGTGAATTCGTGCCTCTTTCCGACAAACACCGTCAACTTACAGCTCGTTGGAGAAGTGGGTTGAAGAGTGAGGTCGAAGAGCTCAACTGGGTTTGGAGAGAGGATGGCACACTTTTCAAAATTAAATATAAACTAACTTCAGGAAATGAGAGGGAATACTCTATTCCCATGCTTTTACCATCCCATCTTAGTAAACCACTTGAATTGACGAACTTGCCCATATCAAGTATCGTTTTATCAGGCCTCCTCATTTTCAGTTTAGTATCAACACTATGCAAAAGTTGCAGGGACAAATCCAAAAAAAGAAAGTTGCAAGGACAGCTAAACAGTTGATTTATTTGACAAATGCAAATATGCAATGACTGAGCCAATTAACAATTCCATCGTAGAGATCTCTTCTTTGTCTTTGTTCCTTCATCTATATCTTTTTCCAACTTTAGCAATTTTGGGTTAACCCGCAATATCCTCAAAAGAATTTATTCCCTTGGCTTTTGTATGAAACTAGTTATAACAAAATATGAGAAACAAGAAGCAGAATGTCAAAAAGGAATATCGAGTGGTTAAACCAGTCGTCGCATGCCCAATATTGTTCATCATTTCCGAAGGTCACGGCTTTATAAGTGCTAATAAAGTTACCGTATGTTACTCCATAGTCCATAGTCTGCAAATATGAACTCCATTTTATAGTTTAATGTTCCTGAGTCCTGAGCATACCATAATTTAGGAATTTACTAGTAGTGTACCTTAAAAGTAGATATCCTGTAACTGAAATGGAAAATTAGGGGGTAATTAAAGTACAATCTTACTTGCAATAAGAACAAGTCAAAAATAAAACATTGACTATCTTAGGTACTAGGTATTTTTTTGGTTGGGGGGGCGGGGGAACTAGTTGTGTTGTGCATCTTGTGCTAGTCATACTCATACCTAGGGCTAGAGGTGGACATTAGGCCAGGTCAACTCAAGTCCAACAAGTCAACCTCGATTCGGATCATTGGTTGATCTAGACACAAACTAACTTGATCTAGGCACAACTTTGACCCTATCATTTTGATTTAGAGCATTGGTTTGAGTCGAACTTTTATATCCCCCAACTCGCTTCAACCGGCCCACTCAGATAGAGCTGGATTTACTCGGTTATATATATATATATATATATATATATATATATATATATATATATATATATATAGGGTAGGGTTGGGTTGGGTTCTAGGGAGAACCCTCTTATGGTGAGAACCATAAGAACCACTTAAAATGAGCAAAAACTTCCTAAAAATGAGCAAAAAATAAAATGTGTAGAAAACATTAAATTATCAAAAATATAAAATGAACAAAAATGTAAAAGGATAAAAACGTAAAATGAGCATAAAAAAGTCAAATGATAAAAAGCGTAAATGAGCAAAAATGTTGTGAAATGAGCGTAAAAATGTTAAATGAGCATAAACATAAAATAAGTAAAACATAAAATGAGCAAAAATATCGTGAAATGATCAAAATCTTCGTAAAATGAGGAAAAATGGGTGGTTCTCATATATATATATATATATATATATATATATATATATATATATATATATATATATATATATATTTTGGGCCCCCACTGGGGACCCCTTGGTAAGAAGAAGGACTTTACTAGACCAGCACCTATCGCAGCCATCCCAACTACATAGGTCAACGCTTGAGAGTAGGGGTAAATATGGGAATCCTTACTCCCAAGCACAAGTAGGTAGTGGGGTTCGAACTTGTGACATCAAAATCACAAGGTGAGTTCCCCACCACCTCCACCAAACAAGCATGGTTATATATACATCTTAAATGTAGATGATAGAGTGTGCGAAATTTTCTAACCCATCAAACAGACCCTATATACTCCTATGTCCAGTTTACGCAACCCGACCCACAAACTTGGCAACACTACGTAGGGCTACGCCTACGACAGTCCACCAGTCCACCATGAGCCATCTTGTGTTGGTCCTGTTGATTACAACCTTTTTTTTATTGTTTGACGTTTCGATTTAAGGGTTGCATGTCTTATTCGTCTTCATATTTGCTGCCAGTGGCAGATCCAGAGGATGTATTCGATGGGACGGAATTTAAATTACCATGTTTTATTGGGTTGAAACAATCAATTTTACAAGAAAATTTCAAAAAACCGCAATTATGTAACGAAAATTTCCAAAATTTTCAGATTTAAATGGGTCATCTGACTCCACTAAGCACAATGTATACTTGCTGCCCAAACACGATCCTTAGCTTGTCAACGGGGCCTTATGCTTTCCATGCATGCATATAGTTGCATGGGCCACAACCATCCTTAATCTTACGTTTTGTTACCCCTATCTTACTCAAAATAATACTCCAATTTTTTGTGAATTTAGGATAATGTAAAACCATAATTGTCCTATTTTTTCTTTAGTTGTAAGTTGTAAGTATTAACTTAATTATGAATTTGATCTCTTCATTACAATTACAATTGTAAACACTTAAAAGTTCATTCAACAGACCTACCTGCATAGCCACGACCCACCCTTTAAAGAAGGGATTTTTTAACAAGAATAATACAAACTTTTGCCCGTTCTCTCGCAATAATACAAACTTTTGATCAAAATTTCTCCAGTAGGGCAATACCGGTTGTTAACTTGTTGTAGGAGGTAACAAGCTGACGTGGCACTCTCTAGGACATGTGTCGCTTTTTTATTGGTTGATTTTTTAAATTTTTATTTAAATTTTAAAAACATAAAGACAAAACTATTTTTTTCTTTCTCCCTCACCCCCCACCCCCGGCCCCTGACCCTGCCCAGCCTTCCCTCAACCATTCTCTCTCTTCGTCCTCCCCCAGCACCTCCACAAAAGCCCCTCCCCCCTCCTCCATCCCAAAACCACAACCACCACCAACCTTCACGATTTTCGCCGCACCTTCGACTGAATTCTTCCCTAAACCCTTGTTCTCTTTCTCTCTCGGACTTCTCCTCACCTTCGACTGAATTCTCCGGCTACCATGGTCGAGTTGCCGCGGTCACCTGTGCGTGGGTGCCGTCGGTGCCGTTGTTGTTCCTGTTTCTTCTTCTAGGGTCGCGAATCGCGATGGTGTGTTCTTTCTCTCTCTCTCTCGTGGTTCACACCAATTTGTTGGTGTTGTTGTTTATATTCGTTGAGGTTGTTGTGCTCGGCCTTGCTGTCGTTGTCGGCACTGCTTGTGACTGGTGATGCAGCCACCACCGAGTGCCGCCTCGATCTTGTCGTGAGGTGACGCACTCATTCTTTTTGTGGGGCAATGCGGGGGTGGTTTCCTGGTGGAGGAGGGGTGGGGTTGGAGGTGGGGGCAAGGCGGGGTGGTTTCGGTTGGTTGGGGGAGGGGGAGGAAAGAGGGAAAGCTTTATTTTTGGGTTTGGGTTGGGGGGGAGGAGTTGGGTTCGCGTGGGGACGTTTCGTGGTCGGTGAAGGCGGTTTCGTGGTGGGGGATGGTGAGGGTGGTTTCATCCGTGGTGGGGGCAAGGCGGGGACGTTTCGTGGCAATAGGGTGGAGGAGATGCCGGAGGCTGGGGGTGTTTAGGTGGGAGGTGGGTAGGGCATGGGAAGGTGGCTTCGGTGGTGGTTGTAGGGTGGTTTAGGTGGTGGCTGTGGGGTGGGGGAGGGGCTGAGGTGGTTTAGGTGGGTGGGGAGTTGGGGGAGGAGGGAGAAAGAAGAAAGATCATTTTCAAATTTTTTTACCTGTTTTACAGGTTACAAGTCAACTTGACCTACTGGAGGAATTTTGATGTAAAATTTGTATCATTAAAAAATAATCAAAAGTTTGTATTATTGCGAGAGAACGGGCAAAAATTTGTATTACTGTAGTTAAAAAATCCTTAAAGAAGAGCATATATACTTAGACATTATCATGTATCATACGATTAAGTAGTTATGTAGTATGGATAAGCATCAGTCGTCAAGTCATCTAAAATTGGGAGGTCTTACTTGTTGATACGTTTTAGAAACATATAAACATTATTTGTTAGTTATGAATCTTATGATTAAACCACTGAATAAGGTTGCATACTTTAAATTGCGTGTATTATTTGCACATTTGCACTTAGACCCGGGCATGGGCCAGGCTAGGCCCGAGCCCGTGAGTGGCGGGCTGGGCCTGTAATTTCCAGATTTTGTCCACGGCCTGGCCCAGGCCCGTGTGCCGGGCTTGTGCCTCCTGCGGGCCTGACCCGTGTTTTATGATCTTTTTTTGGATTCTTGGTAGTTTTATGCTAAAAAACAAAGAAAAGGGGAGTTCGACTCGTGGGCCATATCAGCGGGCTCATGCCGGTGCAGGCCTGAAATAAAATTTCTTGACCGTGGCAGTCCCACGGCCCAATGAGCGGACAACGGACCGGGCTGGACTGGCCCGCCGGCCCGGCCCGGCCCATACATTCAATCTTGTGGACCTGTCTGCTATTGACCCAAAGCTACAATTGCTAATTAATTTTATGCTGATCCATGACATCCATCTACTTGCTTTCATGCAATTATTGTATTATTTTCATATGCGTCGTTTTTGTTAGACTATGTAAATAATCTTGTATTATTTAGTGTATCTCTCCTATTATTGTTAGGAGTATATTATGTAGAATATTCCCTATTGTACTTTGTATATATTGACATTATGGTTAGTAATAATACTCAAGGATTATATTCTAATATGGTATCAGATTTCTAGGTTTCTTTTTCTCTCATCTTTTCTCACGTTCTTCCTCCTCTATAGTCTTCTTCTCCTACACTGCCCACCATGGGTGAAACTGTGAAAACTACTCAACTTCACCCCGCTCTCGCCGTCTCCAACATCAAATCCTTCATTCCTGTAACCTTGGAGATGGAGAATGCTCAATACACCACGTGGGCAGAGCTTTTTCAAATCCATGCTAGAGCATATATGGTTCTTGACCATCTCACTTTGCCGACGGAAACCGAGAAGGACGCTACCTTCTCTTCCTCTACCGTGGACAAAGATCTTTGGTCCCGTCTCGATGCTATTGTCCTTCAATGGATTTACGGCACGATCTCTAATGATTTACTTCATACTATTATTCAACCGGGATCCACGGCGACTCAAGCATGGAACCGATTAAGTGAACTCTTCCAGGACAATAAAAATTCCCGTGCGGTTAACTTGGAACACCAATTTTTACACCTAGACATGGCAGATTTCCCTAACGCAAGTTCCTACTGTCAAACTCTAAAGATGCTTGCTGTTCAACTTGCGAATGTTGGTTCCCCGGTATCGAACCAACACTTGGTGTTACAAATGGTGTCGGGTTTAACCGACGCATATAATGGTGTTGCTTCTATTATTCAACACCGCGACCCCCTCCCGTTATTCTCTACTGCCCGCTCTATGCTTATACTGGAAGAGACAAGTTTAGCCAAACGTGCCACCAAAGATGGTGGTTCTGAGTTGGTTGCGAGTTCTCCAAGTGTTGATGATGTCTCTCCATTACCACAACATCAACATCGTCGCAACAACAATAATTCGAACTATCGGGGTAAGAGAAATCATCACAAAAATAAGGGGGGGGAACTCCGGTAATTCCGGCGGTGGTGGCCAGCAGGGTGGCCGACATCATGGTGGTCGCGGTGGTGGCAGAAACTCCGGCCAGCAGGGTCATCAAGGGGGGCAGCACCACCAGCCATATACCCAGGTTGCACAGCAGCCTTGGCCTGGGTGTACGTGGCCTTGGATGCCTCAATGGGCCACTCCACCCAGCCCATATCCCACTGCTCCATGGGCTCGTCCAGGGGGTTTTCAATCTCGGCCCGGTTTACTTGGTCCGCAGCCTCAACAACATGCGTTTGCAGCTACTGTTCCGTCTCCACCAACCTATACTCCCACGGACATTAACTCGGCTATGCACACTCTTGCTCTAATACCCCGGATGCGAATTGGTACATGGACACGGGGGCTACGTCTCATATGACGTCCAATCAAGGTACTCTCTCGTCCTATTTTAATTTGAGCAATCATAAAAATAAAGGGATATTATCTCAGATAACCCTGACATATAGGCCTTTTTCCCAAATGACCCTGACATATTTTTTTTTCCCAGATGACCCTAAACTTGTATTTTGTCATTAAACCTAACGGAATTGTTAACGGTGTTAACTATTTTCAAACTAAAATACTTACAGCCTTTTTTTTTTTTTAAAAAAAAAACCCAAACTCATCTCTTTCTCTCTCTTGTTCTTCCCAAACTCATCTTTTTCTCTCTCTTGTAAATTCAAACCAAAAAGCTAGTACTACTATATTCAATCAATACTTTCATCCACTGTTAAATTCACCAGAATCGAATCAAACTGGGGCAGCAAATTTGGCGCCTTTCAATTAAAATTGATGGCGTGTCAAAGAAGAAGAGCAACTCACTCCAATTTTGCAATTTGTAATATGCAAATATACTAGAGTTTAAACCCTAAAATCACTGCAATATCACAGCAACAAAAGTAAGAGAGGAGAGAGAGAAAATGATGCTGAGAACACCACCTCCGAAGAAACAAAGGCCCGATTGTTTGAATGACAAGGAAATTTACATAGCACAATAACCAATTTTCCCAACAGGCATATTCCCAATTGTTGTCCACTGAAGCGGCCACCCCCAAACTTACCCAAACAAAACTCACACACACGCGAGAGGAGGGAGAAAATGTGGGTCTTTGAAGCGGCGGGAGGGGCTGGGTGGATGGGCGGCGGTTCGCGGCGGCGAAGGGCGGCAAGCAGAAGAGCAGGTGGTGGTGTGCAGTGGTGCACGCGGGGTTCGTCGGTGGTGGTGGAAAGGTGGAGGAAAAATAAGATGTTGCTGGGTTCGTCGGTGGTAATCGAAAGGTGGGGGAAAAAGAAGATGTTGCTCGATTGTTGCCTAGATTTCAAAACCAACAAAAGCTTGTGGCAGCAACAACAAAAAAAAAAAAGAGGAAAGAAAGTTGCCCAGATTTTTGGGGCTTGAATTATGCTCGATTGTTGCCCAAATTTTAGAGTCGAATATGCCTAGATTTTTGGTCGAATCTTCTGCTAATTTTGGGTTGTTCGAATTTGGGACCTTTTGTGTTCGATTTGGGATTGTTTAGGGTTCGAATTTTGTACAGTTTTTGGTGATGGTAGTGTGGAGACGAAGAACAAGAGAGGGAAGAAGATGAAGAACAAGAGAGATAATCTGGTTTAATTAAAAAAAAGTTAACATCGTTAGATATCCCGTTAGGTTTAATGACAAAATACAAGTTTTGGGTCATTTGGGAAAAAAAATATATGTCAGGGTTATTTGGGAAAAAGGCCTATATGTCAGGGTTATTTGAGATAATATCCCTAAAAATATTGTGGTAGGCAGTGGTCATAAAATTCCAATTCGTGGTTATAGACATGCATCTTTTTCCTCCCCCTACCAACCTCTATCTTTGAAAAATGTTCTTCATGCTCCCCAACTCATCAAAAACTTAGTTTCTGTTCGTCGTTTTACTCATGATAATTATGTTTCTGTTGAGTTTAATTTGATCCATGTGGGTTTTCTGTGAAGGACCTTCAGACGGGAATGCTTTTTATGAGATGCCCTAGTTCGGGTGATTTATATCCCATCACATCTTCCATCTCATCCCATGTCTCCTCTCCATCCACCTTTGCGGCCCTATCTCCCAAATTATGGCATGATCGTCTTGGACATCCGGGCGACACTATTTTGCATTCTCTTAGACTTAATAATTCTATCTCATGTTATAAGTCTAGTGATGACATTGTTTGTCAGGGTTGTGTTCTTGGAAAACATGTTAGATTACCATTTGCTACTTCTATTTCTATTACTACTATGCCGTTTGATATTATTCATTGTGATGTTTGGACTTCTCCTATCTTGAGTTCATCTGGCCACAAATATTATGTTTTATTTTTGGATGATTACACAAACTTCTTGTGGACTTTTCCATTTACTAAAAAATCTCAAGTGCATGCTATCTTTCTTGCCTTTAGCACTTATGTTAGAACTCAATTTGAACGAGAAATTAAAACTTTTCAATGTGATAATGGAAGAGAGTTTGATAATGGACCATTTCATCAATTTTGTGAATCCCATGGTATGCTCTTTCGGTTTTCATGCCCATACACTTCTTCACAAAATGGCCGTGCCGAACGCAAAATTCGTTCTATTAACAATATGGTTCGAACTCTTCTTCATCATGCTTCTATCCCTTCTTCATTTTGGCATCATGGCTTGCAAATGGTTACCTATCTCCACAACATACTTCCAAGCAAACTTCTCTCCTATCAAACTCCCCTTCGACTCCTATTCCAAAGAGAGCCTTCCTATGATCATCTCCGTACTTTTGGATGTCTATGTTACCCTCTTCACCCCTCTTCTACAATACATAAACTCCAAGCCCGGACTGCTCCTTGTGTGTTTTTGGGATATCCTCCAAATCATCGCGGATATAAGTGTTATGACATGTCGAGCCATCGCATAATCATTAGCCGTCATGTCATATTCGATGAAACACAATTTCCTTTTGCCAACATTCACACCTCCACACCTGTTCACTATGATTTTCTGGATTCCGGCATTTTTTAACATATTACTCCAGTTGATCCATCAACAAATACATCCTCTCAGCCTTTCGATCATTCTCCCACGCATAATATACCTCCACAAAACTTCCCAGGCCCACACGCTCCTCCATTACCTACCCACGCAGGCCCATTGAACTCTCCTGCCCATCCCACTCCAGCGCCCAACTCTAGGCGCCACTCTCCTGGCCCAGCAGGCTCCTTGCCTTCCTCGCCCAACTCTTTGGGCCCTCCTGGCCATGCAGGTCCACTGCTCCCTGATTCGCCCAGCGCTCCCACTCCACTCTCTCACGTGGATCTTGGGCCTCGCTGCTCATCTTCACATCATGCGCAGCCCACTGCCATGACTCCCTCACCTTCTCATGCCTCTAGCCCACCTCCACCTCCCTCAAATCCATCTAATAATGCCTAGCCATCTTCCAACATCTCCCCACAAATGACCACACGTAGTCAACATGGCATTTTCAAGCCCAAGCGCCAGTTTAATCTTCACACTTCAGTTTAGATTTCCCCTCTTCCTCGAAATCCTTTGACTGCTTTGTCTGACCCGAATTGGAAAATGGCTATGCAAGATGAATTTGATGCTCTTATTAAAAATAATACGTGGGAGTTGGTGCCCCGTCCTTCTGATGTGAATATTATTCGCTCTATGTGGATTTTTTGTCATAAAGAAAAATCTGACGGTTCTTTTGAGAGGCACAAAGCCCGTCTTGTTGGTGATGGCAGGTCTCAGCAGGTTGGGGTTGATTGTGGAGATACATTCAGTCCGGTTGTCAAACCAACTACTATTCGTACTGTGTTGAGTATTGCTTTGTCCAAATCTTGGTCCATCCATCAGTTAGATGTGAAGAATGCATTTTTACATGGTGATCTGCAGGAAACTGTTTACATGCATCAACCCATGGGGTTTTGAGATCCCGTTCATCCTGACTATGTATGTCTTTTAAATAAGTCTTTGTATGGTCTCAAGCAAGCTCCTCGTGCTTGGTACCAAAGATTTGCAGAATATGTTGCTACCATGGGCTTCTCTCATAGTCAGTCAGATCATTCTTTATTCATATATCACCAGGGTCAGGACATGGCATATCTCTTATTATATGTTGATGATATCATTCTCACTGCCTCTTCAGTTGCTCTTCGCCAGTCCATCATCCATCGACTAAGTTCTGAATTTGCCATGAAGGACTTGGGTCCTTTGAGTTATTTTTTGGGAATTGTCGTTTCCCGCCACGCTGGTGCCTCTCTCACTGGTCTTATTTCATACACTGATGCTGATTGGGGAGGGTGCCCTGACACCCGCCGTTCTACTGCATCTTTATGGGTGATAACTTACTATCCTGGTCTGTTAAGCGGCAACCTACTCTGTCTCGATCCAGTGCCGAGGCCGAGTACAGAGGGGTGGCCAATGTGGTGTCTGAGTCTTGCTGGCTCCACAATCTTCTCTTGGAATTACACTGTCCCATCCGTAAAGCTACTTTGGTTTACTGCGATAACATTAGTACCATTTACATGACAGGTAATCCAGTTCAACATCAACGCACTAAACACATAGAGATGGATATTCATTTTGTGCGTGAAAAAGTTGCAAAAGGTGAAGTCCGTGTCCATCATGTTCCTTCCCGCTATCAAATAGCGGATATCTTTACCAAAGGACTTCCTCGCATTCTTTTTGATGATTTTCGCGCTAGTCTAAGCATTCGTCCACCTCCCACTTCGACTACGGGGGTGTGTTAGACTATGTAAATAATCTTGTATTATTTAGTGTATCTCTCCTATTATAGTTAGGAGTATATTATGTAGAATATTCCCTATTGTACTTTGTATATATTGACATTATGGTTAGTAATGATACTCAAGGATTATATTCTAATAGTTTTCGTAGATTATAACTAGACTCTAAGAGCTAATATAAAAACTTAATTTCCAAGTTGATTGAAATTAAGGTCTACGCCTAATGGTCTATAGTAATTGTAACTAAGCTAAAGGCAACTAATCAAATCAATCAATCAATACTTTATGAAGATTATAACTAGACTCTAAGAGCTAATATAAAAACTTCCAATAAAAACACCTATATGGAATATATAATGTCAAAATTTCTGTCTCATAATTTGTGTATCTTTTGCGTGCTATTTTTTTTATTACTGTTTGAACAGAGAGTGGTAAGTTAACATCAATATAGCTCTTTAAGATTACTATCCAACCCATTTTTAACTTTTTCTCTCTTGAAGATCACCCCTTTAAACATTGCTAACAATGATATGAATCTCCATTAAGCTCTCCAATTTATTATTATCTTTAATTCCTATTTCTTTTAATATTTTCAATGACATGTGTCATCATACTATGCCAAGAGCATGCTCTCTTAATGCTCTTAGAGGACCAACATTGGTGCTCTCCAAGTAGCTCTCCAAGGAGCTCTCCAATGAGAGAGAAAATGGAGAGTCAACTCCATCCCTACATTGGTGCTTTTCAGGTGCTCTCCCCCAAGAGCATTGAGAGAGCATTCTCTTGGCGTAGTATAATGACACATGTCATTGAAAATATTAAAAGAAATAGGAATTAAAGATAATAATAAATTGGAGAGCATATTGGAGAGTTATACCATTGTTAGCAATTTTTGAAGGGGTGATCTTGAGGAGAGAGAAAGTTAAAAATGGGTTGTAGAGAGTTATCTTGGAGAGTTATATTGATGTTGGTGCTTTTAGGGGAGAGCATTTCTCCAAGTTCTCTCCATGGAGAGCGAATGGAGAGCCATTGGAGAGCCCCAATGTTGGGATACAGTTGGCTCTCCATTTTCTCTCTCCTTAGAGAGCTAATGTTGGTCCTCTTAGAGCATTGATAACAATTAATAAAGTAAAGTGGTACATGAGTAGTATACAAATTGGGTCTATAATTATGACCCTTGAAAAAAACTCTTGACTCACAAAATCGATTATCCTATAACATATAACATGAAATTTTAGATGTAACAAATTTTCAATAACCTAAAGCTTAACATCAAGAGTTATTCTTAAAAAAATGTTAGTCTTTCGTTAAAGTAGAAGACTCACACGGTCACACCTATATTACAACAATATATCATAAATCTTTCTTATAAAAATTTTGCTCGTATACAAATGAAATTAAACTCGAGGAGTGATAAACCACTAACAGGTAGATATATCTAACAAAATTTTTTGTATAACAAATAGAGTTTGTGTATATAACAAATAGTGTTTGTGTGTAAAACACATAGTGTTTGTATTTGTAAAGTAGCAAAATAAGGGGAAAACAACACAAACACTATTCGTTTATACACAAACACTATTTGTTATATACACAAACACGATTTATTATCTACAAAAAATTTCTTAAATGTATCTGTCTGAGGTTTATCACTCCTCAAAAAACTCACCGCAAGGAAGCAGACACATACTACGTTGACAAGTTAACTGTCATTGCTTGAGATATTAAGTGAAGAATTTCAACTCATTAACTTCTCTCTTCTTTCCTCTTTCATTTAATATTGAGTAAGTAGTATTCTGCCTTTTACAAAGACGGCTACAGTGCCTTAAATATAGCAGTTGCCATGCAGCAATCCCTAGGTCATACTATCTAGGACTCAATCATAAAAGGACGCCTGGAATATGAGCTGGACCAATGCTCTTTTACTCTATATATCAGACACATTAACAGATTTACTACACATTGTTTAATGAGCTAGCATAGTGGGCCTAGGCCATAGTGTGACCATGTCTCAATACTCCTCCTCAAGAGGAGAGTGAAGGAGTGTTCTGAACTCCCAACTTGAAGAGAAGAGATTGATGTTGTTTAGCAGGAAGTTGCTTTGTAAGAACATCTGCAAGCTGATTGCAAGAGACAACATAGGTGGGAGTAATAATGTCTTTTTGAGTCTTGTCTCTGATGAAGTGGCAATCAATGTCCACATGTTTAGTCTTCTCATGATGGACAGGATTTGCTGCTATTGCTAGTGCAGCTTGACTGTCATAGTATATAGGAGTCTTCCCAATATCCTTCAAACCTAGATCCTTCAACAATTGTTTGAGCCACATCACTTCACACACTGCCAAAGCCATTGACCTGTATTTAGATTCTGCACTACTTTGAGACACCACAATCTGTCTTTTAGATTTCCAGGAAATAGGAGAAGCTCCTAGCAAAATACAGAAGCCTGAGGTAAACCTTCTTGTGGGGAGGGGGGCAACTGCCCAGTCACTGTCACAACAGGCTTGGAGCTTAGCACTTGACTGATTTTCAAGAAGAATCCCTTGTGGGGAGTCCCTGCAAGATACATGAGTACCCTTTTTGCACCTTGAAGATGTGCATCAGTAGGACCATGCATGAATTTGCTTCAGACATGAACACTGAAGGCTAGGTTTGGCCTAGTCAAGTCAGATAGATAAGCTTTCCAACAAGTCTTTGATAGAATTCTGGTGAGGTGAGGGCAGTATCAGTCTGAGGAGTGAGCTTCATATGACTGTCTATGGGAAGCTTCAGAGCTCTACACTTTGACATGCCATGTTCATTCAAAAGATCATGAATATACTTTCTTTGGGACAAAAAAAAAAAATACCTTCTTTACACTGATCAACCTCTATCCCTAGAAAATACCTCAGCACACCTATGTCTTTGATGTGGAAATGTCCTTCTTTGTGTAGTTGATAGCTTCCTCATCATTTCCTGCTAGTGTCAAGTCATCAACATACACCAATATGACTGTGAGACAATTTCCCCTCTTTTTTTTGTGAAGAGAGCGTAGTATGATCTTGATTGAACAAATTCATGCTCTTTTAGAGCACTGCTCAACTTAGCAAACCATTGTCTGGGTGCTTGTTTGAGCCCATATAATGATTTGTTAATTTTGCACACTTGACTACCTTTACACTTATTGCTCTTTTCCCCTTCTGAATCAACTGTCAATCTGTAACCATATCCTCTGTAACCTGGTGGAAACTTCATGTAAACATGTTCCTACCAATCACCATGCAATAATGCATTTTTAACATCCATTTAATGTAAATGACAGCCTTCAATAGAAGCAACAACTAACAAAGACCTTACAGTAGCCATTTTAGCTATAGGAGCAAAGTTTTGGTCATAGTCTATGCCAAACCTTTGTCTATTGCCCATAATCACCAATCTGGATTTATACCTGCTCACACTCCTATCTGAATTATGTTTAATTTTATACAACCATTTACTCCCTATGGCTTGTTTCCCAAGTGGTAACTCAACAATCTCCCATGTTTTGTTATAATCTAGGGAATCCAACTCCTCATTCATTGCTTGGACCCACTCCGGACTTTTAATGGCATCTCTAAAGTATCTTGGTTCATGTTGTTTTTCAGTTTGTGAGATGAAACAGGAGAAGTTGGCTGAAGGGTTAGTATTAATCACTTTAGAGATCTGGGTAAGTGAAGCAGGGTTTATATGAGGGTTTGTGTGTGGGGGTAATTGTGTTTGAGCAGGAAATGTTTGCAGGAGTATGAGTGGCAGTGACATAATCCTTGTGCCACATAGGTGGTTGGTGGTTTCTTATGGATCTTCTAATCTAAGTTTGAGCAACAGGGGACAAAGGTTGTATGTGATCCCTTTCAACATTACACTCATCACTTCCTCTCTCACTGCCAATTTCATCAGGGATCACACATGTTGTTGGTTGAGTTTGTTTTGTTTTGCTGTGAAATATTTTGTAGGGAAAATTTCTTCATAGAATCTCACATCTCTACTTACAAAAATTTGTATTTTTTTTAAATTGAGAAGTTTGTAACCTTTCTGAGTAGAAGGGTAACCTAGGAACACACAAGGTACTCCTCTCTCTTCAAATTTATCTTTCACTCTACTAGGATTACTAGTCATTCCCAGATAACCAAATGTTCTAAGTTTATTAAAGCAAGGAGGAGTTTTGTGAAGTACCTCATATGGAGTTTTGTTTTTCAAGATGGAGCTTGGCAATCTGTTAGTGATATGCACAACATATAGCACACAGGCACCCTAGTACTGCAATGTAAGGCCACTCTGAAATTTGAGAGCCCTGGCCATTTCCAAGATATTTCTATGCTTTCTTTCTGCTCTTCCATTCTGTTCAGGTCTATCAACACATGTTGTTTGATGTATGATCCACAGTTTTGCAAAGAAAGGCTTTCATTTCTTATCATCAAACTCAAGGGCATTGTCTGATCTAATGACCTTTGTTAGGGTTTTATTTTAATACCGCAAGTGTACGGTGTCGTAGCACATACGGGTCGAACTCAGGGAGGTGCAAGATTAAACACTAGTTGACTCTAGACTACGAAATAGCTACACATTCCAAATATCCAGAAGAATCTATAAACTAATAACAAAATATGACAATTAAAACACTAAGATTAAGTATCACCACTAATATTAATTGATCAAAATATAACTTACATCCCAGTTATTCAATCATAGCTTAGGCGAGATTGACATTCCCTTATGACTCAGTAATAAAGCACAGCTGCGAACCGAAACTAAATACTCGGTCATTCCTCAATACCTATAGCTCACTTTCGTGATAGCAAAAGGCCTAACTAACATATATGTCTCCTATTTTCATGGCTTACACACATAATTAGAAGCATTAAGAACCAATGTCAAATAATTCCCAATTCTAGTTCTCACCTATTTTCATGGGAGAATTCAAATCAATAACAAGATTATCTAAATTAAGACCCAACTTTCGTTGATGAACTCAATTAATAAAATAACAATTTAACATCAAATAAATATTCCTAATCTCAACTCCAACTTTCGTTGATAATATAAAACTAGGGCTAAATCAAGATGCACAATTGACAATAACAACAATCTTATCAAACCCTAAACATATAATTCAATAACATGGGAATTGGAGAATAATTTACATGATCAATCCATACTAGGGCTCAACTTAATCCTAGATAAAAAGACTACTCACTAATCATGGCAATAAAAGCAATAAACATAATGGAAAACATAATTAAAATAATAATAAAGAGAAAAAGAGAGAATAAAACTTATTGAATTGAAGATGAATATGAAAGCTTGAATCTTGAATCTCCAAAGTAGCAATAGAAACAAACTAGGGCACAAAACTAGAGAGAAAACTAGAGAAACAAAATAACGTGATATTTACAAGTGAGTAATAGATGTTAGATGTTCTAACCTAATTAGAAATCCTCTAATATATAGTTATAACTCCTAATACTAGTAGGAAACCAAATTACAAGATAAGGAAACCAAATAAATCATTAAATGGCCGAAATTATCAAAACCGCGTGCGCGTAAGAGGTTCTTGGCAGACTGGGCCAACTTTCGAAGCCCATATCTCTCAAAATACAACTCGCCTTGGGCCGTACAACCTATCGTTGGAAAGCTCTTCAAGCCTACTTTCCAATGCCGCTGGAATCAACCCAATATCAGCATCGAGTCAAAAGTTATGGACAAAAGAGTGAACATGACTCGATTTCCATAATTCTTATATTAAATTCCAACTTCATTTAGCTCCAAATTGCACTCAAAGATGTTCATAATGATCCTTATCAATGTAACTTGCTCCCAATTGCTCCTAAGTACTCAAGCTTGTCTAATAATACTCCAAGTATGTTCCCAATTCCTGAAATTAATCAAAGAACACAAAAAACACACAAAAGGAGTAATATTTCGTAGATTAAGTAATAGTATGCAATTATGAACTACAATGCATCTAAATGCTCCTATAATGCAACCTAAATGCACCTAAAAACTATATAAAAATACGACACATCAACCTTCACCTTCTTGTTAAACTGAGTTCTACCCATATTCACAAAGGACTCTTTGGCCTCATATGCATCAGATTTGTGCCTCATAAGTTGCACCCATGTGACTTTGATGTGGTCATCAACCAAAGTAAGTAAAAATCTATGATTGTGTCTTGTAGGGACCTTATAAGGTCCACAGATGTCTATATGCAACAAATTAAAGACATCTTTTGCCTTGGCTTCACTCTGAGTGAATGGCAACTTTGTGAACTTAGCCATAGGACAAGTGATGCATACATCACTCAGATTTCCTTCCTTACACCCTTCAACTCACTTATTTTGTGAATTCTTTGCAATGGAGCATGACCAAGCCTCCTGTGCCATAAAGTTTCCAGAGATGATTTTGTCACACTTTTCACTGATGCTGGTATATGTATCTCATTTTCAGCTTGCATCACATACACTTTCTCACTTCTTGCTTCTTCACATCTGACATTGTTGTTGTACTGACTTTTTACATACTTCTCCAGATCACTCACAGGCATATCAATAAAAAAATACGGCCTGTGCACGCTTTTCCTACACCTTTCACTTTCCCATTCTTTCCATCTTGGATTACACGGAATCCTGGGTGAAAATCTACCTTTAGACCTCCTTCCTCAGTAAGCTTTTGAACGGAAAGTAAGTTGTGCTTAAATGATGGCATATAAAGCACATTGTTCAATTTCAAGCCATTTTTCAGTTCAACATGACCAATATGAGATATCACTGAGGTTTCACCTGTAGGTAGATTAATTTTCAATTCCTTCTTACTTTGAGAGGCATTTTTCAGAGCTTCAAAACTTCCAATCATGTGATCTGAAGCCCCAGAGTCAATAATCCACTCATTTTTCACTGAGTCAGCAAAGTTGCAACTGACCATACCAGCATTGTTTTAGTCCATTTCATCCTTTGTGTCTGATCCTGCAGCTTTGAAGGGGGTTGGAAGCAACTTCATTAGTTGTTCCAATGCTTGGTCTCTGTAAGAGCAGTTCCACCTATGGTACTTCCTGCTCCTGTGCTTCCTTCAATGTTACTTCTAACATTTCCTTCATTTCTTCCTCCTCTACTGTTTCTTCCTCCTCTACTGTTTCTTCCTCCTCTATTCCATCTACCACCTCTACTGCTTCCAGAACTCTCTCTGCCTTTTTGAGCTCTTGGATGACCACTTGGGTACCCAACTACTCTCCAGCACTTCTCCTTATTGTGACCTGTTTTCCCACACACAGTGCAAGTGATCACTTCCATGTATTTTGTCATCATAGCAGTACCTTCTCCTTCCTCTTTCACTGGTTTAAACACTTCTCTCTAATTTTCTTCTTGGTGGAGGTAGCTACATGTTGTGTCAACTGATGGTAGGGGTGTCATCATCAATAAGTGACTCCTTTGAATAGCATACATGTTATCTACGTCATTAAGGAACTGGAATAGCCTTTGCTCTTCTTATTGCTGATCAAGGGCCTCAATGAATGCATTTATCTCCTCATTCACAGTTGTGATGGGTGGTAGATTTCCAAGTTTTTCTAACTCTCCCCACAAACTCTTCATTTCAGTGCAATAGTTAGTGATGTTTCTTCCTTCCTGCTTAGTCTCATACAAATCGTCCCTACTGAGTTTGTATTTCCTTGATCCATTACTCACAGAGAATCTCTTCTCTAAATGCCTCCATATATCTACCGTAGTAGGAAAAAATAACAGATTTCTTTATAGACTCACTCAACTTCCTATTATCCATGAGATGACCATGTTATTACATGTGTCCCAAGCTTCTTGTTCACATTATCAGTTTCATCTTTCTTCAAGCTCCCAGTAACAAACCCCAACTTCCTTTTAGAAACTCGGTTAATCTCAAACGACCTTTTCCAAGAACTATAATTGGAAGATCCTTCTAGTTTTTCAACACTGATGGAATTAGTTCCATCAGATGGGTGTAAGTAAAGTGGGCTTGTTGAGTCTATTACAGGCACCACAACTTATAGCTATGAACAACAGACTCACACCAAAGATACATAGAACAAATATTCTCTAACAACACACACACACAGTATAATAGGATCAATTTCTTCACTTTCTCATAGGCAAACCATCAAACACTAAAGGTGCAAGCTTTACTTAGTCTCACTAGTACAGAATCATTGATTTGCGTCGGACCTGGGACCACCATTTGCGTCGGACGTCGGTCCGACGGCACAGGTCTCGACGCAAATGACGAAGACATGATTTGCGTCGGATGAGGAAACGACGCAGATGAAAGCTATTTGCGTCGGATGGCAAGCGGAGTGCACCCTTGAGCCCCAGCATCACCAGCACCATTTGCGTCACATGTAACACAAAGTCCGACGCAAATCAACCATTTTTTTTCAAAAAAAAAAAGTCTATTTGTGTCGGACTTTGTCTTACATCCGACGCGAATTGATAATTTTTATTTAGAAAAAAAATTCACGTATCCAGGAATACTGAAATACAAGAATGAAATTCAAAAATGAAATCTGAATCGAACTAACATACAAATCTGAAATCTGAAATATGAATTGAACCTAAAAAAATTGAACTATCTATATAAAATTAAAAAAACGAAATTAGATGGAACCAACATACAAAAAATTGAACCTAATTCTTCTAACATACAAAAAAACAGAATCATATCTAACATACAAAAAATCAGATCGAACTAATTCTACAAAAAGTGAACCTAATAAAAAATCAGATCTAACTACAAAAATGAACCTAGTTCTTCTTCCTCATTCTTCTTCCTCAGGTGAATCAGATCGAATTTCAATCGGATATTTATTCAACTACATTTACATAAAACAAGAGAAAAATGATATTAATTCATTGCATATCAATCAAATTCCACGAAAAGATACAGTTTCTTCTTCCATGAACAATTACGTAGATCGAAAATCAATTAAATCCAAAAAATTGTTAAATTTCTCCAAAAAAAACAATCAATTAAATCATAAAACATGTACCAAAATTAAAAATGGAGATCAAACTTCACAAAAAAAAGAAAAAAAAAAGAGGAGAGAGAAAATAAAAACCTCGAACTTCAATTTCAAGGTGAGTAAGCTCAACACGAATAGGATCAGAACCATGTAACAAATGAACAACATCTTCAAGCTCTGAATTTACTCTAGAATGTCCGCCACTCTTTTTCCTATACTTAAACGATGCTGATGATGTCACCCTCGTCGGTGCAGAGAAGGCTTGAAGCAATTGAAGAGAGAGAGATTGTTGTTGTTGTGATTTATTTTGAATTTTTGTATTTTTTTGGGGTTGAAGGCTTGAAGCAATTGGAGACAGAGAAAGAGAGGGGGGTGGGGGAGGGATTGAAAACGGCTGTAGAGAAGAAATGAAATAGTGAGAAAAAAACCTAATTCTCGGGTATGATATTAAAAAGGGGAAGCTATGTGCGTCGCACGGACCAATAGTTCCGATGCAAATCAGATCCACCCTCGTGACACGATGGATAGGCCCTATAACCATTTGCGTCGGATGCATCGGATGGGCTTATAGATCCGACGCAAATAGTTGGATACAACTATTTGCATCGCATTTAACTTACCTTCGACGCAAATTGGCTTTCATGATTTGCTTCAGACATTGACTGGGGTCCGACGCACATAAATCTTGCACCCATTTGCTTTAGTTTTTTGCGTAGAATGTGTGATACATCCGACGCATATAAAGCATGATTTGCGTCGGACGCCGGATACGTCCGACGCAAATGATCCTTCTGCGTCGATTCACCTATTATACGACGCAATTAAGGAGACGCAAATTTCTACTAGTGTCTATTTCAGCTACACTATTTTCTAGTGACACAAGATTGAAGAGCTGAATGTTACTTGGAAGCTCTGATACCATGTTGACAAGTTAACTGTCATTGCTTGAGATATAAGTGAAGAATTTCAGCTCATTAACTTCTCTCTTCTTTCCTCTTTCATTCAATATTGAGTAAGTAGTATTCTGCCTTTTACAAAGACGGCTACAGTGCCTTAAATATAGCAGCTGCCATGTAGCAATCCCTAGGTCATACTATCTAGGACTCAATCATAAAAGGACACCTGGAATATGAGCTGGACAAATGCTCTTTTACTCTATACGTTAAACACATTAACAGATTTACTACACATTGTTTAATGAGCTAGCATAGTGGGCCTGGGCCATAATGTGACCATGTATCAACATACTAGAGAGAAATTTATGCATAAGGTGCCTTTAAGTGGTGGGTCATGCATGGTTGTATCAGAGGGCTAGGTTTGAAATCTAGCTGCATTCGTGGGAATTTATGTCTTCTTTTTAAAAAAGAAACAATACAAAGACAAATGAAGGAACTTGCATTGACAAAAAAATGAAGACTTCAATGTGAAGACACTACCTCTTTTAGTATTGTGTCGATGGATTTGAAATAAGGTTGCTTCGTAATGAAAGATCGGCTTGTAATGGCTTTCTAACTTTTTTGTTCTATAACATGTGTTTCATTATCATGCCACAATCATCTATAGGATCAAATATATATATATATATATATATATATATATATATATATATCAAGATTAATCTACATCTAATTATATCTTTAGAGTCGCTTTGAGGGTGTGTTCTATTTAACTTATATTGACTTTGTCGAACTTGCCAAGGGTGAGAATAAAGGGGATTCCAACTTGCCAAGGGTGAGAATAGATACATATATACATACATATATACATATATACATACATATATATACATACATATATACATACATATATACATATATACATACATATATACATATATACATACATATATACATATATACATACATATATACATACATACATACATATATATATACATATATACATATATACATACATATATACATATATACATACATATATACATATATATATATACATATATACATATATACATACATATATACATATATATATACATATATATATACATATATACATATTTGAATTCTACCTAAATATTTGAAGCCTTTTATTTCTAAAATAATTAAATGGAAAAAAGATAAAGTGGAATTACAAACTCCAAAATGCGGATTAAAATTGTGAGAAGACACTTTTGCGATACCCTAACTGTTACTGCAACTGCAATTTTTTTTTCCCTAAGCTAAGTGTTAATAGAATTACTTTCATTTTTCTATGTATAATTATGTGATCTCAAGAAATGATAAGAAAAACCAACCTATTGTAGTAAGAGTAGTGGTCCTAAATTAACAAACTAGAAGTTCGATGAACTTTTGACAATGGAGATCAATTAATCATAATGATGCAAATGATGAATAATTGGTAGGGTGGTGCATGGTGCAATGATCTGGAATCATGCTTGGACAGGGCTAACACAGGCTATGGATCTACAAACATCATGAGTAAAGTGGAAATCTTTGAGGGGATTCTAAGCAACAATGAAACCCTGAACCCAGGTTCACATTCCCTTATCTATGCTTCGTTTCTAAGGCATGCTAAGCTTCTTTTATACATGTTCAGTTAATAATCCTCCCACGGGACCACCACCTTCAATTATATGCGTATTAGTTGTTACATTCTACCCTAATTGATAGGTCCATAACTCGCTCATGATGATAGATTTCTGCTTATGTTTTTACTCCATCTATTTTTTTTATCTACACAATTTCCTTTAAAAAACTTGTGCATGATAAAATAAAATGACACGTTCCTTAATCGTGATTCTTTATTGTTTGCTTTACAATAATTTTAGATGCAATCACTTTATTGTGTTTGGGTAGGGGAATTTGGAGGAAAAGGAAGAAAATTGAAGGGATTAATTTTGCGTCCACCAATTAGGTATCCAAATTATTTCAATGTTGTAAAGATTTGAAAACAAATGCAAGCTCACTCATCAGTCATCACTCCTCTTCCTTTCTTTCACCAGTAAAAGTGAAACATATAAAGTGATTAAGTGAGTGGCCATGTTGATGCATACTTTGGTAAACAGGACAGACTGGAAATTAATCCATTTTTAACCAACATGTGCGATAGGTACATTTTTACTGCATGTGACTAAAATTAAAACTTTGATTGGCTCTAGCAGCTCTTTTCATTGACCTTGGCATCTAGATAGCATGGACGCTAAATACTTCATGGCTATAGAATTGACTATGATTAATAGCACTTTGTCTTTGATTTGTGGGTTCTCCTAAATCTTACTATGATATAGTCGTCCTTAGTCGTCTTAGCTAGGACAGAAATTCACTGTACCAGTTGAAAATGTCATAAGTTGGTGAATTGTCCATGTTCATCACGTTGTATCAGTGTCGATTCGGTTAAACGGTTCGGTTCTGGTTCAAACCAAACCGTTTGGTTGACTTCAGTTCAGTTTATTTTAGTTTTTTTCTGTCTAAATTGATTCCGTTTAAATTTTTTCGGTTTCAGTTTGAATCCGATTCAGTTCATTCAATTTTCAGTTCAGTCGAGTTCAATTACAATGTTCTTTTGGTTTGACTCCATACACTTTCAGTTTGAAACAGTTGGGATTTACTTATTACTAACAGTTGAACAATTTTTTTTTTTTTTTAATAAGGTAAGGAGAAACCTTGACAAGTTGGGGGGAATAAAGGGGATCCCAACTTGCCAAGGGTGAGAATAGATCCCGAGACCTCCTGGAACCGGGAGGGAAGCTCTAACCGCTAGGCTATCCCTCACTCTCACTAACAGTTGAACAATTAATTTCAGTTTGGTTACTTTCAATTTGTATAGAAAACTACACCAGTTTGGGTTACCCAGATATCAGTTATGACATATACATCCTTTTTTACTTTGTGCCGTATTTCTGGCCAAGTGTTTTGCCGTACCAGGTGCTTTGGCCTCAGTTGGACTTGTTATTATTTCGGTTTCTCTCGTCGGAACCATGGATACCATCAAGAGACGTGTCTACATCGTGTCTGATGTTGGAAATTGCTCCATTTACATTAAAATTATGTATTAAAGGTTTAATATTTGATTAATATTGAAATTTTCAATTTAACCATTTTCATTTTCTAATTCCTACTTATATTTAACAAAGGTTAAGAAGGATATTTCTACTTATAATCACAAAAACCCAACAATTGAATTCATAGGGATATTTCTACTTATAATTACAAAGACTAACATTTAAATAGAAAGAATAAAATAAATGCTACTTAGATCACCTGTCGGCCGCTTGTTTTACTCACCTTGGCCACCTACATCGTTCATTTTTATTTATTACGGGCCTGTTCTCCCCAGCTTATTTTTAGTTCAGTTCAGTTCAGTTCCTAAATTATTATCATTACTATTAATTAGTTATAATTTAATTCAGTGCAGTTCAGTTCAGTTCAATTCAGTTCAGTTCAGTTCAATTCAGTTCAGTTCAGTTCAATTCAGTTCAGTTCAGTTGTTTTATGCCGAAGAGAACAGGCCCTAAGGCTCGAAAAGTGAGGGAACAAGAGGGAAATAATATTAACGGTTAAATTGGATTCTGGTATTATAACATTTAGTTTGTTTCTCAAGTAATCATGTAGTAAAATTTAGTAAATCAACGCGGAATATAATTTTAGCAATCATAAAACATTTGCCTAAAAGAGAGCTTATCATGCATCACAATTGCTTCAAGATTCATTCAAGTTGTGTTCCTTGTAATATATATAAATTTTGTATATTAGGGCGTTATGATTTAGTAAGATAACCAAGATACATTATTATTTGTTTCATTTAAAAAAAATCTAGAACAGTTATTGGTTTACTTTAGTAGAATTCCGTTTAGTTTAAAATCAATTTAGAACGGTTTTCAGTTGATTTCAGTTCAGTTAAAATTTAGTTCAGTTCAATTTAAAGTAGTTTTAGAAACAGTTAGTTTCAATTCAGTTTGTATATGTTTGGTTCGTGTTACAGTTCAGTTTCAGTTAAGTTATGATACAGTTAACTTTAAACAGTTGGCTTATGATTATTGCATTATTCAGTTATGGGTCACTTCAGTCTAGTTTATTTAGTTTAGTTGGCTATCAGTTTGCAGTTCACCCATCAATTTTTAACCAAACTGACAACTCTAGTTGTATAATTTGTCTCTTAGTAAATTCTAACATTCTTGCAACAAGACGATTTCAGCTTGATTGTCCTATAGAATTAAAATTTACGTTTAAATCGATTATATACTATATTTATCATTGAAAATTATTCAAGTTGAGTATTACTCCCTCCGTTTTTTTTAACTTGCTACATTTTCCATATATGAGTGTTTCTTTTTACTTGCTACATTTCCTTATTTGGGGTACTTGGCCCACCATAAAGTATTACTATTATATTTGTTTTTCTCTTTTTCCACCCAAAAATATTACTTTTCACCTTTCCCCATTATTTTACATTAAATGGCTCAAAAAGTACCCTCTCAAAAGCTTGAAAGTGACATTGTCTTAATTGTTGTGCATTATCAAATGTAGCAAGTAAAAAAAATGGAGGGAGTATTATGTCTACATCGTATTCTAATAAGTAATTAGTTAAAAAGATAATTCAAGAAAAAAGATTGGAAATAGCCTAGAATACCGTCTATGTAAAAAAAAAAAACATGATTTACTGACCTAAACTAAAATTAACAAATATTTCAATATAGTCATATTTATTTTGACATGGTCGACATCCCTGATACATTAGCATTTACCAATAGGAAAAGAAAATAGAGCTAACTTGACCTTGACGTTCTAAAGTATCATTTTCACCTACTAAATAATTGAATATTGAACAAATTAAAATTGTAGAATAAAAGGTTAGCTTTATGTTCATCCATATTAGGTGTTTTTATTTTAGGTTTGTGTCCTTTTTCCAAAAAAAAATTGGCATTAGCAGATATAAAACATTTTTATAGAACTATAGGACTAGGCCATATGATCTAACCTGATCGTCCTGTGCAATCTTGTCACATTCTAACCACATTTGTGTGATCTCAATCAATTTTGTACAAATCCCACTTGCTATCTCCACACGATGTGGATCGTTTTGCCACATATAGATCGTACGATCCTGCAATCCAGAGTGTGATTCGAAAAACAATGGTTCCAAGTTAATGTGACATTCAATAAAATGCAGCAGTGCAAAAAAAGAACCATAGTGTTGTATGGTACACTTACAAGCGTTAACTTTTACCCCACATCTATGTGGGACCGTTAGAATATATGAGGTCTAGTTTACATAATTCAAGTTGTACATAAAATTCATGAAGGTGATGTTTATTTTTGGAAACATTATAGAAACTTACCCAAGTGCATATCCACCAGTTTTTAGCTAAAGTTCTTTTGATCTTTTGGACTTTTAAGTAGATCAATTTCCATCTCTCTTTTAGTAGTTAACCCGTCACTAAACTTGAATTTCTACTTTTGTAAAGTTATCTGCTTCTCAGCGATTTTTTGACATTTCATACTTTTTAAAATTGTGTATTTCAGCGTGTATCTACATGATCCTATCTAAGTGATTTAACATGATAAATATTGGAGAAGATGAAGTTCCAAGTTGTCTTCTGATAAAACCCCAGGTTACAAACTTATATGCTGCTATACCTAATGGCGTGAGCCCCAACTACATGATATCCGCAAACTGAAAGGCAGTACGGACATGTGCAGTAGCAATGACCCCCAATAATAGAAGCTCACGGACAAAATGACAATCAATTTCAATATGTTTGGAGCGCTCATGGAACACTGGATTGGCGGCAATATGCAAAGCAGCCTGATTATCACAATACAACCGAACAGATTGGCGATGAGACACACCAAGTGAAGCTAGGAAATACCTTAGCCATTTAATTTCTGCACAAGTGTAGGCCATGGCGCGATATTCGGCCTCAGCGGAGGACCGTGAGACTGTAGTTTGCTTCTTGGTTTTCCAGGAGATAGGAGAACCACCAAGCATGATGAAGTAGCCACTAATAGAACGCCGAGAGATAGGACAACTTGCCCAATCTGAGTCACAATAAGCATAGAGCTGGAGATCACAATCGGCACGTAAGAACAAGCCTTGGCCTGGATGTCCTTTAATGTAGCGGAGGACACGTATGGTGGCATCATAGTGAGCTTGACGGGGAGCCTGCATGAACTGGGACAGGATATGAACGGCATAAGACAAATCAGGCCGTGTAATAGTAAGATAAATCAGACGACCAACGAGCCGTCTATACAATGCCGGATCCGCAAAGTGGGGACCTGTATCCGCTGCCAATGAATGGTTCTGAGGCAACGGTGTATCAACGGGTTTGGCAGCAAGTAGGCCAACCTCGTGCAAAATATCAAGAGCATATTTACGTTGACACAAGAATAAGCCCTCGGATGACCGAGCACACTCGATGCCTAAGAAATACTTCAAGGGGCCGAGATCTTTCAACTGAAAACAGGTATCCAAATACCGTTTGAAGGAAGCACAAAGAATAGAATTATTGCCAGCTAACAAAATATCGTCCACATAAACAAGTAAGGACAAGGTGTCACCGCCTTTCCGATAGGTAAACAAGGTATGATCGGCATGGGACTGAATAAACCCGAAGCAACGGAGTGCCTTAGTGAGCTTGGCAAACCAATTACGTGGTGATTGTCGCAACCCATAGAGAGACTTGCGTAACTTGCACACCTTGCCCGAGGATGAAGGAGAACAGAAACCCGGGGGAAGACGCATATAGACATCCTCATGGAGATCACCATGAAGGAATGCATTATTAACATCAAGTTGGTGAATTTCCCATTTACGAGCAACAGCCACAGCTAAGAAGGTGCGAACACTCACCATTTTGGCCACGGGAGCGAACGTTTCCGTAAAATCGACACCTTCAGTTTGATGATTACCAAGGACCACAAGGCGAGCCTTATCTCGTTCAATGGTGCCATCGGATTTATATTTGGTTTAAAAACCCACTGGCACCCAATTGATTTCTTGCCTGGAGGAAGTGGCACAATCTCCCAAGTGTTATTTCTTTCAAGAGCTTCGATCTCCTGTTGCATTGCAGATCGCCAACGAGCATGAACAACAGCCTCTTTATAAGTCCTGGGTTCCACATTAGTAGTAACAGATGCAAGAAACTTTCTATGGTCGTTAGAGAAATTGTCATAAGTAACATAATGTGCAATAGGGAACCGCGTACCTGAGGAAGCCGTGGCATTGGACTGAGGTGAAGCGGGGGGTGAAGTACGGGCCGTGTGACAAATATAGTCAGAGAGATATGCAGGAGGATTACGGGTTCGTTGTGCACGAGCTGGAGTACGCATCACAGGAGGTGAGGCAGCCTGGTCAGTAGCTGCGTGTGGCTGTGTAGTAGCCTCTGGTGGGTCTGCTGTAGGTGCTAGAACAGAAGACGTTGGTAAACTCCCCCTGTCGATCAAATCAGGCACAATAATGTCTGCATAATGGGACGGAGATTCACTTGTGGCACTGTTGTTTGGTGAGGCAAATGGAAAAATGTCCTCCATGAAGCGAACATCTCGGGAAACAAAAACGTCCTTAGTCTCCAAGTCCATAACCTTCCACCCTTTTTTACCAGAATGATAACCCAAAAATACACAACGTCGGCTGCGGGGACCAAATTTATCTTTCACACGGGGCTTGTGGTGAGCATAGCAAAGGCAACCAAATGTACGCAACAAATCCAACTTTGGTTGAGAACCAAATAATATCTCATACGGGGACTTGCCTTTGAGCATAGTTGTTGGTGTACGATTAATTAAAAACACAGCTGTTTGAACACACTCACCCCAAAAATCAATAGGAAGGGAAGCTTGGAAACGCAATGCACGAGCTATTTCCAATATATTTCTATGTTTTCGTTCAACGCGACCATTCTGTTGAGGAGTACCAACACATGAAGTATGTAGCAAGATGCCGTGATTGCTATAAAAGTCATTGAGAGGTGAATTAATAAATTTTGTGCCATTGTTAGTGCGAACTAACTTGACTTCCTTATTAAATTGCGTGCGAACCATGGCACAAAAATTTTTCATACAACCAGGCACTTCACTCTTATCACCAATCAAATAGGCCCAAACAGTACGAGAATGGTCATCGACAATAGTAAGAAAATAATGTGCACCAGACAAAGAAGATTCAGAATAAGGTCCCCATAAGTCACAGTGTATTAAATCAAACAAATCAGTTGCTTGGCTAGAACTAATAGGAAAAGGACTACGAGTTTGTTTGGCACGCAGGCACACATCACAAGATTGAAGTAATTGTTTTATTTTGCTATGCGTACAACTACCAGAAAGCAAAGAAAGATGCTGACTTGAAGGATGGCCAAGTCGGCGATGTAAGAGAAGGGTGTTGTCGACGGTGCTATAATTGCTGCTAATCTGCTGTGTCATAGGCCGAAAATAGTATAGCCCGCGTAAGAGCTCACCCAGTCCAATCGGCGTCCTCGAATTGCGGTCCTGTACAATGCACAAACGATCGGTAAATGTTACAAGACAATTAGAGTCACAAATTAACTGACCAATAGAAATCAAATTGCATTGAAGATTTGGAACATAGAGAACGTTCCGGAGAACGAGTGAACCCAATAATACCGTGCCACGCATAGTAGCTGCCGTTTGCACCCCGTCAGGAAGGGTTACAGGAGAAGGTGGAAGATCGTGTTGATCCGTCAGAAGAGCAAGGGTGCCAGTCATGTGGTGGGATGCCCCGCTATCAAGCAGCCAAGATGATTCAAGAGAAAGAGGCTTACCCGAGAGTTTCTCAGTTTTGGAAGATTCCAGGAGGTTGAGCAAACCACGCACTTGTTCGGAGGAGAATCCTGGAACTGATTGAGTGAAGCTATCGGATGGAGCTAGAGAGAACTCACTGGTTGATGCGTGGGCTGCGTTGGCAGTAAGGGGTTGTTGTCCCCTGCCAGAATTTGAGTGGTTGCGCCCACGAGAAGATCGACCACGACCGCGTCCACGAGTGCTAGGCGGATAACCGATGCGTTGATAACATTTCTCATAAACGTGCCCTTGCTTGCCACAATAAGAGCAGTGAACAACAGAGGTAGGCTGCATAGTGGTAGGAGATGGACTAGGGGCCAATGATTGAACCGCAAAGCTCATCAATTCAGTTTTGTCGTCGCGGTCCCTAACAATGGCTTTGTGACGCTCTTCTTGAGTAGACAAGGAGAAGGCTTTATTGATGGTGGGGAAAGGATCCATGCTCAAAATTTGCGTGCGCAAAGGGCCATATTTATCGTCATTTAGTCCTAAGACAAAGTCATGGACTTGTTCCTCTGCAGCACGGGCACGCAACTTAGAAGCCGCAGCACAAATACAACCACATGTAACGTCCACAGAGCCATATAACTCATCCCATAAACTCTTAAACTTTGTATAATAGGCCACTACTGATTGTTCTTTCTGCCGAAATGAGTGATATTCCGATTTGAGTTGATTAATCCGCGGGCCGTTTACAATGGAATACCGTTCTTTTAAATCGGTCCACAAATCCACAACAATTTTATGACAAACAATGGAAGGTTCGATGGAGATATCAACGGAATTAAAGATCCAAGAACATATGGTGGAATTATTGGATCGCCAAGCCGAGTATTCGGGTGATTTTTCATCAACAGGTTGCACGAAATCACCATTAATAAACCCATATTTATTCCTACCTTCGAGTGCATTGATTATGGCTTTAGTCCAGACATCATAATTATCACCGGTTAATAAATATTTCGTCAAGGAATTGCTAGGCCCTTCCGACGGATGAAGATAGTAAATGGAAGAAGCATCGTGAATGAGTTGGAGTTTCTTACCATTACCGTTACCACCTGTCATGATATTCGATTACGTGAGCAATCGAATGAAGCAGCGGAAGTGAGCACCAAAGACTTCACACACAGCCTGTAGATGTCGGACAAACGTGATAAGGTGTTGCTGAGATTAGGAAGAAGGGGCTGAATGCATAGAAAACAATTAGGAAGAATTTGGTGCGAATGGATCTAAACCATTGGCTAAAAACTCTGATACCATGATAAATATTGGAGAAGATGAAGTTCCAACTTGTCTTCTGAGAAAACCCCGGGTTACAAACTTATATGCTGCTATACCTAATGGCGTGAGCCCCAACTACATGCCAGCTCTGTGCCAGCTATACAAGGATATGATATGATATGCATCTAACTAAGTAAATAAAATCAGTAAAACAAATCTTTCCTAACTAAAAAATATTATCTCCAATATAACACCTAATAAATAAACGAGGGTTTCGAGCAGCAGGATCGCCTAGTGGTGTTGGCATCACCTTCGATTCCAGAAATCCTGGGATCGAGTCTCACCCCTTGCAAGGAGGGATCTCCAATTTCCCCCCTTCCCTGCAAGGGACTTCATCTTACCTCAAAAAAAAAACGAGGGTTTCAACTTTCATATACTCCCCATTAAAAAAAAAGAAAAAGTACATATCGACATATCATAACTACAATTTATATACTTTATATAGTGAACAAAAATACCTTATATGTGGACTCACGATCCAACATTCACACCTTTTTTCTCTCTAAAAAAACCCCTATACCAAGACTCAAAGAGAGAAACGCTATTTTTTCCATACACATGCAAGTAACTTTTACCCATTATATGAACTCTTAGGCAATGTTCAGTTCACCTTATTTTGCTTATTTCAGATCAGATCAGATCAGATCAGATCAGATCAGATTAGACCAGATTATACCAGATCAGAAAAAATAAGTTCAGATTATGCTTATATTTAAGAACTTATTATTATTATTATTATTATTATTATTATTATTATTATTATTATTATTATTATTACTTTATACGATTACTATTACTATTAATATTACTATTTACTAGTACATTTGTTCAAAAAGATTATTGTTATTGTCGTTGTTGTACTTATTAATTATTAATATTGGTAATTATTATTAATGTCGTTGCTATTATTATAACTGTCATTGATATCACTATTTGAAGCTATTTGTGTTCAAGAAGAAGAATGTTCTTTTGGCATTTGTACGTGTTCTTTTTTATATTTGTTCTAATTAATAATTTTGATATGTGATGTTCTTTTTTATGTACATGTAATGAACATGACAATAGTATATATGATGTTTATTTTTTAAAATAATTTTGGTAGAATAATATAAATTATATATTACTAGTTTATATAAAACATGAGTAGCATGGGATAACCTAATGGTGTTGTCATCACGTTTAAAATTTTCCCTACAAAGAATTTCAACTTATCTTTAAAAACAAAGTTTATATAGAACAAGACAACGATATAAGAAGAATATTTAACCATTTTGTTCAAGATCATATGATTATATATATTTATAGGTTTATTTATAACAAAAAAAACAATTTATTGATATAACAAAAACATGTTGTTAGTTAAATCCAAACATGTCATCAATATAAAAATAACATCTATCTTTTATTTTTAAAATGTGTTCTTTAAATAGATCCTGCATGCTCTTTCAGTATATATTCTTTTTCTAATGTCATTATATTTTCTTTTCATTACTACCTAAATTCTTATTATTAACAGACCTTGAACATGAACAATATGTTTTCTTTACCATGAACAATATGTTTTTTTTTTACCTAAAATATGTGTTCTTTTATTTTTAATTTTTTTTGGGCCTCTTTCGGGAACCCCGTGGTAAGATGAATTTCCTCTGGGCTGCCCTCGCACAGGGTCACTCACCTAAAGACCCAACAAGCCCCAACCCCCCTTCCCCCACCCACAACAATATTGAAATATATGCTTCCACCAAGATTTGAACCTTGGTCTCCCATGTGGGAGGTAAGAAGTCATACCATTGGACCCAAGAGTCCTTCGACTTTTATTTTTAATTGTATGCTCATATACTAATGTTTCTTTTTCAAAAAAAACTAATTATGCTATTATTATTATTATTATTATTATTATTATTATTATTATTATTATTATTATTATTATTATTATTATTATTATTATTATTATTATTATTATTATTATGTTATCTATATTATTATTATTATTATTATTATTGTTATTATTATTATAATATTATTTATTTATTTATTTATTATTATTATTATTATTATTATTATTATTATTATTATTATTATTATTATTATTATTATTATTATTATTATTATTATTATTATTATTATTATTATTAAAAGTGTGCATAGTAATAAAATGATAGTAATAGTAATACTAGTAATGAAATACAAAGTAATAATAATATTAGTAATAATATGTTTTGTAAAAGATAAGTTCAGATCAGATCAGAAAAAATAAGTTCACATCAGATAAATTCAAATCAGTAAATTTCAGGTGAACTAAACATAGCCTTAGTCCACACACCGTGTTAGGTTTATCACTACTTGGTCATCATATACGACTATTTTTCATAATGGTCCTATATTACATCACCATTTTCTTCCTTTTTTTTTATCTAGCTTACTTTGGCATCTATATAAATATATTAAGAGGCGTTCCTAAACACGGAACTGTGCCACGTAGCGCTCTCCTTAGGGAGTTTTAGTTCATCTAATCCATGTACAACAAAAAAAATTAGAAATTGCATAGCATAGGTTTTGATCCCGTGACCTCAAGTTCATATACTAAAGTTTTAACCACTAGACCAAATTGTATTTCGTGTTACCATTCTAAAATACAATATTAATAAATGAAATTTTTTTCTTACCCGAGGCATAGCCCGGGCCTAATAACTAGTACTTCTTTTCAAGGATGTCACAGACTCACGGTATTCTCTGGTTAGATAATGCAATCTAGCTAGACAACTCAATTAAATATCCCTTAGCCTGAGTATCTAGTTGATGAATTTGCTGTTGGAATTTTGGCGGAAGACTAGTGAGCTTTTAAGCTTTGGTAAAAGAAAGAGTTTTTTTGTCAGAAACAACCTTTTATAGTCACTTAGTTGCGAAAAACAACCTTTTAAATATTTTTTTGCAACTTACTACCTTAAACGAAATTTTTTTGCAACTTACAACCTTAAACGAATTTTTTTTTGTGAGATGAAACCTTTTACATTTTTCCGTCATAGATCGTTAAGTTTATGCTTTTGACCGTGAGTTGTGTGAACTTAAGTGAACTTAAATTCCCAATTTCCGCCGGAATATTCCCTTCAAGTTCATTACCAGAAACAGCAAGATACTCAAGTTTCCTCCATTGCCTGTACTCTAGCGGAATCTCGCGGGAAAAGTAGTTACCACCCAAATGAAGATGTCGGAGCTCCGACATGTTGACGACGGAAAGAGGGAGTGGGCCAATGAGATTGTTGTTGTAAACGTTGAGGATTTTGAGGTTGTTTAGAGGAGAGAGAGAGGAAGGAAAAGTGGAGTTAAAGATGTTGTTGGAGAGATTAAGGTGGTTAAGATTTGATTAAGCCAGAGAGAGAGAGAAGATGGGATTGGGCCGAAGAATGAGTTGCCTGCAACACTAAGGTTTTGAAGGTTGGTGAGGAAGTCTATGTCAGGTAAGAGAATTCCGGTGAGATTTAAGCCAGAAATGTTAAGTGAAATTACAGTTGGGTGATGATTTGAAGAACATTTGATGAAATCCCAAGTGCAGTGATGAGTGGAAGTGTTCCAAGAAGAGAGAAGATTGTGGGTCGTCTGTAATGGCGGATTTTATACCAAATTAAGCTTTTTGTTCTGGTAATGTTCTGCCATTGATGAAATGAAGGTGGAAATTGAGAAGAAATAGAAGAAGATGAAGAAGAAGGATTCACGGTCAAAGGCAGAAACTTAACGGTCAATGACGGAAAAATGGAAAAGGTTTCATCTCGCAAAAAAAATTTCGTTTAAGGTTGTAAGTTGCAAAAAAAATTTGTTTAAGGTTGCAAGTTGCAAAAAAAAATTGAAAAAGGTTGCTTTTCGCAAAAAAGTGACTATAAAAGGTTGTTTCTGACAAAAAACTCAAAATTTAACAATGCTATGCTCTAATGTTGGAGAGATTTTGTGGAAGAGTTGACTTTTAAAAAAACATTTGTTTCTTCTTTCCTTTGTTAGGTAGATTTTCTTCTCTAGCTACAATAGATTTTTCTTAAGATAATTCTAGATGATAGTTTACACTAGATTTTTTCTAGAGTACATCCAATACTTTTATACATGATTTTCTTAGATGAATATTATTTTTTAAGACTCCTCCTAATCTAAAAAATCTTGCACTCTTAATTTCTTGCTCAAAAATATTCTTGAACGTTGTTGATGCACTTGTCACCAATCACCACAGGATTTGAACTTTTGAGTTCCAATGTTGGCACCCATGTTACCAACCTCCATCTTCTCGATATTTCTTCTCAATCTTTCTGATATTCTCATTGTTACTCATGTCATCAATTATCTTATTGATTCTCGTGTCACCAGCCACCACCAAAAAAATACTTTTTCTCCAAATTTTCTTTTGTTGTTGGTGCTCATGTCACCAATCTTTCCCGCTAATGCTCTTGTCATTAGCAAACATAAAAAATAATCAAAAATAATTGTCTTCAAAATAATGTTTCTTCTTGATTTTATTCGCCAAAATTGGCGATCTTATTGTTTTTGTTGGACCTGCAATTCTTAGCTAGATGACCAAACCTTTTGCACTCCCAACATTGTGGCTTTCCTTTATGCTGATAGTCTGCAGTATCATGGTTAGTCTTTTTGCAAATATTGCAGGATAGTTTTTGATTCATACCTTTGGGTGACTTATCTTTGTCTTCAACTCTTCATCCTCCATATCCTTCTTGGATATTTTCTTAAATTTTGCTGCAAGTGCAGTTTCAACTACCTCTTCATTGATATGTCGGTTTTTCCTTTGTTCATGGGACTCCAAGGATCCCATAAGTTGTTCCACTGTTATTTTTGATATATCTTTTGTTTCTTCAATAATAGCAACGATGTTATCATATTTATCCGTTAAACTTAATAAAATCTTTTTCACAATTTTTCATCTGAAATTTCTTCTCCATATGATTTCATTTGATTAACTATTTCTATTACTTTTGAAAAATAATCTTTCATTGATTCCCCTTCTTTCATTTTTAAGTTTTCAAAATCTCTCCTTAAAGATTGAAGTTTAATACTTCTCACCTTGTCATCTCCTTGAAACTCTTGCTGCAGGACCTCCCAAGCCTCCTTTGCTGTGTTGGACCTTAATATTCTTGGGAATATTGTATCATTAACCGCGTTTTGTATGTGATACAATGCTTTAGCATCCTTTATTCGATCTTCCTCGAGTTGCTTCTTTTGTGCTGCGCTTAAATTGTTCTCATCCTCATACTCCATATATCCATTGTTAGCATATCTCCATAAATCATTTTTGCGATGGTGACATTAAAAAAATATCAAATTGTAAGTGTTAAGAGAATCCTCGGAGAGACCTTTTTGGCATAAAAATAATCTCAGATAAATCATTTTTGCGATGGTGACATTAAAAAAATATCAAAAGGTCAAATTCCTATTTTCGCGATCTTGCAAATCTGATTGTTGTATTAAGAATCGAACATTCTAGTTTACATAAGAAACTATAGAGGAACTAAAATCATTTGTTAACAAGTTATTACCTTGCCAAAAATAAGGTTCAATATTTTAGTTTGATTCTAAATATATACTTCACCTTGTTTCATTTATAACAGAGTTTTACAATTGGAACCGAATTAAGCTAAGATACTGTGATGGAGCTTCCTTTGCTGGAAATTCCAAGTTTGACAATGGGGTAAAATTATTTTTCTTAAAATAAACTTCAGGGCACTCTCACTGATATATATAAGAAAAGTTGTTAAACTCTTCGTTTAATTTGTTTATGGACAGACTTCATCACTTTACTTTAGAGGCCAAAAGATTTGGCAAGCCATGATTTTTGATCTTCTTCCTAAAGGGTTGGCAAATGCAGAGAAGGTAGATTCTTTTTCGATTTTTTAAGAATTTTTTTTAGTAAAGTGAAATTATACTCTATAACATTACGTTATTTGCATATATCTGATATAAATTAGGCAAAGCTCCGTAGATATATATATCACATCTACTCGTATTCTGCAGGCTTTGCTTTCTGGCTGCACAGCAGGGGGTTTAGCAGCCTTCTTACATTGTGATAACTTTGCCAGCTTTCTACCAAGGAATGCTACTGTTAAGTGTTTGAGTGATGCCGGTTTTTTCTTAGACGTGTAAGTCCTTTTACTTGTTACATTCCTTCTGTCCTAACTCATATTCTATATTTTAAAGATATTAATGTTGAAAATTGTGAAAATTAAACTGTTGTAACTAATATAGAACATATTGAGTTAAATTTTTGCCTTTCCCCCCTACCCTACACGTGTTTTCTGATATAGGATATTGTCATTGTACTTGCAGCGCGGATGTATCCAATAACTACACAATAAGATCCGTTTACAACGGTGTTATTTCACTTCATGGTGTAGAGCAGAATCTAGACCAAAACTGCACCAGTTCTCTAGATGACAATCCTGAACTAGTATGTTTTTTATATAAGCAAAGAGTTGGACTATTTCAAAAATTGTTGTCCATTGAACATTTGAGAAGTGGCAATTTGAAATATGATCTCATTTGGCATGGGCCTCCACAATTCATCTTCTCTGTTCAGTGAAGAACAAGTTCTCCATTTAGCCTTTTTATGATCACGTAAACTGCTTGATATATCATCCGACATAATTCTTTTGGTTTCAGTGCTTCTTCCCACAACATCTCCTAAGTTACATTAAGACTCCCTTTTTCGTCTTAAACCCTGCATACGATATGTGGCAGGTAGTGTTAAATTTCCTGGTTTCTCAATTTCTTAAGTTCATAGTAATCATCTTTCATTAAACTTATATACTGGACATTATTTGAGGTATTAATTACAACTTTGGCAGGTATATAACATCTTTGTACCATCTTCTGCTGATCCGCAAAGAGAATGGAAATACTGCATGGAAAATATAACAACTTGCACTGACAGTCAACTTCAAATACTACAAGGTTTAATATTAGTGTCATTTCATATACCAATTTCAAGCCTGTTATTAGATCATAGTATAATTTAAAGTGAGATGAGTAAAATGTAAAGGTTATATAATTGTTAACAGGTTATAGAGTGGAAATGCTTGAGGCTCTATACTCTTTCTACAAACATTCAACAAGCGGAGGAATGTTTATAAATTCATGCTTTACACATTGCCAAAGTGAGTCAAATGCAACCTGGTTTGGAGTTGACTCCCCCTTAGTGCGTAACAAGGTACACTTTTCTAATTTTTTTTAAAAAAAGTACTATTTTCTAACACATCAATTCAGCTGAGAACTAAAACAATGCACAACATTTTTGTTTATTGTTTGCTAATCAGTAATCACATTACGTATATATACTAATACTTCCTTCATAGTTTTAGTTGTTCCGCTTTGAATTATGCATTGTTCATTTACATAACTCACTTTGACCATATTTTTGTTTAACAAATCCAAAATTTATTAAGTTATCACATACCCTAATTTTTACTATTTAATTTACTACACTAAACATAATTATGTAAATTGGTACTGAATTTGTCTTGATTTTATAATTTTACTAATCGATTGTTAAAGATATCAGCAAGTCTTGTGTATATTATGTATATTGTACACAAGTTGCTTGGCTAACTCAAATCACATATATTAATTCAATTTCATACCGATCTTGGGGTGACTAAATCCCATTGTATACAAGTATATGAAGTTTGTATGTTTGTGATTGTTTGGATGTTTGAGGATTCCTTAAAGCTCCGCTAGTAATTAATGATAGGTTTGATATCTTGCAGACCATTGCAGAGGCTGTTGGTGATTGGTATTTTGAACGAAATGAGGCAAAGTTGATCGATGTTCCATATCCTTGCAATACTAATTCTTCCTGTCATAACATAGTACCAGCATAGATGATGTGTGCGTGAAGGCATCATTATTATAAGTCCTAGTTCTGTTAGGACACTCTATGTAGTTCCCTAGTTCTATTAGGAAACTATGTATTTTATTTGCTTTATAACTAGTTTGTTTCATTTCCTTGTTTTAGGAGTTAGAATACAAGTAGGAGTGTCAGTTTCATTTCCGTGTGCTTCTATGTAGTTAGGTGTGTGAAGGATGCTTCATTTCCTTGTACATCCTAGCTAGTTGGTTATTCCTTGTTATCTTTTAAAGCTTTCCTAGTTGCATTAGAATTAGGACTCTTCTATGTACTTATATTTCAGCTTTCATGAATAAGAAAAAACAGTTGTTGCGTTTTGATTAAAAGTAATTCGAGTGTTTTGGATTGAATATTTGGTTGTGAACCAAGAACATACAAATCGAGGTTTGTGTGCATCTCCTAATCGAGGTAAGTGAGAGATCATCTAGTTCTCGAGGGAAGAATAGAGCCTATCCTACATAAAAATCCAATCTTTATACCTTAAAACACATAAAGTTGGAATCTTTAGCATTGCAAACTTGAGATTAGAGTAATTAGAGTGTTGTTCCTAAATTTGCTAGGTGAATACACATCAGTTGGTATTAGATTTCCAGCAAGGGGGTTGTTCTCACAATCTCTCGGTCCTACTTGTTTGTTTCGTGCATGGGTTCGGATGATCGGATGGATAAAATCATGAACGCTTTAGCCATACTCTCGTTGCATCACACAACAAGTGAGTCCAAGCACGAGGCCCATGAACTGTGTCACCAAGCTTTGCTCGACCAAGTTCAAGCCTTGGTCGACAAGTTTGAGGATGTGAGAAGTGTTGCTGCTAGACGTTCTCCCACTCCTCCACGCAAAGAGGACGACATGAAACTCACTGAACTTCCGGAGTTCAATGGCTTGAAATGTCCATATGTGTTCTTGACATGAGAGAGGAAGATGGAACGCCTATTTACTTATAAAGGGCTACATGATCGCAAAAAGGTATGATCTTGCTATTTTGCGTTTGACGGATTATGCTTCTGATTGGCTTGATTCTTACCAAAATAGACGAAGAAGAGAAGGGAAAGAGGATATTCATACTTGGTCTGATTTGCGCACCAAGATGAAAAAACGTTTTGTGCCTAAAACCTATAGAAAAGAATTATTTCTAAAGTTAAATTCTTTTCACCAAGGAGGTTTGAGTGTTGAAAGTTACATTAAGGAATTTGAGAGGCTTTGGCTCACGTGTGATTGCAAAGATGATGATGAGCAAAAGTTGGCTAAGTTTCTACTTGGTTTGAAGAGGAAAATTGCGAATTTGGTGGAATTGCACCCTTATGACTCTTTTGATGAAGTGTGTTTACTGGCCAAGAAAGTGGAGCGCCAACAGGACTCTAAATTTCGTGGCTTTGGTGGGGGTTCCATCACAGCACCCGAGGCCAAAGGGGAGTGACGAGCTTGAGAAGCCTCCTCTTGATGCTCCCTCCTCTTCGACTAATTTCGGGTTGTTTCGAAACAAAATCTCCAACTTTGACACAAGGGCAGCAAAGCATGAAGGAGCGCATGTGTTTCAAGTGCAAGAGTTTTGGTTATCTTCAACGGAAATGTCCTAACAAACTCTTGGTTTCCTAAGATGATCATCAAGTCTTGCTTGCTTCGCTTGAGCAGGACAAGGAGAGTGCATCAATGTAAACTCCTGCATCTTTTTGGGACTCTACCCCAATGTTTGAACCGGAACAAGAGCGTCAAAACTTGATTTTGTGCAAAACCTTGATGGCTACACCGCAACTTTCACACGAGCAAGAACAAAGAGACAATTTATTTCAAACACGTTGCCTTGTTAATGGTAAGACGTTCTCGGTCATTGTTGATAGTGGATCTTGTGCTATCGTGCGTGTTGTTTCTATGGTGAATGAAGTTAACTTGCCTACTCAATCTCACCCTAAGCCCTACAAGTTGAGTTGGTTGGATGTTGCTAGTAGTATTTCGGTGAATAAGCAAGCACTCGTTTTTTTCGCATTGGCGGTTATATGGATCAAATTTGGTGTGATGTGATGCCCATGACCGCTTGTTCTTTACTTCTTGGACGTTCATGGCAGTGTGATAGGAGTGTGATTCATCATGGGAGGGATAATATATGCTTGGGGCTTGTGAATGGGGAACGCATTGGCTTGAAATCGTTGCCCCCAAAGCGTGATCCTGTGGCTACTAAGGATGATGTTGAGGAGGAAGTACCTACGGGGTTGGTTGCTGCTACCAAGGGCACTCATGTGTGCTTGAGTTCTTGTTGAGATGAGATTCTTCAAATTCCTACAACCAAGAAAGAGAGGCGTGCTAATTTGCTGCATATACACGGCATGCCCCAAGTTTAGATGTTGGTGATTTTGTTTGGCTTTCTTTGGCTGCCCAAAAACTTCACATAAATCACAAGAATGATGAGCCAATGGATGAAGGACCATTCAAAGTCGTTAAGAAGTTGGGTTATGATACCTATAAGATGCTGTTGGGACATGGTATTTGTGCAACATTGCAAACTAGTGACTTGGTTCCATGCTTTGACACAAACTTGAGACAAGTTGAACTTAAGAGGGGGAGTATGATGTGTGCGTGAAGGCATCATTATTATAAGTCCTAGTTCTGTTAGGACACTATATGTAGTTCACTAGTTCTGTAAGGAAACTATGTATTTTATTTGCTTTATAACTAGTTTGTTTCATTTCCTTGTTTTAGGAGTTAGAATACTAGTAGGAGCGTTAGTTTCATTTGCGTGTGCTTCTATGTAGTTAGGCGTGTGAAGGATGCTTCATTTCCTAGTACATCCAAGCTAGTTAGTTATTCCTTGTTATCTTTTAAAGCTTTCCTAGTTGCATTAGAATTAGGACTCTTCTATGTACTTATATTTCGGCTTTCATGAATAAGAAAAACAGTTGTTGCATTTTGATTAAAAGTAATTTGAATGCTTTGCATTGAATTTTGGTTGTGAACCAAGAACATACAAATCGAGGTTTGTGTGCATCTCCTAATCGAGGTTAGTGAGAGATCCTCTAGTTCTCGATGGAACAATAGAGCCTATCCTATATAAAAATCCAATCTTTATACCTCAAAACACATAAAGTTCGAATCTTTAGCATTGCAAACTTGAGATTAGAGTAATTAGAGTGGTGTTCCTAAATTTGCTAGGCGCATACACATCAATAGACCAAGATAAAACTAAACGCGAATTATCATACGGTATTGGAGGAAGTTTACAGATGAAGATTAGGTTCAATAGCTGCTCCTTGAGTAGATATCGATGGTTTTCGTGACGAATTTCGAAATCTTTATTCTATTGAACAACGTAGTATTATTTATAGTGACAGTGATTAATCTTGAGGCAAATATCAATAGTTAAAGCTTTATCTCCAATTCGTGAACTTAGCGGATTTAGAAATTATTTTGTTGATTCTTAATAACAAAATTCATTCAACAAAAGTTTTCTGCTTTACTGATACAGAAAGATGGAAGTAATTTTTGATGTAAAAATTGCTGTAATATATAAAAGCTTTGTACCTGAATTGTAAGATAGAAGTAATCAATCATAAATTTTTTTATCCATTCTTATGAGTTTTATTTACCTTTTACCAGATCTATGTTTGTTTTGTGGTTCTTCAGTAGATGAATTAACATATCTTATTTTAGTGTTTCTAATTCAAGTTTATATAATGTTAGTGATTTTATATCCTTGGATGGAGACAAAATTATCTTAGGTGGACTTACAAATTACAATATACTCCCTCCGGTCTTTATTAGTTTACCCCTTTCTATGGGGCACATTTGCCGATACACTAATTTGAACCTTAATATCTCTAATTATCAATAAGCAAAAATTACAAAAATTTGATATTTGGATACTACACATTGAGATGAATCTAACAAGATCTCACATGACTATATTTTTCCTTAAGTACAAATCACAAGATATAGTCAAAGTCATGTATGTGAATAGTGTCAAAAGTCAAAAGGGGTAAACTAATAAAGACCGGAGGGAGTATTATGCATTATCACTAATGTCATTTATATATATTAATCGACAACTCATATTACACCATCAACTCATTATATGGCTTTTATGTTATGTTGTAACTTGTATGTAAGAATTTGTATCCACCTACTACAATCATTACTCGATTCATGAAAATAACATTAATATACTCTTGGTACAATTCCTTGACACAAATACATGATAGTCAAGAGATAACCATAAAGATATCATATAAAATTCAGCTTGATCGATACACCTTATTTTAGGCAAAGACAACAATGTCTATATGTATTTGGATACTAACATATTTACATATTACAATGGGAATTGAAATAGTGAGGGATAGCCTAGTGGTTAGAGCTTCCCTCCCGGTTCCAGGAGGTCCTGGGATCGATTCTCACCCTTGGCAAGTTGGGATCCCCTTTATTCCCCCTCATTTGTCAAGGTTTCTCCTTACCTTATTAAAAAAAAATATATATTACAATGGGAATTTTGCAAATTGCATCATTTTAAACACCTGAACTTGTAAATGACAACTTTTTAAAATAGAAGTTGTTAATTACCAGTTTACCACCCAAAAACAAATCAACTTTGCTATCGAGACCTTTTCCCATTTCTTGGTGACATTTGCCTGATGATTACGTAATTAACCCATTTATCATTTTCACCCAAATTGAGCATTCCTCTGAATTAAATGGATCTTTCTTCCGCTTTCTTTTTTCTTAACTTTCCTCCATGGCTCCATCCCAACTTCATCTCAACTTTAAACCCTGAACAATAATCTAATTATATGTACCTCAAGACGAGCTAAGTATAACATCTAAAGCTTTCATGTGGCGGTCCCCTTCCCTCCATTCATCTTCAAATTCCCACCTCCAATTTTACTCAATTCAAGAACTTCCCCGATGGAGGTACTTAGAGCATCATTAATGGTGAAAAAAAAAGAAAGATTATGTGTAAAATCTTAAATGGGGTCTCTTAATGGTGAAAAAATAAGATTGTTGGTTGATTGAGAAAAAAAATTTGCATCCCACGATTGAGTTGATGATCAGGCGTGGGAGTGGGACCACTGCCTAATCCGACTTTTTTAAATTTTTTTTGCCTCTCCTCCGCCCAAAACGCTGCGTTTTGGCTAGAAGTGAGAGAGCTCCAGCCAAAACGCAGCGTTTTGGCTGGAGGAGAGGCAAAAAAAATTTAAATTGTCAGCGCTGACGCGTTGACACACCCACCCAGTAGGCGCGCGACATTTGTCGCTACTTTCCACATGGCAGCTTCGTATTGGTTACTAAAATATAACCGTTGTAAATTTTGCAACGGTTATATTTAAAAAAATACAAATCAAAAAAAAAATACCAACGGCTTTATTTTTTCGAGCTCTATAAATAGAGACCCATTTTGCTATATTTTGGACACACTTAATTTTCTCCATCTTCCTTCACTAATTTATTTTACTTGTTCTAAATTATTTCATTAACTCTTCTTCTACTGCTCTTTTATTTTGAAATTCTTATAATTATGGAATCAAATAATCCTAATTATATAAGAAACCAACCCCTAAACTGCTCAAAAAACCAAATGCCTAGGCAACAAAACCGCTCAAATACCTCTCAAAATAACTCAAATTATCGTCAACCCTCTCAAAATCAGCCAAATTATCGTCAACCCTAATTATATAATAATCTTTTTTTTGGTTCATTGTTAAGAAGAAAGTGGGAAAAGATTGTGGGATGTAATTTTTTAGAGAGAGAAAGTTAGAAAGAGAGTGGGATGATCTTTTTTTTCATTCACCAATAATGATGCTCTTACGATTGAGTTATGATGAAAAGAATGAAAGGTTTGTAGTTTCGAACTAGTAAATTCAAACTTCTTAGTGGAATATAAAATGACAGAGAGAAACAAAAATAGAGGAAGTGAAAGACGAAGTAGGGGTTAAAGAGAAGGCCCATAATAGAGATTAGCGTTTTTTTTTTTGTGTTTCACATGAGTTTATTAATTATTCTATATTTTAAATTGGAATAAAAATGATAAATGCGTTTATTAAAGTTATTGCAAGGGAAAAATCACTAGAAACTATGAAAAAAAGTCTCAATAGTAAAAGACTAGCAATTTATGCACGCGATGCGTGCGTGAATTTAAGTTTTGTGCTTTAGTTTTTAAATCTAAAGGTTACTTAATAAATTGAGAAATTTCCTCAGTCGCGAGATTTGACGTAATTCTCGAATCGCCCTCGCATTTGGGGAATTCCTCATATACCCCTTAACTTTGACTTTGTGCTCAAAATACCCTTACTGCTAACGGAACCCTAACGCCGTTAGTATTTTCTTTTTTTCTCCCCAATTTTCTCTCTCTTCCCACCATCCTCCATGCTTTAGGAGGTGGGAAGAGAGAGAAAGATTGATAGTTTTATATAGTCATTAATAGAGGATGTTGGGAGAAGAAAGAAAATTGGGGAGAAAGAGAGAAAAAACTAACGGCGTTAGGGTTCCGTTAGCAGTAAGGGTATTTTGAGCACAAAGTCAAAGTTTAGGGGTATCTGAGGAATTCCCCAAATATGAGTGGCAATTTGAGAATTACGTCAAACATCAGGGGTACTTGAGGAAATTTCCCTAATAAATTTTCATAGGGTTACAATATATCATCACTCATTTCCTTTATATTGAAGAGTTATGCACGTGATACATATGTCAACTTGTTCATGATCAACACATACTTTTTCATGATCTTTAGGCTCTAATTAAAATAAACAACGATTTCGTACATGACAATATGTACAGAGCAATAAATTGCCAATTTTTCGATTGTATTTCGACTTGAAATTGTTTGATAGTTGTTAGATACTCGATTTGTACAAAGTTGAACGAACTTGTTATAAGGATGGCGTATTATGAATGTATTTTATGTAAGAATTTTAATTTAACATTAATTCAGATTTTAAGTAAAACAATGGTGTTTGTATTGTATGAAGTAACATTTTTGAATTGTTGTTTTCAAGGTTTTTTTTCCCCTTCATATAACAAATTTCCTCATTATTCAAAGATTTGAAATCAAGGTTGAATGGAATATTTTTTGAAACTTGTATTGATTGATAATTACGTCAAATAGATAATTATTTGACTGATTGAATAAGGTTGATTTTTTTTCTTTTAAATTTATTCTTTATCATTAGTGACATGATTTATTTATTGTGTGAGTAAGGGTAGGGGGTCATTTTATGTGGACATCATTTGCTCTATCCCCCCTTCCCTTATATATTAGAGATATTTTCTCTATTTTATTAATTGCACTATTTCCCACTTTGGGGTGCTTTTTGTGATTGCTCTAATTCTAATTTTTTGCAAAGTTTTTAGGGCTATTTTACCTTTTTACCCTCATTTCACCTACTTTCATCCAAATTAATTTCCACATAAGTGGACAAATCGATCAAATTTTCTTCTTTCTCTTTTTTTTGTAATTAAAAAAACAAACGAAGTATTTAATTAAAATAAATCAGATCAGCCAATTGTCCAACCCAAAGATGATAAAAAAATGAGAGAGAAAGAAGAGAGAGAAGCTCCTCAAAAAAATCCTCCCTCCCAAACCGCTCTCAAGGTAAAACACCCCCCCAGCCTCCTCCCGTCAGCGTCCCCCGAAGGCCAAGGTAAGACCTCGAGTCCCCCGCCGTCGACCTCCGCGCTTATTCTTCTTGACCCTGACCCTTCACCTCCCACCCTAACCCTCCCTCAACCTCCTTCAAATCTGCTCTTAAGCAACCAGCTCTCAAGCCCCTTCTGTTATTATTTTCAAAAATGTTGCTTTGGGGTTACCATCCCTTCCTTAAAAAGGATGATGAGATTTTTATAGTTTTTTCAGAGGAAGACTATAAGCAGTTATCACAACCTTGGGAGGTTGTTGTCATCTGTAAAGTCCTACGAAGAACATTCTCTCAGGAGTTCCCGAAAAAAGAATTATGCAAGATATGGGGATGGAAAGGACATTTGGAGTTAATGTCGTTGGGCAAGGTTTCTATAGCATTAAATGTCCATCTGTGGCTGAAAAATCAAGGGTTTTGACTGGGGGGGGGGCTTGGTTTATCTTAGGAACTCTTCTTTGGATACAACATTGACGACCCAGATTCAAGCCTTTCCAATCTCATGTTGATCATTACCCGATCCTGGATCCACCTCCCGGAGTTACATATGTAGTTTTTTTAAAAACGACTCTGGAGAAGATTGACAATGCAGTGGGGAAAACGGTTAGAATTGATTCACACTCGCTTGATGAGAAAAACGTAGGTATGCTGCATTTTGTGTCTTAGTCAAGGAAGGAGAGCGCATTCCTAGGAGAGCATGGCTAGGGAAAATGAGCCAACTCATTGCTTGTGTGGAGGGGCCGTGGATTTGCCAGGAGTGTCGTACTATGGGCCACCAAAGAAATTCTGCCCTACCATGCAAGCGAAGGTGGTGGTGGTAGTCAGGATCGTCTCAATTGTGATGGAGGTCCTGTACAATTAAGATTACATTGACTCCTTTGATTAATTACAATTCGAGAATTAAATTTTAGAAAATTATTACTTTCTAATTTATTTAGTTGATACTTTATTGTTGGTGTGAATCCCACCATATTAGGACGGTAAACGGGTGGTTTTGCAACAACATCTTTTAGAGTCGAGTTTTCCATTTAGGTGAATTGGGGATCATGAGGGTTTGAGCTTCTCAACTCTGAAAAATATAGTTGAATAATTCTCCATCCGTCCCTTGACTTTTCATTTGCCTTTTAGACGGTCTATTATTTACATATTTGTTCACTCATATTTTTAATTATGTACTAATAAAAATTATAAAAAATGGTACTTTGCGCGCACACACACCGAGACAAGTCTAATGAAATCTCGCATAAATATATATTTTTATTATAGAAAATTTATGTTCAAAATTTACAAGACTTAACTTTGAATAAGTAAATGAAAAGTCTATTGAGAAACAGAGAAAATATGCTATCAATTATAGTTTTTTATTGGTAATTATGGAATACTACATTAGTAAATGCAATTACGTTGATATGACCGGGAAAGCTACTAGCCAAAATACTTACGTTGTTTTTTTAGGTAAAAGTAAATTATTATTAAATAGAATTAACTGGGGCAAGTGGCGGGTACTTAGTCTTAAAAAAGTATAAGTTGAGTTATTTAGAAAAAATTTGCCTTGTAGGATTCGAACGAGTGCACTAAGACATAAACAACAAAATTGGCAAACTGTTTATCGTAGCTAATTTGTTGTGGCATTTTCTTTATAAGCAAAACAAAACTCGGAGGGCCCCCCTGTGCCATGGAACCTCTTGCACTTGTGAATAGCCGGCCATGGTGGTGGTGGAGGGGGGGGGTGCTACGGGTGAAAGGGTTGATGGAAAACAACAAGGGGAGATAGATGATGAGGGTGGATGGATTCAAGCTAAGGGCCCGAAAAAAGGGAATGCTCTGACCCATGGTAAAGTTGGTGGTGGAGTAGTCACTGGTGGTACTCGAAGGGGGGCGTCAAGAACCCGATGGACTCCAAAAAATAAGGGGGCCTTAGGTGCTTCGACCCAAGACAGGATGCAACAGGTTGACCTAGATAAACAAAAACAAATTATTAAGGAAGAGAAAATTAAAGAAAAAGAAGAAAGAGGAAAAGGAACAGAAGGAAAAGAGGTGCTCCCCCAAAGTGGGCAACTCCTAAATTCTTTTGCAGTACTTGGGAATGATGAGGTTCTTGTAAATCTTCCTGAGCAGATTTTGTAAACTTCCTCATCCCATAATCTTGTGAAACATGGCTACTCTATCCAAGCTATCTCCCTTTCCTCTCTCCCTTATCCCATCAATTCAACCATGGTTACATCACCAAAATCTCCCTCCCTCGCTTTGCTCTCTACCACCCAGACCATGTCAAAAATCCCACACCAAGCCATAAATTTACCCATCAAACCCAATCCTCTCCTGCCTAGCACAAGAAAAAATCCACCATGAGTCAAGAATCCTTGAGCCCAACGGAAACTTAGCCCGCTCTCTCCTCCCCCATATCCACTGTCACCACCCCGAGTTCAATTTGTATCCAACATGAAGTCATTCGATTTACAAGGCCGGTGCGGCCCATTCTTCCGGAACTGTCCTCGGGGTTTGTGGAACTATTCTTGTCGAAAAACCTAAACCAAGCCACAGGTTTCTTCAACAACCTCAACTTTCAAGAAATGAAGGTCATTATGTTAGACTCTACCATCAACCAGGAGGTGAACAAACACCTCATGATGTACGAGGCCTTGTGGACTTTCAGGTGATTGGTGAGGGGCCTCAAGGAGTGTATGGCGTGGTGAAGGTATGTACATCTAAAAAATCTTTGTGCTTTCTTCTATTTATGCTAGCCTTAAGTTTTTCATTCGGAAATTATTGTGGAATGGTCTAGTAAATTTTGCTTCTAATCTAAGCATGCCCTGGTTAGTTTTGGGTGACTTTAACGAAATAAAATGTCAAAGTGAGAAATTGGGGGTCGGCCGACTAATCGTAGGAGGATAGATCTTTATAATTCTACTATGGACTCATGTTATTTGGTTGATCTTGGTTTCTATGGCCCAAAGCTCACTTGGACTAACAATAGGAAAAGGCATCCCATTTATGAGAGGCTTGACGGTGGGTGGGCTAATCCAGAGTGGGTCCATTTATTCCCGAACACGAATATTTCTCATTTTCCTAGGATTACTTCAGATCATTGCCCTATTATGCTTAACCTTGACCACAAACTGTACTTAGGAGGTATGAAGCCGTTTAGGTTTGAGCCTATGTGGCTGTTAGATGGGGGGTTCTTGGACCTAGTTAGGGATTCGTGGATTAGGGAGGATGGTCCTATTCAGGTTTCTCTTTCGCATCTTCAAGAAGTGCTTAACGATTGGATTTTGAATGCTTTTGGTAATATTTATCGCCGAAAAAAGTAAACTATGTCGCGTCTAAAGAGCATCCAATCTTATCTTCAAACCCATCCCTACTCCCAATTTCATCGGAATCTTGAAAACCATCTCAGTTTAAGGGATGATGTGGGGGATGATGTTCATGATGTGTAGAGGGTTTATATGACATTATCCAAAATTACTTCTATAAGGGTCTTCATTCTACTGGTTATATGTCTTGTGAGAGATCGGATGTGTTGGATAGTGAGGGTCTAGATGTAAGGTATTGCCCCTCCCCGAGTGAAACAAGATCTGCGTTGTTTAGCATGCAGTCTTTGAGAGCCTGATGTGACCAAGTTATATGCGATTATAGAGCGTTGAGAAGTCTATTTTACTAAGGTTTAAGTCTAGGGAAGGAGAGTTTTACTCATCTAAACCTTAGTGTGGAGAAAAGGGAGTTATGATAGAATTGATGTTTTAGAGGAGATTTAAGGATACTTTGTGGTTCTATGTGTTTATGATCATTTACAGGTGGATTTCCGTCCCGTGTTTGCGATCCATTCAACATAAAAAGATCACAAAGTTCATTGAAGTCTAGAGTTATATAGTTGATGCATCCAAGTTCATCCTTTTAGTGGCTCTACAGCATTGATTGCCCACCATGGGCATTGAAGAGCCCACCTCGGGCGTTGGTTGAAGATCAAATAACAAGCAGTGGCGAATGCGCGAGTCGGGTGCCATAAACGCACGACCCGCGCATATCGAGCGAAAGCTAAGAGATTGGCAGCAGCGAAGGCCCGACTCGCGCGCCATAGCTGCCCGAGTCGCGCACTTCGATCTTGTTATAATTCTTCGGCGGTTTTCGGCTTTCCAGAGGTTTTATTAATTAGAAAAACGTTTTTTGTTTTATGTTATGTAATCCCAGACCTAATCAGAGAAAATAGAGAGAAAGAACCCTAATCCCTATTTTCCCTTTTGAGTTTTGAGATCATTACTTTGAACTATGAAGATTTCTTTGATGGATGTTATGTCGATCGTAGTCTAAATCTAGTCTTGAGATCGGTTAATCAAGCTCCGGTCTATTATTGTGAGGTTTCTCTTTGTTAACTATTTCTTAATTATAATTGTGATTTCTTGATTTTGATCTAAAATTATTGTATGTATTGCTTGGAGTACTACTAGTTTATACATCCGATTTATCTTTTGCTAGGATTTAGAATTGATGTCGAATCATCTGTTCTTCTTTCATGAGTGGCAACCTAGGGTTGATTAATGAATCTGATTATTTTTGATTAATCACTAGAGAAATCATAATTTCCAATTTAAATAGGTTGTGCTAGCAATTTATTGATTGGCTCATTGTTTCCTAGTTTGTTGACGTTCTATCGATTTGAATTTAATCTCTGATTAGATTAGGTTAATCTTTAGTCCAAGCTTTATGATCATATGATTAGGATTGTTTAACGGTTCTTTTGCGGGAAAGGAATTTGATTTCCAACTTTGATTAATTAAAAGTAAAGTTACAAATTTGAGAAACCAATGATCAATAGTATGAGTCGAAGTGGCCATTAACCGAACTCAAGATTCTCCTCTTATTGATTACTTTACTTCTTTATTGTTCTTTAGTTATTTATATTTTAGCTATTCACTTCTTTAATTACAAAACCCCCATTTGATCTATTATAAGCACGAGTTAGTCCCCAAGTCTCTGTGGATACGACCCTACTTGCCACTTACATTCACTTGTATTGGAAAGAAGGAAAATATATTTTTATCTTTGGTAGTGCGTGCGACCGCATCTCACCAAATTTTGGCGCCGTTGTCGGGGACTTGGCAATTACTAAAACGTGTTTATTTTAGATAGTTCTTTACATTTCGTATTATTTTTCTTAGTACATAGTTGATACTCATACCACTAATCAAGATCAATTGCAGTACAATCCAGAACTTGAATTGAATCTTTTTAGGTCAAGGAGAGAATTGCGAGCAAATTTTCGAGAACTTCCATTTGCTTTGAACTTTGAGGAAGCGATGCCACCGCGAGTTAAGACTCGTACTCTGAGGGAGCTCACCGCTCCTAATCTTGATCAGCAACCACTATGTATCACTTCCCCAACACTGGAGGAAGGTACTACATTTGAGCTCAAGTCAGGGCTCATTCATCTGTTACCATTTTTTCATGGGCTCAGTGGTGAAGACCCTAACAAGTTCTTATCTGAGTTTCATGTTGTGTGCTCAAGCATGAAACCGAGTAATGCCACTGAGGAGCAAGTTAAGATGAGGGCGTTTCCTTTTTCTCTAAAGGATACGACCAAAGATTGGCTTTATTATCTCCCACCGGGGTGTATCTCCAGTTGGTCTGAAATGAAGAAGCGGTTCCTTGATAAATATTTTCCCGCTCAAAGTCTTCCACACTCAAGAAGGAGATCAACAACATAGAGCAGCGATATGATGAACCTTTGTATGAATATTGGGAGCGTTTTAAGAGGTTATGTGCAAGCTGTCTGTATCATGGATATAGTGAGGAAGATTTGATCTTATACTTCTATAACGGGCTTTCTGATGATGATGTGCGGATGATTAATGCAGCTAGTGGTGGATCGATCATAAATAAGACTCCAGCGAGCGCTAGAGCTTTGATAGAGGAGCTTTCTGAAGGCTCCAGACACTTTAGTAGGCGATCCACCCACAAGAAGATGAATGTGAGTAGCTCAAATGCGCAAAATCCCAAACTTGAAGAACAGGTTCAAGCTCTTACCTCACTAGTAAGAGAGCTTATTGTTAAGGGACACACACAACAAGTTAAGGCGTGCGGGATATGTGCTTCAGATCACCCCACTGATTATTGCCCACAACTTCAAGAGGGATCAAGCGAGGAAGTCAATGCTCTTGGTTTCTAAGGTGCAGGAAATCAAAGGAAGTATGATCCTTATTCCAACACATACAATCATGGTTGGAGAGATAATCCGAGGTTGAGGTATGGTAATGATCAAGGTAACCAACAACCCACACAATATCATCAACCGCAACAACAGTTCATGAGACCTCAAGCTCTAGTTCATGGTCAACATCAAGGTCAGAATTCGGATGTGGGGCAAAGTTCTACAATGTCTACTGAAAATATGCTCAATGCCTTAACCAAGAATGTGACCAACATGCAAGGGAATATGGTACAGTTCCAGGAGGAAACCCGCTCTAGTATAAAGAATTTGGAAACACAGATGAACCAGGTTTCGAGTGGAGTGAGCAGGCTAGAGGCTCGTGAGTTTGGGAAATTACCCTCCCAAACAGAAGTAAACCCAAAGAAGAATGTGAGCGCTATCATGATAAGGGGTGATACACAGCTGACACAGGGGGAAAACATGGTTACAAGAAACAAGGAAGTCACTTTACTTCCAAAGCATAGACCTCCCCTACCTTTCCCAGAAGCTTTACCCTACCTTTCCCAGAAGCTTTACGGGCCGATAGAAGGTATGAAAGCAACAAAGGTATATACGAGGCCGTACGCGAATGTGAGGTAAGTTCTCCTGTTTTACCCAAAGTAGAGACAACTAGCGAGCATGTTTCTGCCATTTCTCATAATACACTTCCTCCCAAGTATGATGACCCAGGCATGTTTACCATCCCTTGCACTATTAATGACATTAGTATCCCTAAAGCTATGTTAGACTTAGGTGCTTCAATTAATGTGATTCCTTTTTCACTATATAAGTCTTTAGAGCTTGGCCCTTTGCATGCAATGAATGTCATAGTGCAATTAGCTGACGGATCCAACTCTTACCCCAAGGGTAAAGTAGAGGATGTGTTAGTTCATGTTGGCAAACTTCAGTTCCCTATTGACTTTTATGTACTGGACATGGAGTCTGATAGTCATGTTTCTCCAGTTCTTTAGGGAGGCCGTTTTTGAAAACGTCCAGTACAAAAATAGATGTTGGTGTTGGGTCATTAACTGTGGAGTTTGAGGGACATATAGAAGCATTTGGTATTCATGAGTCTAGGAATTCCCTAGCGACTGATCATCCCTTTTGCTTTGAGGGTACTATTCAGTCCATAGAGTGTGATACATATGATACCAGTGAGGGGCATGAGTCATTGGAGGTAGTGAGGTTGCCAAAACATGATAGACCACCTGATTTACCGTATAGTTTTACACCGTTATCACTAACGCTAGATGTGCAGGAAGTTGTCTCATCAGAATTACAGGTACAAGTGTTGGAACAAGGAGTTGAACCATCCCCGGACTGATTGTGGGAGGTATAAGGTCGAGCTAACAACTTTAAACTTAGCGCTACTCGGGAGGCAAACCGAGCCCCTCTTTCTTTTCTTCTTTCTTTTTCTTTTCTATTTTTTTCCCTTACTTTTCCTCTTACTCTTAAACCTCACTATATATATATTTTTTTCTTTTCTCCTCCACCACAACAAATTATATTTCACCCACCGTTACCCCTCTTGTAACACCCCAGAATTTCAAAGCGGAAAAGAAAGAAATAATAATAGTATTAATAGGACGATGGCGGAAACATCGTCTTCTGGGAATGTCACTACTACAAGAAATGCGTTTAAATAACTAAGTGATAAAACCAACATAAATAAATAATATAAATAAATTAAATTAATTAGAGTAATATCCAAAAGATAAAACTAACTCTTCAACTAACTAAAAGTCTAGGCCTAAAACATCTAACATTTTAATGCTCACATCTTAACCCGAGCCCAAAACCAAAGAAGATTCCCATCAACATCAACTGCAAAATATATCAACAAACATCCACAATCAGTGGGGAGTAACTAGCAGTTCTCCCAGAACAAAAGAAATCAAAGCATGATTCAGACATAGATTAATAAGAAAGGAAATAATAAAGTCAAGTCAACTACAATATGCATCCACTTCTCTATAACTCACAAATAACGCAAATGAATAATAAATAGCAAGTGAGTTGGATAAAAATAAATAAATCATCTCAAGAGTACTTTTATAAAAATAAAAAGTATAGGTAAAACAAGTTATTGAGTCAGAAACCGAACGCCAGTGAATCGCAATTCACTTCCTAAGGTTTGTCAGATCGCAATCTCCAGTCGGCGTCTATGGGCTTACGTTCCCCACCGCCTGTGTCTAAGAATGGCCAAACTCCCGATGTAGAACACGCGAGAACTCCCCGACCTCTCGGACGACAACAATTAACCCGGGTGTACCCCTAGTTCGCAAACAGGGTGGTTGGCATGTTCTTCACCTAGGGGACTACATCTATCCCACCGGAAATTCTTATCTCAAAATAAAATCATAAATATCATCAAAGTATCATTCATCTCAAAAATATTCGTCAAAAGGGATGCCACCCGGCCTTATACCCATAATTCATCAAAAATAATTCTTCAAAAATCCTCAAAGTAGTAACTTACAAACTTACAAAAAATTCTCCAACAATAAACACCTTGAACATCTCTAAGCATCAACAATGATATTAAATTAGTTTTTACAGCACTAACAGTTCAATCAAAAATGCATCACCAATTAACTCCAAGGCTTATTAAATAAATGAATAGTACACAATTAATCATTTTTACATATATCAAACATAAACATAATGATACCCAATAATACTTACACCAACCTACTAAACACTAGCATCCAAGAACATAAAAGATCACAAATAATTTCTGATTAACAAGCTCTTAAATAATTTAAAAGAATATCCTCAAATTCACAACAAAAACCCATTAATAATTATTAAACTAATGAGTACGATCAGTAAAATAACACAAAAATTATCTTACGACCCTAATGGCTCTACTGACATGGTAAAATTTTTATTTATAATTTTCGGACTCTAAAAGTATTTTTAAACGTTAATTTACAGATTACTCAATAAAGCCAATATAATAATTAAAAATAAAAATAAACGCCCAAAAATTTACCTAACATGCATAAACTCACAGAAATATATAATCTACAAAGAAATGAATTTTTAGGCTTCCAGAAATAATTTTCATGATTTATATACTGACGGAAACGATAATGCAAAAACAGATATATCAATTAAATAAACAGGTAAAAAGTAGGCAAAAATTATTCTAAGGCATGGAATACATACTACACATATAACATGATCCATGAAAAATAATTTCAGTAATTTTAACATTCGTTTAATAATTATTATGCAAATAAGCCAAAAACGCACAAAATACCAATTAAATCAAATAAATACTAAAAATCAGACGAAAATTATTTTTATTTAGACAATATTCACACAGCATGCATCAAGTATATTCATGTCAAATTTCGTCAATAATTTCATTCAAAAAGTATTTTAAATAATTCCTAGCATAATAATCTAATACCGAATAATACTCTAATCACGTTCTAAGATAACTACTAGTTACCTGGAACGTCGGGAGGAGAGCGAGTCTAAAGAGATACGAAAAATATGTGCAATCCAAGTCCTCCACGAACGAAAATTGTAGCAATAAGTCACTAGGCGTTTTCTTCTTGAACGTTGAAAAATCTCATTTCGTACTCTTCTGTTCTGACCATGATTCCCAGCTATTGAAAGATCGGATTCCAAATCACTCTGGTCAAAGTGAATTCCAAGATGTTATAAACTTGCTTTCCAAATTTTAGGACGATCCAACGGTTAAATCTCCGGTGATAGACATTTTCGCGAAGGTGTGACAGAAAACAAAAACCGGATGACTCGTCTGATTGAAATGAAAACTGCAGTCGCGTATTTCCCTTTTTTCAAAAAAAAATTATACCACGAGCAAGATCTTTCCGAGTAGATGAATTTTGACTACTCACACGTCCAATTCGGATAAGAAACAGAGGAGATATGATGCAAACAAAATAGGTGTGCAAAAATGGACAAAAATCCGAGAAGAGAGAAGAACTCTTTCTCTTCCTCTCTAAGGGTTGGGCGAAAAAGGGGGGTTAGAATGCAGCAAAAACCTGATTAATAACATCATTAAGCAATGGGTTAAAGGGTGATGTAAATGGTTTCAGTTAGGAGAAATGATGACGGGGGTTATGGGGGTTACAAACTACCAAGGGTCATCAAATAAAAGAAAAGAAATGAAAGAAGATAAGCTTCTTCTTTCTCCCTCCCCATAGCCGGCTGTCCAAGCCCAACCACACCAAGATGATTTCGGCCCAAGTCATCAAAGGTCCACGCATCAAAAGCCCGTCACGCGACAAATCGATAAATTCCTAAATCGCGCCTAAACTTTGAAAATACTTAATAATCAAAATAATTCTAATAAATTATATTATAAATATAAATATAATGCACACACTAACACACCATATAATAAAATAATAATTTGGCTCCCAAATTATAAAGAATAAAAATCATTAATCTAGAGAAAATAATAGTTTTAGGGAAAACTTTTGCGGAAAAACTAGGAGCAAAATTATGGGTTGTTACACCTCTTGTTTCCCGAGCTACAATACAACACATTCTTAGCCAATCCAATCCAACTTAAGCCAAAATACATCAAAAGACCTTTGAGTGGTGTCCATTTGAGAGACGTTGGTGAAATTGGAGGGTCGAGATTGATGCAGGAGTTACATGAGCAATACTTACGGTGGCCAAGCAACAATGAGCATTTGCATACTATACTTGGTTCTACTGTAAGGTGCAAATTTCGAAATTTTATTCTTCCAATGAATTTAATTTTGGACTAGTCATTTACTTGGTTGTAATAGGGAGCCGGGGTGTAAGATGGTGTTGTGCGTTTGTCGTCAATGTTTTTTTTTCTTGTGTTGTTGGGGTGTGCAATGTTTTTGATTGGTATTGTTGTGGGAGAGAAATTCTATGAGAGTCGGTTTTTGAGTGTCCCCCTTTTCTTTTCTTGTGTTTTTCATGTACTTGCTCTCACATTGAGGACAATGTCTTGATTAAGTATGAGGGAGGGAATTCTCATTGTTTTATTTGATGTATATACATTTTTATTTGATGTATATACGTTTTATTTTTGAAAAAAAAATGAAGAAAATGAAAAAATTCAAAAATACGAAAACCCGCTGAGTTGAAAACTCCGGCAAAAATGGGGTCCCGGATAGGTTGAAAACTATTAGGGTTTTATTTTAATACCGCAAGTGAACGGTGTCGTAGCACATACGGGTCGAACTCAGGGAGGTGCAAGATTAAACACTAGTTGATTTTAGACTATAAAATAGCTACACAATCCAAATGTCAAGAGAATCTATAAACTAATAATAGCTAAACTAATGACAAAATATGACAAACTCAATGAATATGATAATTAAAACACTAAGATGAAGCATCACCACTAATATGAATTGATCAAAATATAACTCACATCCCAGTTATTCAATTATAGTTTAGGCGAGATTGACATTCCCTTATGACTCAGTAATAAAGCACAGCTGCGAACCGAAACTAAATACTCGGTCATTCCTCAATACCTAGATCTCACTTTCGTGATAGCAAAAGGCCTAACTAACATGCATGTCTCCTATTTTCATGGCTTACATACATAATTAGAGGCATTAAGAACCAATGTCAAATAATTCCCATTCTAGTTCTCACCTATTTTCATGGGAGAATTCAAATCAATAACAAGATTATCTAAATTAAGACCCAACTTTCGTTGATGAACACAATTAATAAAATAACAATTTAACATCAAATAGATATTCCTAATCTCAACTCCAACTTTCGTTGATAATATAAAACTAGGGCTAAATCAAGATGCACAATTGACAATAACAACAATCTTATCAAACCCTGAACATATAAATCAATAACATGGGAATTAGAGAATAATTTACATGATCAATCCATACTAGGGCTCAACTTAATCCTAGATAAAAAGACTACTCACTAATCATGGCAACAAACGTAATAAACATAATAGAAAACATAATTAAAATATAATAAAGAGAAGAGAATAAAACTTATTGAATTGAAGATGAATATGAAAGCTTGAATCTTGAATCTCCAAAATAGCAATAGAAACAAACTAAGGCATAAAACTAGAGAGGAAAAATAATGTGATATTGAAAAGTGAGTAATAGATGTTCTCCTCTAATTGGAAAACCTAAAATATATAGTTATCACTCCTAATCCTAGTAGGAAAGCAAATTACAAGATAAGGAAGCCAAATAAATCATTAAATGGCCGAAATTTTCAAAACCGCGTGCGCGTAAGAAGTTGCTAACAGAGTGGGCCAACTTGCGAAGCCCAAATCTCTCAAAATACAACTCGCCTTGGGCCGCGAAACCTATCGTTGGAAAGATATTCAAGCCTACTTTCCAATTCCGCTCGAATCAACCCAATATCAGCATCGAGTCAAAAGTTATGGATAAAAGAGTGAACATGACTCGATTTCCACAATTCTTTCAATGAATTCCAACTCCAATTTAGCTCCAATTTGCACTCAAATACATCCAAAATGATCCTTATCAATGTAATTTGCTTCCAATTGCTCCTAGTACTCAAGCTTGTCCAACAATACTCCAATTATGTTCTCAATACCTGAAATCATCAAATAATACCAAAAACGCACAAGAGGAGTAATATTTCGCAGATTAAGTAATAGTATGCAATTATGAACTATAATGCATCTAAATGCTTCTAAAATGCAACCTAAATACACCTAAAATCTATATTAAAATACGACACATCAAACTCCCCCAAGCTAAACCATTGCTTGTCCTCAAGCAATTAGACAAAGGCATTGGAAAGAAAGACAATCTACAATATGGGACTACGATAGGGCCAAGCACACAATTGAGAACACGAGAGATACAATTACTACACGAACCAAGCATCGAAACATTCTCAAGCAAAGCCGCATAGCACGTCATGTAATGCAATCAACTCTCCTAGCATACCACATACCATCTCCCCCAAGCTAGACTCAACCAAACCTGAGAGACCTCACTTTAGTCATGTGCACTCATACTCTCATGTGTTTATGGCATGATCAATGTCACTCAACCTAAACCATGTCGACTCAAATGAAGCATATACTCTTTAACTTTGACTATCGACTTACTTTCTACTTGAAATTACAACGCAAAAAGATCATGAGGACTTTCAAGGGTTGTAATGGGCTGAGGTTATGGGTAGGAAATATTTTTGAAAATGTGGTGTTAAAAGCCAACTAGTGGAGAAAACAACACTTTAACATCTATGGCCATTAGATGCAAACGTCACAAAAACTTGTACTAGAAGTTCAACATCACATTCCATTAAATCAACATAGTACCCATCTTTACCAACTCCAACCAATTTCATTCACCTTTTATTCAATCTTTTTTTTTTCATTTTTTCAGAATTATTTTTCACGATTTCTTCATCATTCTCTTCATTTATACTTCCACACTATTTCAAGCAACTTCCTTCACATCTTTTCTTTCAATTATCACCGCAAAACCACAAATACAAGCTCAAAACATAAACTTTAATGCTACTCCACTTAGCAAGGTCTGGGTAGAGAAATCATAAAAGGCTTAAGGCTTGTAATGTAGGTATTAATTCATAGCAAAGTCAGGAAAGGCTCAGCGGGGCTAGAGAAAGGATAATATATATGAAAAAAAAAATATCTCTGGAAGTTCAGAACACTAAAAAGAACGCCTCAATCATATCCAAATGCTTATAAAGTCAAGTGTCAAAGAGTACCAAGTCAAAATCAAGATCCATGCAACAAATGAGAAACTAATCACACATGAAAGAACATAACTGACACATATACGTCAGTTTATAGGCACAAAAGCTCACTTGGGTTAAGATGTCTAAACCAGTAAGGTTAAATCAAGCCAGAGAGAGATCAACCAATCATACCACAAGCAATCAATCGCGATACAATCATGATATGAAGAATCATGAATGAGATGGATTACGCTTAAGACCGTAGTAAGGATATCAACAAGGCTCTCAAATAGTGCTAGCAATAGTCCCATAGATGCAACTAAGATGAGAGGAAATCTAATATGCTGATGCAACTAAGAAAGCAGTACAATTTTTTTGGTTACACGTAAACTCCCACTCCTAATGAGCAATACAAACCGTGTAACAACCTAAGAAAGCAATAAAAACTACACTAAAAAGCAGTAAATGATAGAATATTCCTCCCCCAAGCTAAAATTTGCAGTGTCCTCACTGCAAGAAACAAGATTAGAGAAGGAACATGATAAAACCTCATCGATCACTGAATCACCAAATCATCGAGCACTCCTGCAAACACCACAATCCACCAAAATTGCTACACGCAATTCCCAACAATGGAAGAATTAAATCAAGGTTGCATAAAAATCCAACAAGTATACAAAAATCCAAGCAAAAACTGAAAGGGACATCAAGAGCAGCGACGAGATTGAATAAAGAGGCTTACTACCCAATTTAATGGGAAAAAGAGTCGAATAAGCTCAAAATTTATATCGCAATGCTTCTTGAAAACCAACTTGAACAAATTTGTAGCCGACTTGCAGGAATTCTAAACAACCATTGAAAAAGAAAAAAAAATGAAAATAATAAGTAAAAGAATAAAAAGGAAAAGAAAAGAAAAAGGGAAAAAGAAAGGAGAAAAAGAAAGAAAACGTGATGTACAGTACAACAAAACTTATGAAGGAAAAAGATTAAAAAGAAAAGAAAGTAAAGAGAAAAGGAGTTAAAAAGGGGAAGAAAGAAAAATATAAAAGAAAACAAAAAAGAAATCAGAAAATAGAAATAGAAGAAAGTCGGGAAAGAGGATGAGAAAATGAGAAAAGAGAAGAAACAGGGGGGAGGAATGGTTGGGTGAATGCGCCGGTGATGGTGAGGGGCGGAATTCGGTGCAAAGCAGTGCAGGTGTGGCGGTAAAACGGTGGTGGTGCGCGACTGGTTCTGAGCAGGAGTGAGAGGGAGGCGACGCTGGTGACCGGGCGGTGATTCAGTGGTGTGGTGCGCCGGTGCGGTGGTGGTGGTATGGTGACGCGCAGGGATGCGGTGATGATAGCTGCAGGTGGGAGGTGGGTTCGCTGCGTCGCACAAGATGATGACGACGACGCAGTGATGATGATGATGATGTTTAAACTTTCATCTCAAAAAACGCGGGTCGCGGTATTTGCCGCGGGTCGCGGTATTTGCCGCGGGTCGCGGTATGCTCTCGGCATTTATCCGCTAGCAGGGGCATTGTGCCGCGACTCGTCTTTTTGAAGATCATCTTCCAGCCTCTGTTTTGTGAACCTACAAACACACCAAAAACAGAACACAAAGACATCAATGTAATTAAAATCAGACAAAAAGGGAAAATCAAAGAAAATGGAAAAAAAAAAGAAAAAAGAAAAAAAAATGGCTAAACTCGGGTTGCCTCCCGAAAAGCGCAAATTTATAAAGGTCCCGCACGACCATGTAAAATCAGTAGACTAATGCAGAACACTTCAACGCTCTAAGAAGCTTATCATATGTTTCTGCAAACATCTCAGAATATGTTATATAATGGAGAGAAGTAGAAATGAAATATATTAGTCCTAAAAATCTATCAAACCTAGAAAAAGAAAAATCAAAGGAAAAATGATTTTTACAAGAGTTAGAAAAAGAAAATTCGTTAGTTGTTTTACAAGACTCAAAAGAAGAGATAAACACTAACCGTACATCAATTATACGGTCATAAGAGTCATTCCTATTGGGAGAAATAGAGAACGATGGGGGGTATAATATAGGGGTAGAAGGAATATGGTCAAGCTTTCGAGAGAACGGAACATGAGACTCAAAAACAGTTGGTGGACCCGACAAAGACTCATGAATAACCTCACTCTCATCTATAGACTCATCCAATGAAGGATTTTCAACCAAGGGTTGTTCCTCACTCAAAACGTCCTTCACATCAATCTTCCCAGTAATTTGATAATTATCCCCATAATTTTCAAGTTATTTCCAACCCTCATCATCATCATAAATATATGGGTGGAAACTATAACTCCGAGTAGATTGACAATCATATTGGGGAGAAGGGTCAAAATCATTTACTAATGTCACATCACATAAAGAAATGTCATGAAAAGTAGAGTGACAATTAGAACTATATGGAGGTGTTATAATGTAGCTTTGAGGTGAAGGAATGGAGGAATTTTCTCGGGCCGTCCCAGCGAGATAATGACATATCCCACTCATAATTATTCTTAGCCAACCACTCGATTAGATCCCAACAATAATCAGGTGATTGGGATAGAAATTGTCCATTAGACATAGACTCAAACACCGCTCTACTTTCTTCATTTAAACCCTCATAAATCACTTGGCACATATCCCACTGTTCATATTTGTGATTAGGACCAATAAAGTCTCCAAGTCTACGATAGTATTTCCAAAACAATTCATTCTCATATTGAGGAAAATAGAAAACTGCTCTAGAATTACTAGCATGTATATCGGGATCACAACACATATCAGGTAATTGATTAGAACTCATGCAAAAATTGGAAGTATATTGACACGATGTATCAAAATAAGAAACATGAGAATCCAAATAATTATAACCATTGGCCCTATCAATAGAATTGTCCCTATTATAGTGATAATATGACTCCATGAAAAGTGAAAGGGAAGAAATTTACAAAAGTAAAAAAAAAAAAGAGTTATTTACAAAAGAAAATAAAAATATATACAATGTAGTCTATTAAATCTATAATCAGACTAATTCTAATTCATAGCCTCCCCGGCAACGGCGCCAAAAACTTGTTAGGGTTTTATTTTAATACCGCAAGTGAACGGTGTCGTAGCACATACGGGTCGAACTCAGGGAGGTGCAAGATTAAACACTAGTTGATTTTAGACTATAAAATAGCTACACAATCCAAATGTCAAGAGAATCTATAAACTAATAGCTAAACTAATGACAGAATATGACAAACTCAATTAATATGATAATTAAAACACTAAGATTATTAAGCATCACCACTAATATGAATTGATAAAAATATAACTCACATCCCAGTTATTCAATTATAGTTTAGGCGAGATTGACATTCCCTTATGACTCAGTAATAAAGCACAGCTGCGAAACGAAACTAAATACTCGGTCATTCCTCAATACCTAGATCTCACTTTCGTGATAGCAAAAGACTTAACTAACATGCATGTCTCCTATTTTCATGACTTACATACATAATTAGAAGCATTAAGAACCAATGTCAAATAATTCCCAATTCTAGTTGTAACACCCCGTAATTTTCACCCTTTATTTTTTGGTGTTAGTTTATTTTAAAATGATATTTTTTTCGTAAAAATAAATAATTTATTATTTTCTCTAGAATAATGATTTTTATTCTTTATAATTTGGGAGCCGAATTATTATTTTATTATATGGTGTGTTAATGTGTGCATTATATTTATATTTATAATATAATTTATTAGAATTATTTTCATTATTAAGTATTTTCAAAGTTTAGGCGCGATTTAGGAATCTATCGATATGTCGCGTGACGGACTTTTGATGCGTGGACCTTTGATGACTTGGGCCGAAATCATCTTGGTGTACTTGGGCTTGGACAGTCGGCTATGGGGAGGGAGAAGGAAGAAGTTTCTCTTCTTTTATTTCATTTCTTTTAATTGATGACTCTTGGTAGTTTGTAACCCCCATAACCCCCCCTAATCATTTCTCCTAAACCCTTCATTTTTTCTTCCTTGCCATAAAATTCTGATTTTTATTAAAAGAAGTTCAGCATCATTCTCATTTAACCCTCACCGTTTTCAAGAAAAGAAAGAGAGAAAAGGAAGAGGAAAAGAATAGAAAGGTTCAACCCGGTTTTTCCTATCACACCTTCACGAAAATAACCGTAGCCGGAGATCTAACCGTTGGATCGTCTTCAAATTTGGACAGAACGTTTACAACATCTTGTTCTTAACTTTGACCGGAGCGATTTAGAATCTAAGCTTTTGATCACTGGGAATCATGGTCGGAACAGAGCAGTGCGAAATAAGAGTTTTCAACGTTCAAGAAGAAAATGCCTAGTGACTTGTTGCTACAATTTTCGTTCGTGGAGGACTTGGATTGCACATATTTTTCGTATCTCTTTAGACTCGCTCTCCTCCCGACGTTCCAAGTAACTAGTAGTTATCTTAGAACCATAGTGATTAGGGTATTATTCGGTATTAGATTATTACGCTAGGAATTATTTAAACTATTTTTTTAAATGAAATAATTGACGAAATTTGACATGAATATACTTGATGCATGCTGTGTGAATATTGTATATAGAAAAATAATTTTCGTCTATTTTTTGTATTTATTTGATTTAATTGGTATTTTGTGCGTTTTTGGCTTATTTGCATGATAATTATTAAACGAATGTTAAAATTGCTGAAATTATTTTTCATGGATCTTGTTATATGTGTAATATGTATTCCATGACTTAGAATAATTTTTGCCTACTGTTTACCGGTTTATTTAATTTATATATCTGTTTTCGCATTATCGTTTCTGTCAGTATATAAATCATGAAAATTATTCCTGGAGGACGAAAAATTAATTTCTTTGTGTATTATGTATTTCCGTCAGTTTATGCATGTTATGTAAATTTTTGGTAATTTTTTGGCGTTTATTTTTATTTTTAATTATTATATTGGCTTTATTGAGTAATCTGTAAATTAACGTTTGAAAATACTTTTAGAGTCCGAAAATTATAAATAAAAATTATACCATGTCAGTAGAGCCTTTAGGGTCGTATGATAATTTTTGTGTGATTTTACTGCTCGAACTTATTAGATTAGTAATTATTATTGGGTTTTTGTTGTGAAATTGAGGATACTCTTTTAAATTATTTGAGAGCTTGTTAATCAGAAATAATTTGTAATCTATTATGTTCTTGGTTTCTAATGTTTAGTAGGTTGCAGTAAGTATTATTTGGTATCATTATGTTTATGTTTGATTTATGAGAAAAATGATTAATTGTTACTACTCTTTTATTGAATAAGCCTTGGAGTTAATTGGTGATGTATTTTTGATTGAATTGTTGGTGCTATAAAAACTAGTTTAATGTCATTGTTGATGTTTAGAGATGTTCAAGTGTTTATTGTGGGGGACATTTGTTGAAAGTTTGTAAGTTATTATTTTTGAGGAATTATGAAGAGTTGTTTGATGAATTATGGGTATAAGGCCGGGTGGCATCCCTTTTTGATGAATATTTTAAGATGAATGACTCTTTGATGATATGCATGATTTTATTTTGAGATAAGAATATTCGGTGGGATAGATGTAGTCCCCGGTGAAGAACATGTCAACCACCTGGTTTGCGAACTTGGGGTACACCTGGGTTAATTGTTGTCGTCGGAGGGGTCAGGGAATTCTGCGTGTGCTACCCTGCATCGGGAGTTTGGCCATTCTTAGACACATGCAGTGGGGAACGTAAGCCCATAGACTGACCTGGAGATTGCGATCTGACAAACCTTAGGAAGTGAATTGCGATTCACTGGCGTTCGATTTCTGACTCAATAACTTGTTTTACCTATACTTTTATTTTTATTTTTATAAAAGTACACTTGAGATGATTTATTTATTTTTATCCAACTCACTTGCTATTTATTATTCATTTGCGTTATTTGTGAGTTATATGGAAGTGGATGCATATCATAGTTGTCTTGACCTTATTTTTCCTTTCTTATTAATCTATTTATGAATCGTGCTTTGATTGCTTTTGTTCTAGGAGAACTGCTAGTTACTCCCCACTGATTGTGGATTGTTGTTATATATTTTGCAGGTTATGTTGATGGGAATCTTCTTTGGGTTTTGGGCTCGGGTTGAGTTGTGAGCATTAAAAAGCTAGATGTTTTAGGCCTAGACTTTTAATTAGTTTGAGAGTCAGTTTTCTCTTTTAGTTATTACTCTAATTAATTTAAATTATTTATACTATTTATTTTATGTTGGTTTTATCACTTAGTTATTTAAACACATTTCTTGTAGTAGTGACATTCCCAGAAGACGATGTTTCCGCCATCGTCCTATTAATACTATTATTAGTTCTTTCTTTTCCGTTTTGAAATTCTGGGGTGTTACACTAGTTCTCACCTATTTTCATGGGAGAATTCAAATCAATAACAAGATTATCTAAATTAAGACCCAACTTTCGTTGATGAACTCAATTAATAAAATAACAATTTTACCTCAAATAAATATTCCTAATCTCAACTCCAACTTTCGTTGATAATATAAAACTAGGGCTAAATCAAGATGCACAATTGACAATAACAACAATCTTATCAAACCCTGAACATATAAATCAATAACATGGGAATTAGAGAATAATTTACATGATCAATCCATACTAGGGCTCAACTTAATCCTAGATAAAAAGACTATTCACTAATCATGGCAACAAACGTAATAAACATAATAGAAAACATAATTAAAATATAATAAAGAGAAGAGAAGAGAATAAAACTTATTGAATTGAAGATGAATATGAAAGCTTGAATCTTGAATCTCCAAAATAGCAATAGAAACAAACTAGGGCATAAAACTAGAGAGGAAAAATAATGTGATATTGAAAAGTGAGTAATAGATGTTCTCCTCTAATTGGAAAACCTAAAATATATAGTTATCACTCCTAATCCTAGTAGGAAAGCAAATTACAAGATAAGGAAGCCAAATAAATCATTAAATGGCCGAAATTTTCAAAACCGCGTGCGCGTAAGAAGTTGCTAACAGAGTGGGCCAACTTGCGAAGCCCAAATCTCTCAAAATACAACTCGCCTTGGGCCGTGAAACCTATCGTTGGAAAGATATTCAAGCCTACTTTCCAATTCCGCTCGAATCAACCCAATATCAGCATCGAGTCAAAAGTTATGGATAAAAGAGTGAACATGACTCGATTTCCACAATTCTTTCAATGAATTCCAACTCCAATTTAGCTTCAATTTGCACTCAAATACATCCAAAATGATCTTTATCAATGTAGCTTGCTTCCAATTGCTCCTAAGTACTCAAGCTTGTCCAACAATACTCCAATTATGTTCTCAATACCTGAAAATCATCAAATAATACCAAAAACGCACAAGAGGAGTAATATTTTGCAGATTAAGTAATAGTATGCAATTATGAGCTATAATGCATCTAAATGCTTCTAAAATGCAACCTAAATACACCTAAAATCTATATTAAAGTACGACACATCAAAAACCCGAAAGGCAATCTATGCAAAAAAGTGGCTAATTAGAGCAGGTGAGATGGTGAGTTCATAAATGAAAAAAGAAAAATGTGTTAAGCTAGGATAAAAACCCGAAAGGGCTCCTAGGCAAAATGAGAGATAAAAGAGAGAAATTTTGAAATCATTTGTCGGAGTTGGTGTTATAAGGAGGGTTGGTGATATAAGGAGTGCCTCGGGTAGGTTTTTCATCTTGGTGATTGGAGTTAGAGGTGATTAGGTTAGAGTTCACTCATCATTGGAGGAATAAGGAGTTTGATTGTTGTGATTGTGTTTAGATGGTCCAAGTTCGAGTCCTTTGAGATTTTTCAAGATTCGAACTTGTTTTTGTCATTTCAGAACATGAGGATGGTTATGGTGTTGTGCAGATTAGAATGGTTTTGAATCTTTTGAGATCTTTCGGGATTCAAAGCCATGCATTTTTATTATCTTGGTGTTGAGTATAGTGTGAGAATGCTATTTACATTATTTCAGATGAGCTCTTAGCTCAAGTGTGGGGGTGACTCTTACCCTTATACTTGGCTTTGAGCGACTCGGGGGGAATAACAAACCGTTATCATACACTAGGATGGAGAGATAAGGGGAGTAGTGAAAGGTGAGCAATGACTTAGAAGGGGAGCCTCATTGACCTTTGTTTTGAGTTTACTCGAGGTCGAGTAAAGTTCAATTGTGGGGGACCAAGTTATATGCGATTATAGAGCGTTGAGAAGTCTATTTTACTAAGGTTTAAGTCTTGAGAAGGAGATTTTTACTCATCTAAACCTTAGTGTGGAGAAAAGGGAGTTTTGATAGAATTGATGTTTTAGAGGAGATTTAAGGATACTTTGTGGTTCTATGTGTTTATGATCATTTACAGGTGGATTTCCGTCCCGTATTTGCGATCCATTCAACATAAAAAGATCACAAAGTTCATTGAAGTCTAGAGTTATATAGTTGATGCATCCAAGTTCATCTTTTTAGTGGCTCTACAACATTGATTGCCCACCATGGGCATTGAAGAGCCCACCTCGGGCGTTGGTTGGAGATCAAATAACAAGCACTGGCGAATGTGCGAGTCGGGCGCCATAAACGCACGACCCACGCATATCGAGCGGAAGCTAAGAGATTGGCAGCAACGAAGGTCCGACTCGCGCGCCATAGCTGCCCGAGTCGCGCACTTCAATCCTGTTATAATTCTTCGGCGGTTTTCGGCTTTCTAGAGGTTTTATTAATTAGAAAAACGTTTTTTGTTTTATGTTATGTAATCCCAGACCTAATCAGAGAAAATAGAGAGAAAAAACCCTAATCCCTATTTTCCCTTTTGAGTTTTGAGATCATTACTTTGAACTTTGAAGATTTCTTTGATGGATGTTATGTCGATCGTAGCCTAAATCTAGTCTTGAGAGCGGTTAATCAAGCTCCGGTCTATTATTGTGAGGTTTCTCTTTGTTAACTATTTCTTAATTATAATTGTGATTTCTTGATTTTGATATAAGATTATTGTATGTATTGCTTGGAGTACTACTAGTTTATACATCCGATTTATCTTTTGCTAGGATTTAGAATTGATGCTGAATCATCTGTTCTTCTTTCATGAGTAGCAACCTAGGGTTGATTAATGAATCTGATTATTTTTTATTAATCACTAGAGAAATCATAATTTCCAATTTGAATAGGTTGTGCTAGCAATTTATTGATTGGCTCATTGTTTCCTAGTTCGTTGACGTTCTATCGATTTGAATTTAATCTCTGATTAGATTAGGTTAATCTTTAGTCCAAGTTTTATGATCATCTAATTATGATTGTTTAACGATTTTTTTTGTGGGAAAGGAATTTGATTTCCAACTTTGAGTAATTAAGAGTAAAGTTACACATTTGAGAAACCAATGATCAATAGTATGAGTCGAAGTGGCCATTAACCGAATTCAACATTCTCCTCTTATTGATTACATTACTTCTTTATTGTTCTTTAGTTATTTATATTTTGGTTATTCACTTCTTTAATTACAAAACCCCCATTTGATCTATTATAAGCACGAGTTAGTCCCCAAGTCTCTGTGGATACGACCCTACTTGCCACTTATATTCACTTGTATTGGAAAGAAGGAAAATATATTTTTATCTTTGGTAGCGCGTGCGATCGCGTCTCACTAGAGCCCTAGGCCCTTATGGTTATCATCCAATCTTCTTTCAAAAAACCTGGAGTATAACCAGTTATTCTATATGCCAAAGCAAATAGGGGTGGTCTCAAAATCAAAACGTCCTTGAAAATTTGTGCCATGCATTCATCTGTCTTATACCTAAGCAGAATGATCCGGAAACGATCAAGCAATTCCGGCTTATTAGTTTGTGTAATACTTTGTACAAGCTTGTCATCAATATCATTGTTAATAGACTTAAGCCTCTCATCCCTGAGTGGATTTCTCCAAATCAAAATAGTTTCATCAAGGGTATGGGCCGGAAATTAATCTGGTGGTAGCATCGGAGGTACTCCATTCCATGAATAAGAAAAAAGGCAAATGAGGATGGTTTGCTTTAAAGATTGATTTGGAGAAAGTGTATGATCGTATCGAGTGGACCTTCGTTCGAGATTGTTTGCAATATCATGGTCTTGACCGAGCCTCCATAAACTTGATTATGCACTGCATCGCCAAAGCTTCCTCTTCTAACCTGGTTAACGGCCGAAAAACCGAGAAATTTCATCATTCTCGTGGCCTTCTCTAGGGGGACCCCATGTCCCCTTATATTTTCAACATCTTTCTTGAGGCTTTGTCTAGAATGATCCATGAGGCTTATGAGAGTAAAGTTTGGGTCCCATTTGGAGTTGGTCGTAGGCATGTTCCGATATCTTATCTAATGTTTGCTGATGACCTTATCCTATTCGGGCGGGTAGATGAATCCACAACCTTCAGTGTTAGAGATATTTTGGGAAAGTTCAGTGTTACGTCCGGTCAAAAGATAAATGAGTCAAAAAGCAAGTTAATTTTCTTGCCTAACACTCCTCAGGAAATGCGTGACATTCTTCAAGAAACTCTAAATGTGAAGGAGAGCTCTTCCATAGGTACCTACTTAGGGTTCCTATCTCGCATAAAAGACCTTCCCGCGCCCAGGTGCAATTTGTTGTTGACAAGGTTAGAGCTAGTTTAGCCAAGTGGAAAACAAACTATCTGTCTAAAGCGGGAAGACTATGCCTAATCCAATCCACATTGTCAACTAGCCCCGCTTATTACATACAATCCACATCTCTTCCGGCATAGACTTTAAAAAAGCTTGATGAGATTTCTAATAATTTTCTTTGGGGAGAGGTTGACCAGAATAGACAAAGCTTCACTTAGTGAATAGGGAGACTACTTGCCTTCCTCGGGATCAGGGAGGGCTGGGAATTAGGGGGCTATCTTACATGAACATAGCATTTATGGCCAAACTAGGGTGGCGAATGTTTCAGGGTCCTCAAACCTAGCTCGGGAATGCATTCAATCGAAATATTTCCATAAGAAGCATCCCTAGTTTAAAAAATGGATCCAATACATGGAAAAAATTTTGGAAAAGGATGGAAGCTCATCCGAAATCGTTGTCATTGGAATCTAGTGGATGGCAAGACTATTCGCTTTTGGGAGGATGATTAGTTGGCGATAGGGCCCATTAGAAGTCTTGTTCAGGGCCCCCTTGGTCATAGGGATTCGAATATGCTTGTTCTGGGTCATGGGATTTTTCTTGTCTATCTATGTCCTTACCTCGGTCAATTAGGGATAGAATTGAAAGTGTTCTTGTTCCCCTCCCTCCTCTCGAATCTGCTCCTTCCTAATTTTACAAATCATGAAGGGTTTTCTTTAGCTCTTGCCTATTGTGACCAAGTTCCGCAAATTTTCGAAAAGGTGAATTTGTCGTGGATATGTAAAGGAGGTATGGAGCCTAAGTTGAGGTTTTTCTTTTGGCTAGCTTGGCATGATTGTCTCCCTCATAGTAAGCTCCTCCTTCATAGGAAAATTATCTCGTCGGCTGTGTGCCTTAGGTGCCATGCGAGTTGTGAGGACTCGTCCCATATCTTGCTCAATTGTCATATATCTCAGGCTATTTGGAATCTTCCAGACCTTCATGTCCTCCTTCATCGGGAGTTCATTCCTTGGATTTAAAAAAATCTATACTCGGAATCTAGCTTTAGGGGGCTGTCATGGGGAATCATCTTTCCGTAACTATGCCATGAAATTTGGAAGGATTGCAACTCCCATGTCTTTAAAAGTCACCCAATACCTCCTCCTATGGTCACGTTATATCGTGCTTGTGGTCTTGCGCGGGAGTTTGAGTGTGCCATTCCCCCATCTGTTAACTCCCCCCCGTACAGTCTATTCCTAGGATTGATGTGATCCACCTCGGTGCCAGTGATCGTATTATATTTGTGGACCTCTTTTGTTAGTGTGATTGTCCCTTGCGGGCTTGGTGGAGTTATGATGGATTATGCAGGTGCTTGGATTGCGAGGTTTCAAAGGAAGTGGTACGCGAATGGCAATGGGTCGGGTCCACCCAGACCCAGACCCGTTTATTTTTTACGGGACCCGCACTCGCGGGTCTAGATTTTTCAGACCCAGACCCGCTGGGTCTAGCGGGTCCATGGGTCCTAACTGGGTCCTTCTTAGTTTTTAGTTTTCATCACATTTTTGAATCTATGTAATTAAAAAATTTCGCACTAATATATATAGGTCCTGCATCCATGGGTAAAGCATTATCTAAACAAAATTTTAAAAATTAACTCATAAAATCTTACAATGTTACAACTTACAAAGTTACAAGTCTTAGATGGAGTTACAACACTAACGAGTTCACAAAATCACAACTCATAAAACTTTAGAGTTTAGGTAATTTTTTTTTAATATATATGTAATTGGGTCTGCAGGTCGGGTCTGGAATACGTGGACCCGACCCATATCCGACTCATGCTCTTCGGGACCCGGACCCATTGGGTCTAAAATTTCTGGACCCAGACCCTTATAAATGGGTCGGGTCTGGGTCGAGTCCAGGACCCATTGCCATCTCTATACGCGACTGATCCCCTTGTTGCTGAAATGATGGAGATTAGCAGCTTAGCGCAGCTATTCGGGTTGCGGAGCAACATCATATTCATCGGGCGACTATTTTTTCGGATTGCATGAATGCAATTGATCTTCTTCTCCAAAGTAACATCTCAAATATGTACTCTAATCTAATCTTATTGTGCAGAAAGCAGTTGGATGAGATGCCTCTTTCGAAGATTATGTATTGCGGCCAAGGAGATAACAAGAGGAGAAAGTATGGGCGCATATCCGGTATGGGCCAATAGTGTCCATACGGGGTATGCAAGTAATTTGACAGATTAAGACAAAAAAAAAAAAGTAAAGTGGACCAAATGTTAAAGTTGACTATATAAATCATGTAGGATGTCTACCCTAGAATGCAATGTAAATTTGACAGTAATTTGACAGATTAAGACAACTCTGATCATGTAGGAGAGAACTCAAATCACCTATTATATAAATCAGATCAACTATAATGTGAATCAGATCATGCATGTATGTATGTAAATTTGTATGTATTTTTATTTCTATAAATCAGATCTTATATGTTATGAATCAGATCTAGTTCTATATGTTTCAGATCTTGTTGTGTATAAATCGGATCTTAATAATGCTCACTTTTTTTGTCATAAGTAAAAAACCCAAAAAAAAGCAGAAAAAGAAGCATTTATTTACAACTTTGCCACGGTATGGACACTGTTGACCCATACCGGATATGCGCCTATCACAACTCATAACAAGAGTGTGGATGCTATGGCTAAAGCTTGTAGGATGTCTACCCTAGAATGCAATGTAAGAGCAACTCCAATGGTTCTCTTGGAGGACTTGCTAGCAATTTAAAAAATATATGGAGCAATTAGCTGAACCACTGGAGTTGTTGGCTGAACTTTTCCCTGCTGAACAATTTCGCTTAACTAAGCTACTTCACCCAAACAATTGATGTGGGACCATGCTGAATTTCTGGTGAGAGATCAAAGAGATGGAGTGAGATGCGTGATGTTCACGGTCCACTGCAATGGAAATGCTGAAACTGCTTGTAGTACAAGCACAAGGAAATGATGAAAATGCTTTGTAAAACCAAAAAGTGGGATGTCCCACATGTTGTGCATTGAATTTCCATTGCAAAAGTTCAACGGCTACCAACAGTATATTGCTGTGGTTTTATTTTTCCAAATTTCACTGTTTTTCCAAATTGCAATAGTTCAACGAATAGTTTTGTTAATTTTTTTTTAATTAATTAAAACACTAAATATTTTTTGTATATATAGTAGAAAAACTGAGTATAAATTTATATCCACTTCTAAATTATTCTCTACAAAAAAACTATCTTTCTTCATTTCATTACAAAGAATAAAATACAAAAGATGAATGACAAGTGAGACCTACTCAAGCAACAAGTATATTGGCTAAACCATTGGGGGTGTTTTAACTTAAAGTAGAGTTTAGCTAGAAAAATCTAGGTGGCATTCTAAGCCAAATTGCATTTTGCTTACCATTGGAGTTGCTCTAACTAGAATATTTTCTTATCCCCTCAACTCCAATGCTGCAAAAAAGGACTTGCTAGCAATTTTGCAAAATACTTAGCTAGTTGTTAAACCATTGGAGTACAAAATGGAGTTATGCTTTGCTAAGCAAATTGGCTCAATAGAGCAAATTGGCTTAGCCAAAATGTTGGGGTAGGATCACATGAGAATGCCTCTTACATGAGAAATGAGAATGAATCTCAACCACATGATTGGATTAGAGTTACACCACTTGTTCATTAGAGTTATACCCCAGAAAAAACTTTGAGCCCAAATTTTTTTTTTTTTTGATTTTTTTTTTTGAGTTACATCACTTTTCCATTAGAGTTACAGCACTTGTTCATTAGAGTTATAGCGTGTAAAATCTATTCTCATTTCTCATGTAAGTATGCATTCTCATATGAACTCACTTCTATATATATAAAAGAAAAAGGTGATTGTGGGACCTACCTAAGCAACAAATAGTTTAAAGCTAAACCACTAAAGGAAGTTATTAAAGATAAAATTAGCTAAGGAGAATGATGTGGTATCCTTAGCCAAGTATCATTTTAGCTAACCATTGAGGTTGTTCAGTAATTGTATGAACATTTATGACAATATTGTAAGAGATATTTAACTTTTCTATCCAAGTCCTTATTCACCAAAAAAAAAAAAAGCATATTTGACTTATGTTAGGTTAACCCGCCCGCTCATCTAGCTATCACCACGTGTAAAGCCCAAAAGGACCATTTCGGAAATACACATCACAAAAAAGGCCAAAAACAATAACTTGTGACTAACTTCACACATCTCAAGACCAGAAAAAGGCCACGACCCACCAAAAAAAAAAAGTCAATTCTAATTTCTATAATATCCCATTGGCTAATCTTCCTCTAGGTGGCGTCTGCAACCACCCACCACACCACCACCTGCACCGCCAACCAAAAACACTCTCTTTCCACCTGACCACAATTACCAAACCACCCCTCACCATTACCGAAATACCAAACTAATCTTAAATGCAGCAAACCCCTTTATTAGTGAATGAGTCATGTCTGACTTGTACTACCACTACTACTACTACTTTTTATAAACTCCCACAAACAATTCCATACTTGGTTTTTTCACCATTTTCTGCATCAAACACCAAAAAGTTTGGAAAATCAGGAGAGAGAAAGTTGAACAACAACAACAACAACAAGAATAGTAGTGTTAGTGGACGAAGCAGAGTTGTTAGGGCAATGCCGTCTACTTGTTCGTCCTCCATTGAAGCAGCTCGTGGTGGCAATCTTCGTAATTTTAAGCATACTGAGGCCTCTTTTCTTGCTTCTCTCATGCCGAAGAGAGAGATTGCTGCTGATAAGTTTCTCGATGCTCATCCTCACTTCGACGGTCGTGGCGTCCTTATTGCTATCTTCGGTACTCATTTTCTCTCTCCTCTTTTTGATTTCTGTGTTTTATTTTGTTAATTGATCGATTATTTTGCTGCTGTTGTTATGATGCACGAGGATTACTAATTTACTACATGATACTAATTAATGATTGCTAATCATGCAATTGATTTTTTTTAGTATTATATGATGATTTGTTTAAATGAACTTTTTGCGTGTTTGATGAGTATTGATTTTAGTTGCTTTTTGTCAAAAATTTGATGATTTTTTGAATCTCTGATTGCTGGAACATGAAATGATTAGTTCGCGTTGCATAAAGTAGGTTATGATTTGAAATAGGGAAAGCAGAGACATTATATTACTAATTGTATATTTGTAAGTGATAACTTGTGATTAGAGCTCGTATCTAAGTTATAACGATTTCTGTGTTTTTCTTGTTAATTGATCGATTATTTTGTTGTAGTTGTTGTTGTTATGATGCATGAGGATTACTATATGATACTACTAATCAATGATTGCTAATCATGCAATTGATTTTTTTAAAGTATTAATATTATGATTTGGTTATTTACGATTTTTTTTTTTGAAGAAAGTTTTTGTGTGTTTGATGAGTATTGATTTAAGTTGCTTTTTGTGAAAATATGATGATTTTTTGAATCTCTGATTGCTGGAACAGGAAATGATTAGTTCGCGTTGCATAAAGTAGGTTATGATTTGAAATAGGAAAAGTAGAGACATTATATTACTAATTGTAAATTTGTAAGTGATAACTTGTGATTAGAGCTCAAATTTAAGTTATAGCGATGGCGATTAGTTTATGTGTAGCCAACATTAGCATTTCACTATTGTAACTCTCTTCACCTTGACCTAGTGAATAATTGTAATATTGTCGCGACCCCTATGATTAAGGAAGGTATTTGAGAGGAAAAGAAACGAACTTGAAAGGAAACATTTTTGTTTCCAATGTTTGGTTCAAATGGCAGGGAGTGGAAGGAAAGCCTCTTTACAAAATTTTTATTTTCCTTTCCTCCCAAAATTGGAGGAATTTGGGAGGAAAGAAAAACTTAAACCAAACATGAGAAATTAAGGTTTTTTCCCTTCTTTTATCTTCCGTTTCTTTCTCTTCCCTTCCTTTCCTTTACTAAAAACGAACCAAACAGGCTATAAAACACCGTCTTAAGAAGTTTACTTGTGAATCACTATTATTCATAGAAGATGTGACAACTAGTTCAAGCATCTCAAAGTCGTTTATGCGACTATATTGTTTATGGATGAGGGAGTATTTGTGAAGTTTGAATTGGCTGCTTATTGCACGACGTTATTGTTCTTCAATTCTGATGCGTTTTGTTAGATTATGCTCCCTGGCGAAGGCAGGAGGCCAGGGACTGTAAATTTATTCAAATTCAACCTTTTTAAGTACTACCTTTTTCATTTATTGACATTGTATGGCTGTCTATATTTAGATTCGGGGGTGGACCCTGCTGCCGCTGGTTTACAAGTAACATCTGATGGGAAGCCAAAGATTTTGGATGTCCTTGACTGGTATATCTAACATCTCTTGATGCAAATGATGAATATACTTAGACTGATATGTTTTTACTTTGTGCACTTTGTGACTGTCAAATTCTTTTTTATGGACAAAATTGTCACCTTTTTCTGATCAATACTTAACGCTATAAATTAATTTGACTAGATTTTTAATTTTTATAAAAGTTTGTGCATTCTTTTTCAACTTAGCTAATGAATTATACCTTTTTTCTACATATTCTCAGTACTGGTAGTGGGGATGTTGACACATCCACTGTGGTGAAGGCTGACGAGGATGGCTGCATTTGTGGAGCTTCAGGTTGGTTATTTAATATAGCTGACATGCAAATTTTGTAATGCGATGAAACAGATTCTACTAAGCTTACATAGCCGTTCACATTATATTTTGGATTTTTTTAACTACAATAATACAAACTTTTGGCCGTTTTCTCGCAATAATACAAACTTTACATCAAAATTTTCCCAGTAGGTAAAAGTGACCTTTAACCTGTAAAACAGGTAAAAAGAAAAAAAAAACCCCAAAATCTCCTTCTCTCCCACCAGTCCACCCCTCCCCCCACGAAACCACCGGTCCACCCTCACCACCCCCTCTCCCACCATGAAACCACCGGTTCACCCCCTCTCCCTCCCCCTCCCCCCACGGACGAAACCACCAGTCCACCCTCCCCCCTCCCCCTCCCCCCCCCCCACGGACGAAACCACCGGTCCACCCTCACCACCCCTCCCCCACCACGAAACCGCCCTCCCGCCCACGAAATGTCCCTCACCCGAACACAACTCCTTTTTCCGCCGCCAAAGCTCCCCACATCTGCACCGGTAACCACCAAACAAGGAGGAGTGGCCGACAAAGCGGCGAGGAGAGAGAATAAACAAGGAGGAAAAGAGGACGAGAGTCGGCGGCGGGCGAAAATAGCCGACGCCCTCCTTCCTCTCCACCAACACTTCTCCCTCTCCCTTCTCCACCTTCCGCCAGCCTCAACCCACCATTGTTGCATAATCAAGCCCTAACAAAATCGCCGACGTCCTCATTACCGCTTTCTTCTCCCCATCTACCCCTTCGATTCGTAGATTGGGGAGGGGCAAGCAGGGGGCCAAGGGTGGGGCCGGGGAAGTGGTTTCGGGGTGGGGGACATTTCATGGTTGGGGAAGGCGGTTTCGTGATGGGGGAGGGGGTGGTGAGGCTGGTTTCATCGGGGGGGGGTGGTGAGGGTGGTTTCATAAGTGGGGGGTGGGGGTGAGGGTGGAGGGAGGGGGTGGGGGGTGGGGGTGGGGTTTCAGTTGGTTTGGCTAGGGGGGGAGGATGAAGAGAGAGAAACGGTGGTTGGGCAGGGTCTAGGGGTGCTGGGGTGGGGGAGGGAGAAAGAGAGTGGAGGGGAGCAGGAGAGAAGAAAGAAAAAAAGAAAAATGTTTTTAATGTTTTTTTATATTTAAATCAAAAATTTAAAAATCAGCCAATAAAATAATGGCATGTGTCCTAATGAGTGCCACGTCAGCTTGTTTACCTCCTACAACAAGTTACCAACCGGTTTCGACCTACTGGGAGAATTTTGATGTAAAGTTTGTATTATTGCGAGAGAACGGCCAAAAGTTTGTATTATTGTAGTTAAAAAAATCCTTAAGTTTTTTGGTAGGTTTAAAAATTGGTGTACCTTGTATAAACATGTTTTATGAGTAGTGTGTTTTTCCATGCTTCTGTGCATACAAATGCGATTGTGTGTTTTAATGAAAAGAAATTTCAGTGTTTCTGCTTTTTACATATCCCCTCTGTAGTTTTTACTGTTCCTGTTATTCATATGGCCGAAGTAAGAAAAATTGACCTTAATTGGTGACTTATATATGAGGCAATATAGTCATGTGAGATTTTGTTTGATTCGTCTAATAGTATACTTTCAAAATTTGAACTTTTTATGTTTTATGCTAATATAGAATTAAAGATGTTAATAGTCAAAGACGTGCATTACCCTCAAAAAAGAAGAAGTCCAAGACGTGCATTGGTGACTGCGGAAAAAGCAAACAAATGGATTGAAAAACTACAGAGAGAGTACACTATCTCAATATCTATGTGACATTTGCCTTGTGATTTATTGATGATTATTGCATTCTTTTACTGTATGCATGAATCATCCCAACTTCCAAGTTTTAGTGATTGACTGATTGTATGAAGAACAATGTTTAAGATGTTACTCTGGCACAAGACATTCTACTGTGGAAATGAAAACCTGCTGCATGTACATGAGCATGTGGCATTTTCCAAACCTTGATGCCCAGAGGTGAAACCAGAAAATTTTCTTGGAGAGAGAGCCAAAATTTTCTTTTTCCAAATTTATATCGGGGACCAAGTAAAACTTTTATCTTTTTTTCTTAATATGAAAAAAATCAGCAATTTCGACATTAATGTCAAAAAAATTCAAAATTGGGGGGGGTTGAAGCTTCCACCCCCCCATCGTCCAGCCCTGCTTGATGGAAAACAAACTAATTAGTCTTCTCTGATTTAATGATGTGAATATTTTCTAGTAATTAGTTCCTAACATCTTATACTATAATACTACATATTCTTTGTTTCTAGTTTACTTTATTTATTAATATATCTTTTTTTGATCCTCTAAAATGGACGTCTTTTGATCATCATTCATCTTTATGCTGTTCTAGAGTTCATAGACATCTCACGCTTTCAGAGATAATAGCCTTCCAGATCATCTTTTTTATCCATTTTGTCATTCTAGTCATTCTATGGTACCATGTGTGGATACCAGCCACTTTATCTATTAACTTCGCACTCTGAGTGTTCCTGTAATATCATGATAGGTCCCACATCCACCACGCGTGGGCTGTCTGTTGAAGACTTTCGATTCAAGTAGTTCTTTTTATAATGATGTTATATTTAATATCTTTCTGCTGGATGTCAATGTAAATAGGAGCACATCTGGTAGTGAATTCCTCGTGGAAGAATCCTTCTGGGGAGTGGCATGTGGGTTATAAACTGGTTTATGAGCTGTTTACTAAAGATCTAACATCCCGTTTGAAGGTAATGCCTGAACGGAGCCTTTTATATTATACAAACTCTTTCTTATTTTTGGTATCTGGCCAGTTCTCTGCATCCTGTTGTGTTAAGATTTAGTCTAAAAGCATCTTTGTTGTGGACAGAAAGAAAAGAGGAAAATTTGGGATGAAAAGAATCAGGAGGCAATTGCTGAAGCTGTAAATAACCTCACAGAATTTGATCAGGTGCTTTCTTGAAATTTTTTATTGTCATTTGTTCTACAGGGTTCAGTCGTTAGTCGTTAGTCTTTAGTCTTTACACACCACATGAGCTTCCCTTTGTCTTGACAGGGCTGGAAAGGCTCTTTTTTCAATAATTTAAAATTTAATATGCAGTTGCCGATTATATATACCTCCACCACTCCCTCTTCCCCACCCTCCACACCTACCCCCAATAAAAAAAATCTCAAAATCCTGCTTGGTATGTCTATTTTCTAGTTCCATGTTTTTTATTGTTCCTCCCATGAAAAGTAATACGGAGACTATTTTATTTCATTTGCTAGAAATCAAGTGAAGCAACCAATAATGTTAAAGAGCATTGTAAATCTATATGGGTAAATTCCATGTGCAGGATATATAGCTGCTTCCAGAAGCTAGTGGGAGATTGTGAAGCCTCTGACTTCACATTTTTCCATCTGCTATATGAAATCAAGTGAAGCAACCAATAATGTTAAAGAACATTATAAAATCTACTATATGGGTAAATTCCATGTGCAGATATATAGCTGCTTCCAGAAGCTAGTGGGGGATTGTAAAGCCTCTGACTTCACATTTTTCCATTTGCTATATGAAATTAGATGCTTCTATGTTTATTGTGCTTTGTTCTCTATTGTGTGTATGAGTTTTGTGTTTGGGATTAATCAGCTGGTCATAGCTCTTATTACAGAAACATACTAAGGTGGAAGATCCACACCTGAAAAGGTTGCGTGAAGACCTCCAGAGTAAGATAGACTTCCTACAAAAGCTAGCTAATGTAAGAATGGTCTCTTAGGTTTTTTTATTACCACTATATAAAATTATATTTCCCTTTTGATTTGACGTTGGAAATATCCAGAGCTACGATGACAAAGGACCTGTTATCGACGCTGTTGTATGGAATGATGGGGAGGTATGGAGGGTTGCTCTTGACACTCAAAGCCTTGAGGATGAACCAGGCAAGGGGAAACTTGCAGATTTTGTTCCCCTCACAAACTATAGGTATTCATCTTTGTTTTTCTCTGACCATATGTGGGATCGATTTACACAAAGGGCAATAACTTTTTATTATATATTGTATTCTTTTCGATAAAGAGAGATTGTATCTATGGATTGTGGGTAGATCGTAGATGGCACTAAATGCTTTCTAGGTTGCTTGTAGTTACCACGTAGTGCTTGTTGCATTGACTATTTGCAAATAGTTGGTCCTAAACATCCTCATTAATGAGCTCTTTGGGAAGTTTCCTAGAAGATCTTTATTCTAAGATCAACTCCAAGCAAGTCTAGTAAGCTTTCGTAAAGGTAGGTTTGCTAGTATAAGTAGTCGTAATATCCTTCTAATCAACCTTTTAACCTTCATTAGGGTGTACGTACATCCTCGCGTAGGGTTTAATTCATGGTGTTAAATCTTGGATTGAGTCATGATTGCAATAATGGTTGCAAAAGCTTTCCCAGGCAATGCAGATGGTTTGCCACTGTTGCGGTCTTATATATAAGTTGTAGTAAGCTCAAAGACTTTACAATGTGGTCACAATGTGGCCGAGATATAATACAATGGACTGCTTCCTCGTGCTTCTTTGTAGCTGATTGGCTTATGTGTACCTTTCACATGTGATTAAGCCTCAATATCTTCCTCCAGTAGATAGCCCTTTAGAGTCTCCTATGACCTATCCATAGTTTAAGCTCATATCACCTGATCATTTTGATGCCATTTGAAATGCCTCAATTTTCTTCTAAACAGTGGTAGCAACTACTTACTGCTTGCAAACCAATCAATGTCTTCCTCGCCTACTTTGTCCTCACTCATGCACGTCATGGTATATATCTCATAGGAGCTCATACATCCTAAAACTATTCCTAACCAATTATGCTAAATGTTGAGTAGCTCAATATATAGGCTTTTGAATACGAATCCATGCCTTCTTTATACAGGTAGTGCTGGTAGTACCATCACATCTTTATGAAAAAGGGAATCTTCACAAGGTACCAGGTACCCCTACGCTTTAAAATAATGCATGAGATACCCTCGAGTTTTGAGAATCACATTATGTACCTTAAGGTTTGTAACAAATCCACTATATACCCTTAATAACTACTCTCTTTGTTTTTTGAAGTTCTACTCAAATATTGTACAGACAGTATTTTAGGCAATAGGAGAGAGAGTATACTTTTTGGGTCCACTTGCATTAACCAAATAGAAAAAGGGAATCTTCACAAGGTACCAGGTACCCCTACGCTTTAAAATAATGCATGAGATACCCTCGAGTTTTGAGAATCACATTATGTACCTTAAGGTTTGTAACAAATCCACTATATACCCTTAATAACTACTCTCTTTGTTTTTCGAAGTTCTACTCAAATATTGTACGAGACAGTATTTTAGGCAATAGGGAGAGAGTATACTTTTTGGGTCCACTTGCATAAACCAAATAGAAATATATGAGGAGAGAGAACATTGGGTCCACTTGCATTATATAAATATAAATAGCAAATAAAAGTGGCCATAGGCCAATGAACTAATAATATTTCTTTTGCCAATTTAGGAATAAAGTGAGTAAGAACTTCACAAAACGGACTAAAACGGAAAGTGAGTAAATTCACAGAATGGAGGGAGTATTAAACATAAAAACATGGTTAATTAACCCGTTGTACAGTAAATCAGAATTCCAAATTCAGTTATTCTCAGTGTTCGCATCACCCATTCAACTGATCTTTGGCAATCTGGTTTATACCTCGAAGGGTTAATTAACGACATTATTTTTTTGATCTTTTTTAGTTATTAAGGGTATATGGTCGATACGTTACAAACCATAGAGGTAAACTGTGCTTCAAAACGCGAAGCTACATCTTGCATTCTTTAAAAGCTCCGAGATTCCTCGTGATATTGTTGGCAATAAAGCTCATGAAAGTCCCCTTAAGAAAATTCTATAACTATGAATCTGAGTGTTACATATATTATCACTCGAGAATTGTAACTATCTTGTTGCGCCAAGCAACCTGTTATGCATCCTCACGAGTTGTAGTCCCAGATGCTAGCATCCTTACAACGTATGTTGTCCAGAGGGGTCATTCTGATAAAATGTGTAACAACTTACCATCTACAGGTTACTTAAAATTAAGCACACTTATCTTAGCATATGGGTTTCTGTAAAGAAAAGTGCTTTATTTTTTTGTAGTACCATCAAGTCTTTTTAATTCAAAATACATCGTAATCTCTATCAAAAAATTTATACCACATTAAGAGGACAAAAAGTCTTCTAAAAGAAAGTTGATGAAAAATATATTGTATCCTGAGATGGAAATTTTTTCTTGGAAGACGTGAAAAAGAAGCAAGAACCACTACTCTATCCATCATAGACTCCCTCCATGCAATTTTTGATATTTGTTTTCCTTCCACATATTCAAGAAATAGCCTTGAAAGCTTATATATTTATGTTGCCTATAATATGACAGAATTGAAAGGAAGTTTGGTATATTCAGCAAGCTAGACGCTTGCTCATATGTGACTAATGTGTATGAAGAAGGAAACGTCTTAAGCATTGTAACTGATTGTTCACCTCATGGAACTCATGTTGCCGGCATTGCCACAGCATACCACCCCCAGGTTGTGTCCTTCTTCCATTTTATTAAATCAATTATCACTTTTCTTTCACCATCTAATTGCATTAGAGAAGTTGGCTATCTATAGGAGCCCTTGTTGAATGGAGTTGCACCTGGAGCACAGATCATTTCCTGTAAGATTGGTGATGCTCGCTTAGGTTCAATGGAGACAGGGACAGGCTTGACTCGAGCTTTAATTGCAGCTGTGGAGGTGAGCTTTTTAGAATATGTGTTTTGCATTTTGTATGTAGAGTAAATCAGGAACTAGATGAGTATTCTTGTTTCTTCTCTAGCTTACCTATGTGATGGATAAATAAACCTTCTTCATCATAAATGCACAATTTCACATACTTATAAACCCTTTGCATGTTAAGAGGGTAGAGTAGGAGAAAGACAAGTGATTCCCAAGTCTGGATTTCCTAAATCCTCATGGAGATTTAGACTCTCTTAAACTTCGTGATGTGCCTTGTGCTATCGCTTCCTTGCTGTGTTTATCTGCTGCATTTTATCTTTTGATTGTGTCAATAACTTTTCGTGTTTTCCTTGCAGCACAAATGTGACCTGATCAACATGAGCTATGGTGAACCTTCTTTACTGCCAGATTATGGTCGCTTTGTTGATCTAGTCAATGAGGTCATATTATTACTTACTGCTATCTGCTTTAGTAGTGTTCTAATTCATCTGCTCTTCATATTGGATTATGAGTGTGTTAATCAACTTTAATCTCTAACTTTTTTGTTCTCTCTTCTGATAAACTTCTACTGATTTTAATTGCAAATGTAGGCTGTCAATAAGCATCACTTGGTATTTGTTAGTAGTGCTGGAAATGAGGGCCCTGCTTTGAGCACAGTAGGAGCACCGGGGGGCACCACATCAAGCATCATTGGTATTGGTGCTTATGTTTCTCCTGCAATGGCAGCCGGAGCTCATTGTGTTGTAGAACCTCCTAGTGAAGGGCTAGAGTACACATGGTATGATTTGTTTCTCTCATAGTTACATGCACTTTTTGCCAACAATAGCTGTAATAAATTTGTGTCTGAAGTAAACAACATGATTATATTATAAATGTTTGATGATTTTGCTTTTGAGGAATTTGAACATATGTGATTGGATGAGTGTGATGCAGGTCTAGTCGAGGGCCAACTGCAGATGGAGATCTTGGTGTCTCTGTAAGTGCTCCTGGTGGGGCCGTAGCTCCTGTTCCAACGTGGACCCTTCAATGTCGAATGCTCATGAATGGAACCTCAATGTCATCTCCATGTGCTTGTGGTGGAGTTGCATTACTTATTAGCGCAATGAAGGTTCTTAGCATGCATTTGGTTGCTTACTAGTCCGTTTTCTGAAGTTTTTTTTTCTACTGTACTGAACAACTGATTCTCCTTCTATATTCTGCTTTTTTAAGGCTGAAGGTTTTCACGTTAGTCCTTATGGTGTGAGGAAGGCTATTGAAAATACATGTGTTCCAATTTGTAGTTCTCCAGAGGAGAGACTAACAACAGGGATGGGGCTTATGCAAGTTGACAAGTTAATGTCTTCATCATGCACTTGTGTTTATTTTATGCTATGCGATTCATGAACATTTTCCAAATATTTATTGCAAAACTCTATTTCTTCAGGGCATTTGAATACATTAGACAATCATGTGACCTTCCTTCTGTTTGGTACGAAGTAAAAGTCAATCTATCTGGAAAGTCAAGTAAGACTCTTTGCTGTTTTTTTTTCCCTATCTTTGCTCCATGTAGATCTTGCTTATTAATGTATCCCACACATCAAAATAGTAGTTGCAAGTTCAATAAAGATCTGTGTTTCCATTCACTTCTCAAGCAATTGTTGTCATCCTTTTTATTTAATTGATTTACATAGGGAGAAGAAACTTCTATGACTGTTTTCCAGAAAGTATGAGAAGTAATACCACAATCACTATCTGCCCAAATTGTGTTAGTTACCTTATGGAAGGTCTGGTTTGTAAAACTTGGCTTGAGATTGTCTCCCTACTATGTGAAAGTTTGACGTGGGTAAAGTTCTTGATCTCCAAGCTTCCCTTTCCAGATAAATCTTGTTAACAGTTGTGTCTTTTTGCTGGTTATGATTGAATGCTTTGGGTGGAAGCCCATACCACAATGTCCTTTTGCTCTGACTACCAATACCTGCCAGCTTCATTCTTGTCACAATACCAGAAACGTAGTCTGTGTTCTTTCTTCCTTGTATCCTGGCATTACCAATTGCATCATCACGCCTTGACATTGCATACACCTTTTCACTAGAAAGGGAGACTCCAAATCACGCGGACAAGAATAAGCCCTAAGATCTTGTCACCATAATCATTGCTAACACTGAGCATTGTTTTGAAAGAAGTGCTTGCTTTATTGATGACTGGTTGTTTCTGTCATTCTTTTGCTAAATTAGAAAAAGGGGAAAGTGCATCTGCTGCGTGGTTAGCATAAAAATTGAAACTCCTTGGCTCGTTTCTTTGAGGAGTTACCAAATTCAGAGTTCCTTATGCTTAGATTTAGGATGTCAACTACTTGTCACTTATACCACTTGAGAATCCATGCCAGCTCTCCGTTTGCATGTATGAGACATAAAAATACTTGAGAGTCTAGGAAAACTTTCCATTTGAATGTATGATACAAATGCACTTGATAAAATTATAAATTATACATTATTGTTATCGACAACTAATTCCATTTTAATTTTCATGCTAGTTAAATGTGCTTCTTGTATTACTTTATACTTTGGTTCTTACCAAAAGCATGCTCACTTTTCTAAACTGAAGGATGACTGGCAAAAGTGGTGAAAACTTTTTCATGATTGGATTGACTAAATTATGACTGGATAAAGTGGTGGGACATTTGTGCTGTTAGAGAGTACTTGGCTATCCTTATGCATTATTCACATTTGTTTGCAGCACCTACATATCGAGGTATCTACTTGAGAGAGGCCAGTGCTTGCCAACAGGTTGCAGAGGTGAGCCAAAATTAAATGAGAAATTTAGTTTTATGGGCTATTTGGTTGAAATTCACATTCCGCTTCATACTACCTTCACCACCACCTAGCATGGATCTTGCCCTTGCCTGGTTTAATGTTGTTATCCTTCACTTAGTTAGATATTGGTTTCAGAATGCACTTTTGGACATTTCTATGCATGAGGTGCAGTGACTCCATGAACCACTAACCCCTTTGACCTGATGATCCTCTGTCCAATTTTCTTCTTTTCTTTCTCTGTTTGATTCTTCTTTTCCCTTCTCCCATTTATCTTTCTGGTGTCCTCTGAATAATACCCCTATAAAAACATACCACAATGCATTTTGGGAAAAGAAAGAACCCTCAAAATATAAGTATTTTGTAGTCTCTCCATCCCCATTTTCATATTCCCTTGGAAATCCAACTATTACGGAAACGTTAACAATGCATTCACATTTATTTCAGTTCTTATAATTTTACATTTACCAATTTGATTTTATAGTCCCTATTGGGATATCCTAATATTAAGTAGTTGATGCATTAGAAAGATTGGAAACTCAGGATTTTAGATGTGGTTTAGATTTTGGGACACCCCGAATTGAAGAAGTCCTAATACATGTCTGGGACACAAATACTACTCATATTTGCAAAAATATAAAGTAATTCGTTTGCATGATGTGTGACATTCTCTCGTGTATGTGTATCACACTTTCACTTTAGAAGCGCTTTGTTCTATAAAGCACTTCATATCATCATTTCTGTTCCTTTACATCTAGAGGCCAGGGCATTGAAAATAAAAACCATTTTCAGCAATTCGAAAAGAATTTGAGAAAGAAACAACACTACTCGTAATATCATATCAATTGTATGTGTCACCATGTTCAATTTTCATTTTTTTTTCAAAGCTATGAACAGAAATGTACAAGCCAGAAATAGTAGTTTCTTGTGTTTGTCAAAACAAACATGATTAGTATAAGTATGACTAATTTTGAGTTCACAATACAACCTATGTCATATGATTTCTAAAATTGTAAAACCCAAAACTGGAAGTTGGCAGTGATATAAAACGAGTGCTTGATTTTGGCAATAATATTCAACAAACCTAAATTTTACTTTTGTAGTTCTTCATTGGACTCTGTGTATCATAAGGTGACTGATATACTCTCTATCTCGAGCTTTCTGAAAAATCTCTATCTATAGGAATCTCATAATGTGTTCAAAGTTGCACATGAATATTGAAAACACTACTAGAAATTTGAGTGGTAGAGCTGTAGAGGTGGCCAACAAATTGGTTTAGGCCTAGCTCACCCTTAATGGGCTTCACAAATGCCCAATCGCTTAGTTAAACCAGTCTTAGACCAATTGAGCACGGGTTAGAGGTCTGCAATTTTAGGCATGGACTGGCCAGCTAATCATGCTCACCTTGAACCCTATTTCTATGAAATAGCTGGACAAACCCGCTGGGATTGAAACTATTCTTTCATAGCCTGGGTTGGCAGGATTTGCCTAGTGCCCACAGTGAACACATCATATATGTTAGCTTTCAACAAAAGAATAAGGGATCGTGATTCTTATTGTTTTTCTAATAATGTCGAAGTATAACCCATTTTTGGAATGAGCGAGTATTATTTAATGTGTGCAGGAAAGGTCACAAATATATTATGCTTTTTCTATGGTCTTATGCATATGAGACAGTTGAAGGGGTATATTTTATGTCATTGTTAGTTAATAGTGAACTCCTACTCCTTAATGAACCAAGCTCAATAACTTTATATAGGGATAATGCATTCCAGTAGAATTGACCTTGCCTAAGTAACCTGTACTTAGAACATATGGAGTAGAAACTTCTTTCATGTTTATACTTAAAACATATGTGCTTTGTTCCTTCAGAATCTAATATAATCCTCTTAACAGTGGACAGTCCAAGTTGCTCCAAAATTTCATGAGGATGCGAGTAACTTAGATGATTTAGTTCCCTTCGAGGAATGTATTGAGTTGCATTCCAGTGACCCTACAGTTGTCAGGGCTCCTGAGTATCTCCTCTTGACTCATAATGGGCGTAGCTTCAAGTTAGTAACTATCTTCAACCTTGGATCTCCCTCCTTCTCTGAGTTCCTTTTTTGTTCTCTTTTATCACTCCAGCTATAAAGATTTCTTGTATATCTGATATCTCTATGTTGTTTATCTATGGTTTGTCTCCTTTACGATGCTGCTTTTTTTTCGATTTCTTTTTGTTGCATTCAAGTCCTTTTTTTTAATAAATAAAAGACATTCCTCACGCTGTTATTATCATGAAGTTCTAGTATATTCTGCATTAGGATATGGTTGTAGGTCAAGAATCTTTTAGCTTGTAATAATAGAGCGGGTAAGAAGTTAGCTCTGTGATGTAGATGTGACTGGGATTTTTGTTTAGAGTAACTGGTATATGGATCTTTTGGTGTGATTCTATTAATTTACATTTTTCGAATCTTTAAAGTTTAAACATCATCCTGTTATTGTATTTACGGTTCATCCTATCTGTTTACCACTTTTCTGTATAATTTTCATTGCTTTCGTGATTGTTTTACCCACCATTTTCTACTTTCAAGTTTCGAGAATCAATGTACCTTGACTATAGGAAAATTTCATAACCGATTGTACTTTATGGAAGACTGCAACTTGAGCATTTTTTGTACTTTCAAGTATCATTGTATCGCGGATATCGGAAAATCTCATACTAGATTGTACATTCTGGAAGACTGTGAAACTGAAGCATTGCTCGTTTTGTTGTTTCCTTTCATGAGTCTTATTGACCATTATCACGTTATGTGGTGAACAGTGTACATTATGCAAAACTGAGCTTAGAAATTCAGATTATCTAAATATTATTTCTGCAAAACAGATAACTTAGGTGCTTTTGTACTGAAACTTATTTGATCTTACATAGTTTGTAAGAAGATTTTGGTTGATAAACAAAGTTTCTTTCCTCCTTTTAAAATGTTTGATTTCACAAAAAAAAAGATTTGGAAAAGCATTATAGAATATTTATTTTATGGAGTTTCTTCTGGAGTCCTAGTCAATGTTGATTTTAAAGTGTCACTCTTCTAGCAGAAGTGTTAGCAATCATAATGGTTGCCTGGATTCTAATAATTATAATATGTAGGTGCTCTGCCTCTTTCTTTGCTCTCTCCCTCTCTCTCTTTCTTTGTGTATGTGTAAGAGCAGTTAACTGATTGTTTATCTATATCTATAACAAGCATCAGTAAGTTTTTGGTTCTTCTCGGGGGGTGGGGGATGGGGTGGGGTGGGTGACTTCTTTGTAGCTGTAGCCTAATGAAAGGAGAGATTATGAGATAAGGTCCTTGCTCTCCAAATTGCTTTTGGCTGTCATGCGTGTCACCAAATTTTTGCTATCTCATCTGTATGTATACTTGAGCACTTTTGCTATTCTTAGTCCTAACTTTATTTATTCTAATAAAGCTGATTATGTATAATATAATTTCAGGTCCAGCCTGATTCTGGAATCATGATTTTAAGCTGATTTTTATTTCCTGCAGCGTAATTGTTGATCCCTCAAATCTTGAAAATGGATTACATTATTATGAAGTCTACGGAATTGATAGTAAAGCCCCTTGGCGTGGTCCTCTATTCAGAATTCCAGTTACTATTACAAAGCCCACGCCTCTGGTAAATTGTCCACCGGTGATTTCTTTTATGGGCATGCAGTTTTCACCTGGTATTCCTCTCTCTTCTCTCTCATTTTCTCGGTCTCGTCTTGGTTACTAGTCCATATTGTCTCTCTTGTGAGTTGTGATCATGCTTGAGCTGTTGAAAGTTGAAACTCCTTTTTCCGGTGATATTAGCATGTTAAAATTTACTAGCTATTGCGTTTGACAATTTGATATATAGGCCATAGAGTTCTTTAAAGTTCCTAGACTCCCCTCAATTATATTGACCTGTACTCCAATAATCTACTTCATAGTTGGCGGCTATAATATATAATTCAGACTCGGGGGCTTATGTCAGTTGTCTGACATGGGATGTGCCCAAGTGTTTGACTCAGCTCTTTTACGAAAAATACTCATGTCGGACTGTCGAGGATCCTACAAGCTTACTTGAGGTAACGGGTAACAATTAACATAGCTTTAGGAAGATGTGGAAATATAGTATCATAATTGTATGTGAAATTGTGAATGCATCGGTTGTTGCCTCCTTGTAAATTTAGGTGTTGAGTGAGGGTTTAGAATATTGGGATAGGGAAAGAATTTGGTCACAGGGACATCTATAAAGAGCAAAGATTGGGATGCTTTTTGCTGGAATCTGCTATATGCTGTGGTTTGGATGAGCTCATTAGAAAGATTGTGGACGTTGTAGCTCTGTATGTATTGTTGTGTTCTGTCTTAATGGATTCAAAGGGGGAAGCAAGAACTTAAAATTAAGGCCCTTATGTTGGAGGATTACCGTATATCCCATTGGTTTAGTTTGAGTTACGACGTAGATGAAGGGTATCTGGGAGCAAGTACAGTGATTTCCTATTGTGCTGCTAACTGCATGGGAATATTACTATTTTACTGAGTCAGGTTCGGTTAAAAAAATACCAAAAATGTGTAAATTGAAAAGGTAGCAAAGATATAGATTTCTGTTTTTACTATTTTTTTCCTCTTATTTTATGTTTCTTTTGCATATAATGTCTCCCTTTATGCATGGTTAACGCTATGTACATCTTGCCCTTCCCGAATTTTGTTCTAGCTCTCATGTAGGGTGGTATTTCTCATTGTTTTATATTGACACTCCATATCTTGCTTTACGGGAAATTATGTTAGGTGGTGTATATCTATTTTCGTGTCTGCATGTACATAAAGCTATTCTTTTCAAAAAGTTTGCATTCTCTTAAACTAGTCCTTTTTTTCCTTTTCTTTTTCACTTGTCATTAGGTCATATAGAACGGAGATATATTGAAGTACCACTTGGTGCTACGTGGGTTGAGGCAACCATGCGAACATCTGGATTTGATACAACTCGTAGATTTTTTGTTGACGCTGTACAGGTTTGGAGAAATGGTGACTGAATTATATGGTCTGTGTCGTTATTCTGAACCAAACTACTTATGATCTATACTGGGTTCAATGTGCTTGCAGCTTTCTCCCCTGAAAAGGTACATGAAAACAGAGAGTGTGGTCACATTCTCATCTCCCTCAGCTCAGACTTTTTCCTTTGCGGTAGAGGGTGGTAGAACAATTGAATTAGCTGTTGCTCAATTTTGGTCAAGTGGAGTAGGAAGTCAAGAAATAACAGCAGTGGATTTTGAGGTATAGCTGTTTTTTTAAAAAATAAAATTCTGCAAGGACTTCGATTTTATATAAATTTTGTTCCTGGACCTTGGCGTTCTTTCTTGGTTCACCATTTTGATTATTGCATTGTCTCTCTATTTGACTAGTTAATGTTTAGATGTAGTATGCTTATTTACGTTTCATATTGCTAACAAGTATATAATATAAACAACTTGGCGTTGTAGACATATTTTCTATGGAGCATTGTCCGAGCTCTAGTGAATTTGGTCTTGACACATTTAAGATTTAACTGCACCCACACTTTACATAATCTTCTCCTGGTTAAGTTGATCATCACTGAACAGAGTACACCCAGCAAAGAGAACTGAGCAACCCTTGCCAATTACCCGAATTAGCTCCTGATTGTACCCAAAATAAGATAACCCAATTTTACCCGTAATAGATTTGACTTTGTCGAACTAGAACAGTCTGAAAATTAATGTTGTTAGCATGAACATATATTTTCATAGAAGCTACTCCTTTTGTCCCTTAACGTTCTTTACTCACCTTCTTCTGCTGTCTCAAAAAAAAATTCTTCACACTTCTATTTTTGTTGAAGATCACCCTTCTCTCTCTATTACATTAGCCCTTTTTTCTCTGTTCATCCTGATATCTTGTCTTACCTTTTCTTCTCTCTCTTATCTATTTTCATTTTATAATTTTCTTTTGCTTTTGCGTACCATTTTTAATCTCCTTGCCAACCCCTAATGTAAAGAAATTTTCGGTACGTCGGTACGAAGAGGAAATTGTCAACAGACCTTAATATGATCCAATTGAAACACTTTCCATACAAACAGTATGCAAATAACCAGTGTGCAGGATCTAATTTTCAGCTGTTTGCTTTTCCATTTTATTTTACTATCTTGCTTATGTCCTAGTTGGATCATCCTGGATAACACTTTTCTCTTTGGCGCAAATGTGTAGATTGCATTTCATGGTTTCAAAGTTAAGAACGAGGAAATAATTCTTTGTGGGAGTGAAGCTCCCGTAAGAATAGATGTTGGAAGCCTGCTATCATCTGAGAAACTTGTCCCTTCAGCTATGCTAAAAAAGGTAAAGATTTTCAGAGTTGTAGAAACAGTCATTGTTCTTTTTACCTTCCCCCCTCCCCCTTCCCTACAATAACTTGATCTTCTAAATTTGCACTTCTATTTGTTTGTAATCTACAGATTAGAATTCCATTACGACCAGTGGCAACGAAACTCCGAACTCTCCCAACAAATCGGGACAGGTTGCCATCGGGGAAGCAGATTTTAGCCCTGACATTAACGTGGGTTTTACATGAGCTTATTGACATAATTGTTGTATTCGATGCTATTGTCTATAATTGGTCCTTCATTGCTCCACAGTTACAAGTTTAAACTCGAGGATGGAGCTGAGATTAAACCTTATATACCTTTGCTTAACAACCGTGTATATGACACAAAGTTTGAGTCTCAATTCTATATGATCTCAGATGCGAACAAGGTTAGTGTTCTCTTTCTGTCTGTTGTGGTTAAGTATAGCCAAATTTAACCAATGTGTGTGCGAATCGGTTTTGTGTTTGCACCTTGTTGAATTCTTTGATTTCCTCGAAAATTTGTACTATTGTATGTTTTCAGATATAAACTCTAGTTTTAATATAGTGGACACCTTAATTTTGCTACTAGAAAAAAAAATATTGAGTTGTGGCTACCTAATGATTTGTTTGATGATCTTTTATATTGCTATATCAATGTCTTTTGGCTTTACGTCCTATTTTTGGTTGAGATGGATATATCCCAGAAGGTATGTCTTGGTTGACCCAAAATTCTCTCTTCTTTCATGTGACCTTTGCACATCTAGCGTATTTATGCCTGCGGTGATGTCTATCCAAAAGCTGCAAGCGTGCCAAAGGGTGAATTCACCTTGCAATTGTATTTAAGGTAAAGAGTTAGTTTGCCTTGGGCGTGCAATTACTCTTTGAAAGTCAACATTGCTGTGTGTGTTATCTCTCACACTGTTTTCATTCTTGGTCAGGCATGATAACATGCAAATATTGGAAAAAATGAAGACTCTGGTCATATTTATTGAGAAGTCTTTGGAGGCAAAGGTAACATATCTTTTCTTTCTCTAATTTGAAGATCTTTTTCTGTATCTGTTCTGTTTCCACCATTTGCTGACTTCCTTGTGAAAATGTAACATATGTTGCACGGATTTTAGCTTGGTAGCTTCGTACCATTTGTGTCAAACAGAGTAGTTCATGTCTTAGATGTTTGCTTCTGGTTTCTATACTGATTCAGGAAGTCATACAATTAAGCTTTTATTCTCAACCTGATGGCCATGTGACTGGAAATGGTAGCTTTCAGTCTTCAATCTTGGTTCCAGGGTATGCTTTCTCATCCTAGACGGTGTTTTTTCCCAGTTATCCTTGGAACTATGCCCTTTCATCTTCTGTATTTGTTTGCAGATCAGAAGAAGCATTTTATGTTGGTCCACCAACCAAGGACAAACTTCCAAAGGTATCGAGTCTCAGAGACATGACTATGTATCATAATCTACTGTACATGCTCATAGCTTAATCTCTATATCCTGCAGAATTGTCCTGAGGGATCATTACTGGTTGGAGCCATTTCATATGGAAGGGTATCTTTTTCCGGGGAGAAAGGTGGAGGAGACCCTGAAAAGAACCCTGTTCCTTATCAGATATATTATGTGGTTCCCCCTAATAAGGTTGTGATTTTAAATTCTGAAGATTCTTAGTATGTAATATAGATTTATATTTATTGTATTAAATCTTAACTAAATTCTCAAATTACATCTAACCTAGTGGTCTGCTAATTGTCTATTCTGACTCTCTCTAATAGCCTAGTGAAGACAAAGGGAATGATGTTTCTGTATCAACTAGCAAGACTGTAGCTGAGCGGTTAGAGGAAGAGGTAAGTATGTTGAATTATAGATTCAGCGATGCTTCTATTAACTATTGCTTACTTCAGCATTCATCTCATTAGGTTAGGGATGCGAAGATAAAAGTCTTGACAAGCCTGAAGCAGAACAGTGATGAAGAGCGTGGAGAATGGAAGAAACTATCCATATCTTTGAAGGTAAAATATGCTAATTACTGTCTTCTGGAAGTTCTCTGTTACAGATATTGGGTTTCAGAGGTCCCAAATATTTTAAAAATGCAGTACAAGATAGCTGGAAATATTTTTGATATAGTTTCCGTAGCAGCCAATGGGTTTGCTGTTAGAGTCCTCCTGTGCGTTAAGTTCTGCCTTTCTTTCCTTTTTCATGTTCTGGTGCTACATGTGGAAATTTTATGGTCCAACTTGGTTACCCTCCCCCCAATTCTCTCCTTTTAGCCTTAACACAATGGAAACTTTCTCAAACCATATTTTCCATCGGAGGGTAACGAGAATGCAAGATATCATTTGCTTACTCAGTGGCCTCCTGGCGTAGACCAAAACTCCTTTGTAATAATTTTGGTTGTATATGAAATTGCTTAGAACTTTTACTATAGACTGTATCACTGTACTTAATCCATTTCTTATGTCAAAGAATGTACTCAGTTTAGTAAATCCCCCCCTCCCCCCAAGAATAAAAAAATAAAAAATAATAGAACAGTAATCCCCTTATTTTGATGCTTGTCAAAGTGGCTGTCACTTTTCACAGCCTATATTGATATAAATTTGTTGGTTTTCTGTTGCTTGACAGTCTGAATATCCAAAGTACACTCCGTTACTTGCTAAGATCCTGGAGGGTATGCTTTCTCAAGATGACATTGAAGAAAAATGTGGCCATTTGGAAGAGGTAATCTTTCTACAGAATCTGTCTTCTATTTTGATTGCTTATATTTCCATGTTACAGTATCTGTTAATTGCGGCATGATATTATTGTACTCCCTCAATTCCCTAAATAATATTCCAAGTTCAAGGTCAACTTTGAGGAATCAAGTTAGGATACCTTAATATAGTTCTACATCTCTGCCATATCAATGTTGTCTTTCTTTTGAATTCTTAGTTAAGCCGTAAGGTTATTACTAAGGGTAATATGTAATTTTTTCGAAATTTAGTTTACAATTCTGGAAAATGGCTTATAATTTTGGGAATGGGAATGACCGTTTATAGAATTTTGGCCTTTCTTATTGGTGGGCGGAGGGTGTCATACTTTTTGTGGAAACTCTAGCTTTGATTGCGGGTCTTTTGAATTTCTGTAAACGAAATTTTGAATTGATCTGTGCTGCCATGCAAGGATATTTTCCTCACAACTCTAAAGAAATCTTTGAGGGGATAAAAACTGAAACCTTTTTCCTTTTGGCACTGAGTACTGGGTAGATGGGCAACCTAAACTAAGTTGGCCTTTCCCAGAATAACCGTGTGTTGTAATTATTTGATGGGGATCTGGGATATACCCTGATTTGTAAATCAGGTGTGTATACCGCTATTCTCACGTTCTCATATAAAGAGTGCTCTCACGGGAATTTCAAACTAAGTTTTTTTGTCAGAGGAATATCCATGATAAATGATAATAACTTTAAACAAAAGAATAATCAGGATTTTTGAATAAAATAATTCGTAGGCCTATTGTTACACCTTGAGGAGGATGAGTGATTTGCAATCCCATATTCCTTCTGCATGCTAGACCTTCAGCATCTCACGCAGTGCTGTTTTAGAGCTTTGTGTTTGATACATTGTGCTTTGTGGTTGTGGAAGCTTGTTTGACCTGCTTTGTGCTGCTTGAGCAGGTTATTGATGCAGCTGATGAGGTAATTGATAGCATTGATAGAGAGGAGCTGGCAAAATATCTTTCACAGAAAAGTATTCCTGAAGATGATGAGGAAGAGGTGTGCCTTATATGTTGATATTGTCAGCTTTAACATGAAAGCATAGTATTATGTTCATAAAATATTTGTGGTATTGTGTCCCTTGAATTTTCATCGGATAACTCGTCCCTTAACATATTCTGTTGTATTATTCTATGTTGGGATCAATTGCACAGCCGATCAGTTACCTTTGCATTTGCACATTTCTGTACCTAGTTTCTATTGTTTTTCATGCTGAAGCACTTGCATATGTTTCTAATGCTTCGGCTGTATGTGAGCTTGTTCCTTTCTACTTCTGCATGCCTCTTTTATGCTTTGTTATAAGTGACCTTGTTACTGTCTACTTTTGCATTCATATCGGGTCAATACAATCTGCATACTGGTCATTTGAAGTTGAAAAGTTGTCACTTTATGGTGCAGAAAACCAAGAAGCAAATGGAGACAACACGAGACCAGTTAGCAGAGGCACTTTACCAGAAAGGACTAGCTTTGTCTGAAATTGAATCATTGAAGGTTCAAATTTTATTTTCAGACTGTGCTCTTTTATATTTGTCTTATATGCCTATATGAGCACATAAATAAGACATATGTTCAGTTCAAATTTGTAACTCTTGCTAGATTTAAAATATGTATATGTAGTTCTGTACCAGCACTTCTGTTAGTTCTAGAAAATTTCTTTAGTTGCAGTATAAATAGGCTTGGGTCTTCCTATCTTGTCTAATTGAAATTTACATTCCTGTCGATGTGTGCTCATTTTCAGTTTATTCTCTATTGTACTTTAAAGAGGGTGTTCATCTGACTTTGCAGGCAGAAAGAAGAGCATCGGATTTGACAAATGATCAGGTTGCAACTCCCTCGAATGCACAGCAAGATTCATTTGAAGCAACATACAAGGAGTTAAGAAAATGGGCAGATGTAAAGGCATCAAAATATGGAACTCTCTCTGTGATTCGTGAGAGACGTTCCAATAGGCTGGGAACAGCCCTGAAGGTATGCTACTTGATCTTGCTTCCTGTTGATCAAAGATATGCTTAAAAATCATTCTCCCCATTTCGACTTGAGACAGTAGTGTGTCAGCTGAAGCTGCATGATTTCCTGTAGGGTTAACATCGTGGAAAAATATTTACCTACCTTAAGGCTTCCTATTCTGGTGCTAAAACAGTTTTAAATAAAATCCTTGTTAATCTGACATGATTATAGACTGTCTTGTTGAAACATCTCTCTAGAGCTTTGACCAAGTTGTGAAGATTTGCAGTAGCACCAACTATTATTGCATTTATCTATGAACTCCACGGATTGATATAGGAAATTTTTGGGACAAAATTGAGAATTTAGCTGTCTTAACAACAATCCTTGGGAAACCAAGTGAAGCAACTAAAACCATATATGACACTCCAAATTACTCGCATCTTTGAAGAAGCTCTAAAATCCATCAACCCAGTAAAACTTGGGGGACTTGCAGACTCGTACAATCACCCTCGGAAAGAAACCTGATTTATATCCGCTTCAACTCAAGTCAACCATCAGGTAATTCGTATTGTAACTCCAAATTGAAACAAGTATCCTCATGGAGTCATGGTCGTGTATTGACACCACTACAAAAGCTAAAAAACCTTTAAAAGAAGGCGTAGACAGTGCATGGACAAACAAATACAAATCAACAGATATGAGAGGGCCGGGAAAAATTTGGAATTAAGTGAAAGAAATAGAGCGAGAGAGAGAATACTTGCAAGATAGCATGAAATGTGGCGATAATTTAGATGTTAGTATGAGAAGCTCGATTGGGAATCTGCTGAAGGAAGTCAATGTTTTTGGTGCAGCTTTCATCGCTAATGTGTTTTTTAGAAAAAAGAGATTAGTTCTATTGAAATCTAAAATTTGCGATTAAATAATGTATCACTCAATTTTTAGACAGCAGGTGATTGTATGCAACGGATTTTAGTCACCCCAGATGATTAATTTATTATCCCCGTACGAAGTTGACTTTTAATACATCTGATGTAAGCAAGACTTACTGATAATACATATATATGTGGTCATCTAACATCGTGGTGCATCAGGTGTTGAATGACATGATCAACGACGACGGACAGCCTCCAAAAAAGAAACTGTACGATCTTAAGCTCTCCCTGATTAAAGAGATTGGATGGGAACACATAGCTTCATACGAGCGACAGTGGATGCATGTCCGTTTTCCGTCAAGCTCACCTCTCTTCTAAGGTTTTTCCTATTGTCACGCAATAATACAGCATGTTTCCCTCTTTACCACTTTCAACTATCCACGAGTACCACAATGGTGAACACACACTTGCAGGTCTAGTTTCAGGTGTAGGGTTTGTTGGGGAAGGAGTCTACTTGATTCTATACTTTCAAGACTTCTTTAGAGGGGTTGATGGATGAACAAATAGATTTTAATGTAAGAATTCAGATCTCTTAGATAATTGTGCTCCTCTTGATAAATAAACGTTTAATTTATCTACCAGAAGATATGTATAAGATCCTTTTCGTTATCCATCTTACTCTACATGTTCATTTTAAGTCGTATCACACGGGAACTTATCTGATTTCTCTTAATAATGCGTGTTTATTGACACTATGTTTGAGGTTTTGGCTTACCACCTTTAAAAATAAGAAGTAATCTGTCTGAAACTCCACCAGTGCGCTTGCTAATATATGTCTTCTAAGAGTATGATTCATTGTTCTTCTAGCAAGAAACAAAATAAATTAGCTACTGTTTTTCTTTTTGTTTGGTTCAACTGCTCCTCTATACATTACCATTATTTGGACGATAATTCATTCACCTAGTTTGTTACCCTTCCTGTCAAGTAACAGAACTCATTTCTTAGTGGTAAATGGTAATAGTCACTATGAGCTAAGATCTTATCATTATAACTTGAACCAAACATCAAATAAAAGTACAGAAAATTTGTCGAAAACTACCTAATAGAATTTTTTTTTTTTTGCGAAACTACCTAATAAAAAAGTCTTGGCAAAAAAGCTTCCTATAAAATTCGATATTGTTGAAGGATACCAATGGCTAGAAAATAAGGTTGACCAAAAAAACTCCTGACAATGAACACGTGTCGTCTTTTTTTTTTTCATCCCCCCCCTTTTTCCTTATTTCATGGTTCTCCTTCTCTCTCTTCAAATTTATACTCTATTTCTCCACCATCACTTCTCGCTCTTTCTTCTAATTTAAACCCCAATAAGCCATTGTAAACCTTGTATCCTTCATGGGATCGCCTCTAGGGGTAAAAGTTCGGTGTACGGTTTGAATTAGTGCCTAATCCAATCTGATCCGAACAAAATTTAGATTTCAATTTTCCAATCCGAATCCAAACCAATTAGAGTTTGAATCCGATCCAACCCAATCCGAATTTTCATACTCTAGATTTGGATCCGAAAATTCGAATTTTTAAAATTCTAGTTTTTCGATGAAATAAATTAAGTCAACAATGAACCAGTAGACTTAGGAAATCGGGAATTAAGTGATGTTAGGGTTTTAGGAGAAGGGTTGAAGTCTTTGCACCTTCTTGGTATGTGACTAGAGCTTTATTTAAAAAAAAAAAATCGCAAGACTTAAACCCAATCCATATACATAATACAAGGCATATTACTATTCTGTTATATTGGATTTTTAGATCCAATTACCCTCAATCCAATCCGATCCGAAAATCCAACTTTTCAAAAAATCTCAATCCGAATCCAATCCGAACACAGTTCGAATCCGACCCGATTTACTAATTCGGATTGGATTGGATTTCGGATTTTATATGAATAACTTTCACTCCTAATCGCCTCATTGCTGTTGGGATATCCATGGGGACTTCGATAAATGCAAGCAATATCTCCTCCTTTTTGGAATCATTGATGCCAACGAAAATTGGTCTAGGGAATCTTCTACAGCTCCCAAAAACTGATTTGAGTTTTCTTCAATGGAGAAATAAGAAACAGATTCAGGAGCACAGAACATAGCAGAGGGTGGTTGAGATCTCCAGCAAGCTTGCGACTGTTGAACCGACACTAGTCTGGTGGCAGGAACCATGTCCTCCTTCCTCATTCTTCCCAAACCGAAGACAAACTCTTTCTTTCACAAATGCCCTCTTCCCCAAATGAACCCTAAAATCTGAAGATTAGCCAAATGAACCCAAACCTTTTCATCACATCCTTCTCCAAATCCTTCCTTGACCAATTAGGATTGTCTTTGTATTTTTGTAAATATTCTCCTGCAAACCACTTGACGAAAAAAGAAATAGAAGAATAATCATGGGTTCTTTTATGAGACATTTCATCAAACAGATAGAGCGCAAACCCAAAACAAGATGAAACTAAAAAACCACGGAACTTTGTGATGATAAATGGAAGGAGAAATAAAGAAGTAGACTCCAAAACTGCAACTATTACTGTCGTTTTTGTTTCTTTTGGTGTTCTTACTCATGCAACATCTCCATCTCTCCGTATCCTCCTAAAAAGAAAACCCAGAATCTTGACGGAAAAAAATTTCGCTTCTTATTCAAGATTTGTGTTGTTTCAGTACACTGGTTTTTCTTTTGGAAGATTACATACACCAAAAGGAAAAAAAAAAACAAAAAAAGAACTAAAAAAGAAAGGGGGTTAAAATATGAAAAAAAAGAAGTTACGGGAACAAAGAGTGTGTTTTCAGTTTGGGAAGAATGAGGAAGAAGAAAGGGGGTCACTACCTTTTTTTTTTTTTTTTTTTAAGGAAAAAAAATAAAGGGTTAAAAAGAAGATTATAAGAAAAGAGGGGAAAATAGAAAGAATAATAATATTAAGATTGTCCCTTTTTCAGTGAGAATTATGATCTCCAAGGCATTATTAATGGTATGCAGTCGCATATGTCATTTTGGTGGTGTTGAATTCTGGTCATAGTTGAGGGTGTTAGGCGTTGGATCCTTTTCTTATTTATAGTTCAGATTTTAGAGTGTTGAGGCCAATTTTACCAACGAACTATATTCAATAGGAGCCAATTTTATTGCTATTAAAAAAAACCTAGCCTCCTCTTCCTTTCTCTCTCCTAAACCCCAGCTCCGATTGTCGATTTTGAAGGGGCTTTCGGATCTTCTGGGTGGAAAGCCCCAAATCTTTGTTTCTTTTAAGTTTTTTTGTTTCTTAGGTTATAATAATGTCTCCCTCGAAAGAAAGGGTTATTCTTCTTCGAAAGACAAGATTTTTCGATCTCCTTCAAAAGACAGGGTTTTTCGAACTCATTCGAAAGATAAGATTTTATTTGCGTTTAATAGAGTCTCTAGTTATGCGGGGGCTACGATTGATGTTTATTGATCGGATTCGGATTACAAAATCAACACAAGAATTTTCTTCTCCACAAAATTATGAAGCGACGACGGATCCACTCAAAAAGTTGTATGAGACAACAAAACGAGAATATCTTAGAATTGTTATATCTATGTATTTGGATTCTCAACCCTTCACCAGTTAATTCTTGTTTTATTTTGTTCAATCTGTTTTCAATATCGTTAATTGTCAATTGTAGATGCCATATGCCTTTAATTAATGAAATTTAGTGTCCTTTGAGACTTCTTTCAAAAAAAAAAAATAGGAGCCAATTTTATTAATAAGAGTTTTTTGTCAGAAACAACGCTTTTAAAACCACTTTTTTTGCGAAAAACAACCTTTTAAAAGTTTTTTTGCAACTTACAACCTAAAACCAATTTTTTTTGCAAAATGAAACCTAAAACCAAATTTTTTTGCAAAATGAAACATTTTCTGGAATTCCGTCATTGACTGTTAAATATTGGGCGTTGACCGTCAGTTTTTTGTGTTTTATTTCTTTAGCATTTCAGTTCCCTCCTTTTTTCCCCCTAAAACCCTTTTGTCTTCTCATATCCCCCCTCTCTCTCTCTAATCTGTGCTAGCGAGGCAATCATGAATGCTCTGCAACAACAACTCCAAGTTTTGGGGTGTAATAGCCCCTACTGCAGAAATGTTTTCGGACAGAGATCTTATGAGATAACCACCTGAACAATACAAAACCAAGCAAAATTGTGTTGAAATAATCTAGAAAAATCTAGTAGAGATGATGATGGAAAATTCTAGAGTGTAGCCTAGTATGAAGCCTAGTGTTATCTAGATTGTTATAGAAAAAAAAAGAAGAAGAAAAGGTGGAGTAAGTATGTCGGTGTTTCACCGACACAAACATGTATAAATATGCATGTCAAGAAGTAGAATACAATACAACAATTTGCATACAAACCCAAGTGTATCACTTATTCTCTCTCCTCCTTTTCCAAATAAAACATCCTACATTCCTATTCCTAATACACCAAATCGTTCAAACCATCAACCAAAATTTCCACAAAGCCAAATTACTTACAGAGCCAAATTTCCATCAAATTGCAGTTGAAGAACAACCATAACAAACAGCAGAAGCTTGATTAAAAAAATTCTCAATATGTTGCCCCCTCTGCTTTATTCTCACTTACCAGTTACCCCTCTCTCCCCCCCTTGTACAAGTATGTGGAATGAATTGTGTTAACCTTATTAGGTTAACCCTGTCATTATGTATATATAGTGTTATAATACAGACCTAATACAATGAGAATGTCTTTCTATCTATAATACACTAATACACCCCCTCAATCTTTACGTGGTGAAACAACGGATAGACTGGAACGATATTTAGTAAATAAATCAGTAGAAAGGCCTTTAGTGAAAATATCGGCCAACTCATGCGAGTAGGAACATGACGAACCGTAAGACCTCCTTTGGCAACCATTTCACGAACAAAATGGTAATCAACATCAATATGTTTACTTTGATCATGATGAACTGGATTAGCGGTGAGATAAGTAGCGAAACATTATCACAATACACTATCACGGGTTGGCGAAGATAATAACCAAGATCGGCAAGTAGTTGCGGAGCCAAATAGATTCAGCAACAGTGTAAGCAACTGCACGATATTCAACTTCAGTGGAGGATTTAGAAACAGTAGGTTGCTTTTTCGGCGCCCGGGAAATCAAGTTCTTCCCAAGAAAAACAGCATAACCGGTAGTAGAGCGACGAGTGTCGGGGACAACCCGCCCGATCCGCATCGAGTAGGCAATGACAACGGTAGGAGAAGCTGGCGCTATGTAAGAAAAGACCAAACTCCAAAGTGCCACTTGAGATATCACGAAAATTCTTTTCACGGCATGAAGATGAGTAGTACGAGGAGCATGCATAAGCGAGACACCATATTAACGGCATAAGCAATATACGGGCCGAGTCATAGTTAAGTATTGCAAAGCACCAACCATACTACGATAATCGTAGGATCGGAAGAAGTTCTCCATCAAGAAGAGACAATGTAACTCTAGAGACAACGGGAGTGCGGCGGTTTAACAGTATGAAGATGAAATTTACGTAGTAGATCAGAAACATACTTATTTTGAGACAAAAATAAACCAGATGAAGTACGCACAACCTGAATGCCTAAGAAATAATGAAGATCCCCTAAGTCCTTCATAGCAAGGCGAGAAGAAAGAACAGAGATGAATTTGTGGACAAGAGCGAGAACTACTACCGGTAAGAACAATGTCATCAACATATAAGAGAAGTATAAGAAGATGACCACGAAATGTGAGAGTGAACATGGATGTGTCCTAGCTGCACTTGAAACCAATAGATAATAACCAAGCTCGAGGAGCTTGTTTCGGACCATAAATGGATTTACGAAGGCGACAAATATGTGTGGGTTTAGATGGGTGAACAAAAGCACGGAGGTTGGCGCATATAAACCTCTTCATGAAGAAAACCATGAAGAAAAGCATTTTTGACATCCAATTGACGAATTGTTCATTTAAGAGAAACATCAATAGTAAGAACTAAGCGAACAGTAGTAGGCTTAACAACAAGACTAAAGATTTCAAAGTAATCAATACCTGCCTGCTGGTGATTTCCAAAAACAATAAGTCTGGCTTTGAACTGCTCCACAGAACCATCAGAATTATATTTAATCCAGTACACCCATTTACAACCAAGTAAATTTTTGTCATAGTTACGAGGTACCAACTCCCATGTGTCATTTTAAATCAAAGCCATATATTCATCGAAGCATGGCTTAACGCCATCGTGAGTCTTTAGACGCTTGTTTAAAATTAGTGGGTTACGACTCAACAACATCGGTTTTTAAATTCATTAGAATGCGAGGTTTAGAGATACCATCTTTTAAACAGTGACCATTGGATGATTATTTAGGACAACGGGGAGGAGAGCGGGGAACATCAGAAGAAGAAAACACAATGATAGAAGTGGAGGAGGAATCACTTGGAGGCATAGTGGAAATAGGAGCAGCAACACTCTTGAAAGAGTGAGAAGAAAGGGGCCCAGAAGGAGTGGAGCTAACACGCTGGGCATCAGACCCAAACGGGGAGGAGAACGCTTCACTTGGCTAGGCAGAAGGCTCGCTAAGAGCTTGGGCACAGGCGTGGAGCGCCGGCGGCCGGCCAGCGGGCAGGGAGAAGGCGAAGATCCGGCGGGCGCCGGAAGGCCATTGGGCCCGGCGGGAGTTACGGTAGGGGAGTGGGGTGAGCCGGCGAACGGCGGTGACCCGGTGATCGGAGCGATGGGCTCCCAAGGAAGATGGATCGAACCCATCGGGAGATGGATTCCCGATGGGCGATACGTCTGCTAAGGGGAGGGGGTTTGGGGCCAACGACAATGCTAAGGGGAGGAGAAGGGTCTTTGAAACAGAGGAAGAACGCACACAAGAAGACACATTAGCAACATTTGTGGGAGCCCGATCAATAATCAAGGCCGAGGGAGATGTATAAGGCACGGATAACATGGAACCAACAAGAGAGCGATAAGGAAACTTATGTTCGTGAAACGAGACATGACGACCGATATAGACTTTGTTGGTAAGAGGATCGAGACACAGATAACCTTTATAATCCACGGCATATCCAATAAAAATACATTGTTTGGATTTAGGTTGAAGTTTGTTTATTTTGGAATCCGGGGAGCAAAGGAAAGCATGCGCAAGCTTGATGAAAAAGCTCTTCAAATGGAGAGACACCCCCTAGAACGAGCTAGGCAACCGATTGATTGTATATAAGTGGCGATGAGCGAAGCATCCACCCAAAATTCGTTTGGAAAATCGGAATGAATAAGCATAGTACGAGCCATTTCAATAATATGACGGTGTTTGCGTTCCGTAACACCATTTTGAGCTTGAGTATGAGGACATGACTTTTGAAAAACAATACCATTCTCACGAAAATCTTTGAAGAAGTAGGGAATTATCAAATTCCCGACCTCCATCACTTTGGAAAATTTTAATTTTGCAATTAAATAAATTTTCCACCATCTTTTGAAACACGAGAAATTGAGAGTGAGCATCCGATTTGTGACGTAAAGGATAAATCCATGAATATCGCGAGAAATCATCAACAAAAACAACATAATATTTATAAAATTGATTCGACAAAATAGGAGATTGCCAAAGATCACTATGAATTTTATATAATGGATATGGAGAAACATGTTCAATTTGGTTCAAAAGGTAATCGATGAATTTTTCCTAACTTACATCCAACACAATCATCATGAAATTTAGAAGTACATGAGATAGACTTATTTGAACATAAAGATCCTAAAACTCTAGATGAAGTGTGACCAAGGCGAGCATGCCAAACATCTCCGGACTCCTTAGTAGCTTGCAAAGCAGGAACAGATGACTCATTGGTGACAAGGGTGGGTTGAATTAGATAGACACCTTGCTTACTGGATCCCCGAAGAACCTCCCCCGTTGTCTTGTCCTTAACAGAAACAAAGTTTTTATCAAAACACACAACACGATCATTTTCTTGACCCAACTTGTTAGCGATAATAAATTATGTTTGGATTAGGTACATGACAAACGAGAAGACAAAGTAAGAGGGCGACTTGAAGTTTTTTAATGTCAATTGTCCAACACTTCTAATTGGGAGAGAGATACCATTGCCAACTACAACGGAACTTGACCCGGTGTAAGGGAGAATAGCGAAAGCTTACCATCTGAGGAGTCATGTGAGATGCGACTCCCGAATCAGGGTACCAAACCGAGTCATTTGCTTCACCACCCGACGACAGACGGTGTAGCTAAGGCTCGAGTGACACTATCCGAGGAAGAAGGAACAAAGCTAGAATTGAATCGTTGAGGACAATAAGCAGCTTGATGACCTGGAAACCAACAACGACCACAAGTATCGGAAGTAGGGGTAGAGTGTAAAGTACCACTTGGTGAAGTATTTCCTGCTGAGGACAGACCATTAGTAAAAGAATCAATGCAAGGCATACTAGGAAATGACAAGTTAGAATATTTACTCATACCATTTTGACGTCCCCGATTAGCATTGTTGTTGTTGTTACCAGAACCACGAGCATTGTTGTTACCACCATTTCCACGGTTGTTGTTATTGCGACCATTATTACCCCCTTTATTATTCTTATTATTTTTCCCTTTATTTCTGCCACCAGAATTGTTTTTATTGGAAGAAGAACCAGAACTAAAGGGCTGAACAGCAACCAAAGCATGATGATAGGATGAATCAGACCCATCCTTGGAGCTTTTAAGCCGTTGTTCATGAAGCAAGAGCTTAGGACGCAAATCATCAAAACTAAGCGAAAATGGGTAATGAAGCAACGTGGTAACAATATGATCATACTCAGAATCACGATCCAAACCAAATAAAGTGTACTGAACTAAATCTTGATTAGATACAGGACACTGAATTGCAGCAAGAGAATCAGCAATGACTTTAATTTCACGTAAGTAACCATCCATAGATTGAGATTCAGTCTTTTTAATGTGAGACAATCTACCCTTCAATTCCATGGAACGAGCAATACTTGCATGCATAAAACGGGATTGTAAACTATTCCAAATATCCACAGAAGTGTGCAAATCATGAACATCAACAAATACATCACGAGACAACGTGGCAAAAATTCAAGATTTAATGTGTTGATCAACACGTAAATATTCATAAAATTGAGCATTAGGAACCGAAACACCATTGGCATCAAAAATATAAGCAGGTGGAATTGAAACAGTGCCTTCAACCATACCAAGTAATTGATGGGAAAGAAGCAAACAAGTAATCTGCGTTTTCCATAATAAATAGTCTTCGGGGAGAGGAGAGAGTGATGGTTACCAAATTTGTAAGATTCGGAGCGGACGGTTGAGGAAGGCGAAAACCGTGGAAATTTGCCAACGGAGAAACCGAGTGAGAAGCGTAGAAGAGGAAGCCAAGCCGGTGGGGGATTGAAGAAATCCGGGTGGGATGCGGCGGATGCGCGCAAGGCGAGCCAATGGGTGGGGACTTGGGCTTGAAGGCGCGCCGAAGAGGTTGGCGGGCGGTGAGGGTGGGCCATTAAGTAGGCGGCGGCGAACTCATGAAGGGGCACGGAGGCGACCATGGGCCGACGAGTGTCTTTGTGATAAAGACGAGACAGCGGCAGCGGAAGGCGTGGGTGAGGGGCTGCTCACGTGCGACGAGGATGAAGGATCATCCATGGAGTACGATAGGCCGAAGGAAGCCGTAGAAGGAATCATGGAGAGGAAAAAAAAATTTAACCTAGAGCTGTGATACCATGTACAAGTATGTGGAATGAATTGTATTAACCTTATTAGGTTAACCACGACATTATGTATATATAGTGTTATAATACGGACCTAATACAATGAGAATGCCTTTCTATCTATAATACACTAATACCCCTATCCTCCCGATTTCGGATGATGCGGTCATCTACATCCTTTCTAGAGATTCCAAAATCACATCATCATCAATCTCCATAGAACTAATGTGTCTGTTTCTCTCTTTCCTTCTATAACTCATTCATTCACAGAAAACCAATCATTCCTTACATTTAGCACACTAACAACCTTTCAATTTAATCTCCATTCCTCTTCTAGTTAAACTTTCTATCACTTCAAAGTTCAAACCCAATAAACCCTATTACGAATGCACCAAGCAAACTACATGAACTCCCACCCCACACACACACACACACAATCTTCCGGCCATCACAACCATAAAAACACAAAGCGAAAGCATAAAAAAACATCATCAAAGCGAAACGAAAATACAAACCAGTTGGGTTGATTGCGAGGAGAGAGAGGGGAGATGAGAAGACGGGGAAGGGTTTTAGGGGAAAAAAAGGAGGAAGCCGAAATGCTAAAGAAATAAAACACAAAAAACTGACGGTCAACGCCCAATATTTAACAGTCAATGACGGAATTCAAGCAAAAGGTTTCATTTCGCAAAAAATTTTGGTTTTAGGTTTCATTTCGCAAAAAAAATTGGTTTTAGGTTGTAAGTTGCAAAAAAACTTTTAAAAGGTTGTTTTTCGCAAAAAAGTGGTTTTAAAGGTTGTTTTCGACAAAAAACTCCATTAATAATTAGAAAGCTTGTTTTATAAAGGCTGAACAGTAAGTGGCACCCCAAAATTAGGTCTAAATGAGAATAAATAAGTTGGGGAATGGTGATATGATGGTGCAACTGAAAACGAGAATTTACGGAGAAGCAATGACATTACAATCTTGTATTTCATAACGGCTAAGTTCTTGCCAATGCACATGCTTCCTCCAAATCCAAAGGGCATGTAACCCATATTATGCGAACATCCTCCATACAAGTTTCCATCAAACCTTTCTGGTTTAAACTCGTTAACATCAACTCCCCATAAAGCTTGGTCGTGGTGCATGCTAACAATGTCGATTCATATGTTGGTGCCATTTGGGATAACTACATTTCCTACTTGAATGTCACTCCTTGCTTGCCTTTGTGCATTTGGTGATGAGGGGCAGCCCCGTTTCTGAGTATACGGTGGGCCGGTGGCCTAAGGGCTAAATAAAAAATTGGGCCCTAATCAACAAGTAAACTAGAGTTTAACTTCTATGCAAATAAGTAAAAAAAAAATTTATATATGTAAATGACAATTTTTATTATACTCAACAAACAATCTAATAAAAACGTAGTCTAAACTACAAAAAATTGAAATTTAATCATTTAACACTCAACTCATGCAAAACAATTTCTCCGGGCATTTTTAGATGCAAAGTCACTAATAATAGTGTCTACATCAATATAAAACATAAATCGGCAAGACAACATCCACAAGAAGACCTGCCATATCATTATTTGCAAATAAAAATCAGCCAACTACTCTATAATTAAAAAAGAAAAATCGATGAAAAATCGATGTACAATTAACAGTAGAAAAATAAAAAAAAATCAATGATATACAATGCAAATTCTAGAACCAATTAAAAGTGATATACAGTAGCAAAAGAATAAATTCGATGTACTGTTAACAGTAGCAAAATACTAAAAAAAATCAATAATATACAATGAACATTCAATGTACAGTTAGCAATAGCAAAATAATAAAAAACCAATTAAGAGTGATATACAGTAGCAAAATAATAAAAATAAATAAATGAAAATTCGATGTATAGACTACAATAGCAAGAATTGATATACTTTATCAACACCAATTAAGACTTTAAGAGTGATGTACAGTAGCAAAATGATAAAAAAAAAATGAAAATTCGAAACTCAAAAGTAAGGGCGCGTTCTCCAGCTTATTTTCGGTTCGGTTCGATTCAATTGATTCGATTCGGTTCGATTGATTCGGTTCGGTTCAATTCGGTTCGATTCGGTTCGGTTCTAAATGATAATCATTACTATTAATTAGTTATAATTTATTTGATTCGATTCAGTTCAGTTTAGTTCCTAAATGATAATCATTACTATTAATTAGTTATAATTTATTTCGAGTTTAGTTGATTCGGTTGATTCGATTGATTCGATTCGATTCGGTTCGGTTGTTTTTATCTTGAAGAAACAGGCCCTAAGAGTGATAACCTGGAATCTTTGCTTCTATAACCTTGATCTATTGAAGGAGACTTATTTATATGAAATATTAGAGTTCTTAATCCGTTGGAAATCGAATTTTGGGAAGACCATTTGAGTTCATCTTGAATAAATTGGAGATTTGTTTGGAGATTAATCGGGGAAAGAAGTTATGGAATAAAAAAAATCTTAAAGATGAGGATTTTTAGGATGCTGAATTTTTTGATTGAAAGTTTAATTTGGAAGTTGAAAGGAGTGAGAATGAAGGGGCCGAGAATGAAGGACATAAGGAGTGGGAAGCTGGGAATAGCCAGAATAGGAAAGCTTTTATTTACTTATTGTGTTTTTTTTTTAAGCGCTTTCAATCTTTCATCTCTTGGGCACTGGCTACTTCTATAGTTCTATTAAGTATTAACTACCGGTTTTTTTTTTTTTTTTGGAGAGGGGGCCCGGGCTTCCGCCCCGTTTGCCCTGGGCCAAATACGGGCCTGCTGAGGGGTATAGTCGTAATACTTCATTCATCACCCATTCTATCTGCAATATAACACAAATATTGTTGCATTTAAATTTATAACCTTTATATTTATAATATTCAAATTAAACTGATTGTTTTTTTATTTATTTATAAATACACGCGTTTTCTTTCATAGATGAGTTGTTAGGACTCTAGTTAGTTTGGATATATTTTTGGAATAGGATTGTTATTCCGAATCTAGGTTGAAGTAGGACTCTTAGGTTGTATAAATATAGTTTGATGATCAATGAGAAGAACGAGAGAAACTGATCAACTAAATTTGACATGGTATCAAGAGCCGAAAATCTGAAAATTCTCTCTATCACAAACTGAAAAAATGAAACTCATCCAAGACTCGTTTTTTTTCGAGTTCTTCGCGGCAGCCTTCGACCCCGACCTGTAGCCTCCTCGATTAACTGCTCGGTGTTACTCTCGCACCATTGATCCTCCACTTCGGACTTATTCTCGTGGCTCACATCATGACAGAAAACACCGATGCTACCCCCTCGAAACCTGATCCCATATATTTTCTGGGTTTCAATGACAACCTAGGTAATATCATTACTCCCATTCAACTCAAAGATGATAACTTTGACGAATGGTCTCGTGCGGTCGAATGTCTCTTAATGCCAAGCGCAAGCTTGGTTTTCTTGATGGCACGGTCCCTAAACCGACTCTTTGCCGACCGTCTTCTTGGGAGCACCGTTCAATCGATGCTCTCGTCGTGGTACGCTAAACACCCTGTCTCCTCACCTACGCTCGTCGGTTTCGTGCTTTGAGGATGCCCATGGACTGTGGCAGCACTTGAAGGAACGCTTCTGTGTCTCGAATGGCACTCGGATTTGTCAACTTAAATCCCAGATTAGTGACTGCAAGCAAAAATCAGGAGAATCGTTGGCCGATTAATGTGGTCGCCTCCAACGATTGTGGGATGATCTCGCCTCCCAAGAGGTGATTCCGACTTGTACTACGGCTGGCTCGAATTGCCACGTCCTAAAATTCTTTGAACAATCACGAGCCCATGATCGCCTCCATCGGTTTCTGATTGGTTTAGATGACATGTATGCTCCGCTACGTTCGACGCTTCTCGCGCAAGACCCCTTACCTACGGTCACTCGCGCTTATCACTACGTCGCACAAGAAGAGCGCTTGCGAGGTCCGACTGCCTCCTCGCTGCCCTCGCCGAGTGAGGCTCTCGCGTTCAAGGTCGACTCTCGCTCTAAAGATCGAAACTTTGGTGAACCTCTCCTCTGTACTCACTGTCACAGGGAGGGACATGATGCTGCCAATTGCTTTCAGGTCATTGGATACCCGGATTGGTGGGGTGATCGGCCCCGTGGCCAGCGTGGAGGTGCTCCTGCACGTGGCGGCCGGTCTGGCCGTGGCCGTGGGGGTCGCGGATCGGGACTTGCGCGTGCCAACAAGGCAGTGGCAGGTGGCTCGGCGAAATCCGGCGGTGGGGGGGGGTGCTTCCACCTCTCGGCCGCGCGACCCGGTAAGTGTTGGGCTTGCTTGGAATTACAACGAGAACAATGGCAAAATCTTTTAGATTTCTTTGAACTTACCTAAACCCAAAGATCGTCTGAATGGTAAGTCTTTGTGGATACTCGATACTGGTGCTACTCATCATGTAACCGGCACGTTTTCGCACTTCACCACTACCAGGAAAATTAGTGGATGTCCCGTGGGTTTGCCAGATGGTAGTTCAGCAGAGGCTACTCATGAGGGAGATGTGATTCTTCCTGGCAATCTAAAAATTATGAATGTTTTATATGTGCCTAATCTTGATTGTAATCTAATTTCCATCCCGCAGTTGTTAGATTCTGCAAACTGCATTGTTCAATTCACTAAAACGCTGTGTGTATTACGGGGCTGCACGACGGGGACGCCGGTGGAGCGGGTGGCGGGTCGATGGACTTTTCTTTTTAGAGGTGTTCCTAAGGTCCACATAATGGCTGTGGATGGCGTTGCTTCGATAGACATCTGGCATAAGCGTTTGGGTCACCCTTCGGAGAAAGTTTTGAGGCATTTACCTTGTGTGAGTCAATCTAGTATTAGTAGTTGCAATAAAGATGGTTGTGATATATGTTTCCGAGCACATCAACCTAGAACTAGTTTTCATAACAGTGATAGTCGAGCCAGTCGCATTTTTGAGTTAGTTCATTGTGATTTATGGGGTCCATACCGTACAAAGTCTTCATGCGGTGCCTCTTATTTTTTAACTATATTAGATGATTTTTCCCGCCTTTGTTTGGACCTATTTATTATATAATAAATTGGAGGTTGAATCTATGTTTTACGCACTTTGTGGCTTTGGTTGTGAGACAATTTAATCAAAAAATAAAATGTATCGTGGGTGATAATGGGCCCGAATTCAATTGTGCGAAGCATTATTTTGTGCAACAAGGAATCATCTTTCAAACTTCATGTGTGAAAACTTCCCAACATAATGGCAGGGTTGAACGGTTGCTCGTGCTTTGAGATTTCAGGCTAATCTGCCTTTAAGATTTTGGGGGGATTGTGTCCAGGCAGCTTGTCATTTAATTAACAGAACTCCATCTGTCATTCTTGATTATAAAACTCCTTATGAATGTTTGTTTGGGAACCCCCTATGATGACAGATATCCGTATTTTTGGTTGTTTGTGTTATGCCTATAATTTATATCATGGTGGTGATAAGTTTGCCAGTAGGAGTCGTAGATGTGTCTTTGTTGGCTATTCCTACACCCAGAAAGGATGGAAATTATATGACTTAGACACTAAGCAATATTTTGTCTCCCGAGATGTGAAATTTATTGAACACAAATTCCCATTTCGTGTGTCGACCCATTCTTAGGATTCGAATGACACTTTGTTGTGGATCTCGAGTATTGTGAGGAGGAGATTCTCATCCCTCGTGTTGTGGTTCCCGTGACGGATGAAGGGGAACATGATGCCACGGGGGTGGGGGGGCGGATGTGGGGGTGGCAGCCGATGCCAGCTCTCATCCTGCGGTTCGTGAGTTGCCTGGCGTGAGTGATCACGGCCAGTCGGATATTCCGGAGACTTGTGGGGCGCCACCACAAGGGAGGAGGTGTGATGATGGTGTGGAGAGTGGTGGACGGGTGTTGGGAAGGGGTCAACGTACCAAACTCCCCAAATAAAAGTACTTGAGGACTATGTGACTCATACTATAGTGAAAAAGAAAAGTTCATCTGCTCAGGCACCTTCTTCATCGACGTCCTCAGGTACTCCCTATCCTATTACACATTACGTTAGTTGTGAAAAGTTTTCTGATAAACATCGTAGATTTCTAGCTGCTATAACTGCAGGGAATCCTCCTAAGTCATTTAAAGAAGCTATGAAGCATGCGGGGTGGCGTAAAGCCATGGGGGGCTGAAATAAAAGCTACGGAGGATCAAGGCACATGGGAATTGCAACCTCTTCCTCTAGGCAAGAAGGCCTTGGGATGTAAGTGGGTGTATACAGAAAAATATGATAAGCAGGGAAAGTTGCAGCGTTTGAAGGCACGATTAGTGATATTTGGCCATCATCAGGTGGAAGGAATTGATTACAATGAAACTTTTGCTCCAGTAGCAAAAATGACCACAGTACGTACTTTCCTGGCCATTGCAGCTGTGAAAAAATGGGAAATTCATCAGATGGACGTTCACATTACATTTTTGCATGGAGATTTGGAGGAAGAAGTGTATATGAAAATCCCTCCAGGTTTTCAGGAAAGAAATACTAATCTGGTGTGCAGAATGAAAAAATCATTATATGGTTTGAAGCAGGCGCCTAGGTGTTGGTTTGCAAAATTGGCCACGTCTTTGAAAGCTTATGGGTTCAAGCAATCTTATTCTGACTATTCCCTGTTTACTTTGACTAGGAAAAATATCCAGCTGAACGTTCTTATTTATGTGGATAATATGATTATTGTCGGGAATGATCAGGAAGCATTGTTGAACTTCAAAACTTATCTCGGTAAATGTTTTAAAATGAAGGATTTAGGGGCTTTGAAATATTTCCTAGGCCTTGAAGTTGCCAGGGAGCCCCAGGGAATATTTATGTGTCAGAGAAAATATGCTTTGGATAAGGCCGACTTACTAGGTGCCAAGCCTGCTGAGTTTCCTATGGAGCAGCACCATCAGCTCGCTTTGGCTGATGGCCCTTTGTTAGATGATGCAGAGAAATATCGCAGACTGATGGGCAGATTGATTTATCTTGCTGTTACTAGACCTGATTTGGCATATTCTGTTCATATTTTGTCCCAGTTTATGCAGGAGCCTAAAGTTATTCATTGGGAGGCCGCTCTGAGAGTGGTTCGATACTTGAAGAAAAATCCCGGACAAGGAATATTGTTTCGTTCAGATAGTGATCTTCGTCTTGAAGGATGGTGTGATTCGGATTGGGCCAGTTGTCCTCCCACCCGGCGTTCCCTGAGTGGGTGGTTTGTATTGTTGGGATATTCTCCTGTCTCCTGGAAAACTAAGAAGCAACCTACAGTATCTCGCTCGTCTGCCGAGGCAGAGTATCGTTCTATGGCTGCCATTGTTTGTGAACTAAAGTGGCTGAAGCAACTGTTGGGTGATCTGGAAGTTCAGCATCGTGCGGGGATGCGATTATATTGCGATAGTCAATCAGCATTATATGTTGCCAGGAATCCGGTCTTTCATGAACGTACTAAACATATTGAGGCAGATTGTCACTTTGTTCGTGATGCTGTGACTGAAGGTCTTGTAAGTCCGTCCTATGTTCCTACAAAATTTCAGTTGGCGGACATTTTTACTAAAGCACTTGGTAGGAGTCAGTTTGAATTTTTGTTATCCAAGTTGGGTGTACGCAATTTGCACGCTCCAACTTGAGGGAGGGTGTTAGGACTCTAGTTAGTTTGGATATATTTTTGGAATAGGATTGTTATTCCGAATCTAGGTTGAAGTAGGACTCTTAGGTTGTATAAATATAGTTTGATGATCAATGAGAAGAACGAGAGAAACTGAACTAAATTTGACATGAGTTTGTTGTTCGACTTACATAATGAAAGATTGAGAATACTTGAGCAAAAGGTACGAATATGGATAATCTTCTCCTTCTATTGCTCAAAACTTTTGTTCATTATCTTTGGGCCGGCACTAAATTACAAATATGATAGTATTTGCACAAATTAATTCATACACACGTCCGTATGATGAGAATCATACGCACGATGAGCATGAATGACTATATTATGAACATAAAGACCAATACAAATGAGCATGTACCAACAAAGATGTACATATGTTCATTTGCCTTGTTATCCATGTACATTTGACTTGTTATCCATGTACATGTGCGTACCATGCTCTATGTACTAGCGTGGCACCATCTAGGCTTTGTAGTATTTATCGTTTTGGTAATTGAATGCATTTGTCATATCTCCGCATGTGCATGGTATAACCAATCTTTATTTTTCTTCATTCTTCGTTTGCGGTTTTCACCATTTACTCATTTGTAGTTATTCACATGACCAATGAACAAGAAATTAGGCTTTGGTTGAATCATACTTCACGGCACCCGGATTATGATAAAAAATTGTATTGGTAATTTGTTTGATGGTCAAACTTTTGACTCGATATGGTTTCTTATTCAAATAAATTAAAGTTTCCTTATCTTTCTCTTTCAATTCTTTTTCTTTGTTGAGAAAAATATCTATACTAGTCATTGGGTGGTTAAAATTTTGGTGATTTTCCATGTCTTAACGTATGTATAAGGTATATGGATTATGGGGTATAAGTCATAAGAGAGTGGAAATTAGTGGATTGGATAAAAAGAAAGTAAGGTTTTCACTTGTTTGATATGGGTGGGAAATAAGATAGGGATAAGATATAAAAAAAAACAAAATACTTTTACTGAATCCCCCTTCTCTCCATCCTCCTTTCTTCCTTTTTCGTGCACAAATTGTTTATTAATTAATAAATTGCAATACTTTTCCCCTAAAAAAAAGTATTCTCAATCTCTAAATATAGTCTGGATTTCTTTTTGGCCTAAGTATTAAGAAAGAAATCGTGTGTAGGACCTTAGTTGTATTAAATCATAATTAAATATAGAAGTTGATATACTTTTTATGAATTGTTTATTAAGGAGAGAGAATGTGGGTCATATGGGAAAGTGGGTGATATTATAAAAGTTGAAAGCAAAATAATATTTTAATTGGTGGACCCACACCAAATAAGGAAATGAAAAATCTATTTGAGACAAACATAAATTGAATAATGGGCACTCTATTTAGGGACGGAGGGAGTAATATGCAAGACCAAGTGAGATAAGAATCATTAATATGACAAGATCACCATTCATTATTGGATATCCCTACATGCTACAAATAAGTGTGATGTATTTATAAATTATAACTGTGTCACTTGTTTAATAAGCATAATGATGTAGACGACATTTAATCCTAGGACCTAGGTTATAGGTATTTCTCCTTATAAGACTTTACTAACTAAGCTAAATGACATTCACTAATATTATCTTGATGATAGTACATTCACAATCATCCATGTATAACGTCTAACCGTCTATACCTAATAAACATCATATTTCATCTGAAAGCAGGCCTGACCCTTAACATGTCCAAAGTGCGACATGGAGCAGGGCCTCACTTTCAAATGGGTCCCCAAATTGAAAAAAAATGTTCTTCAAACATAAAAGACATGAAGTTGATAGTCAAAATGTCTGCAAATTTTTTGAATTCAATTCTTCTTTGGAATGTATCGAAAAGATTTTGAAGAGAAAGGCTTAGTTTGATGCATGTTTATTATCCGGTTCACTTGCATATTTAGGTGGTTTTCTTTGAATTTTTTTTTTTTATTTGGGGCATTTTATTTTTAATATTAGCAGGCGCTCCAGTATTGTTCGGGGCGATCTTTGTCTGGGAGTGTCCAATAACACTAAGATAAAATAATGATGAAAAGAAAATTCTTAAAAAACAAGTGCTTGGTTCTTTGATTGACATGGAGTAAACAGGATAATATAAGCAAGTCTTACCTTCTTGAGTCCAGTAAGCAGAGTGAAGTCAATCTCATCTTTCTCTCCAATCACCTCTTTGATTTCTTCTCTTAATATACCTTGCCAATTTGGATACATAGCCAAAAGCATCAACGACCATGTCATTACTAACGCAACTGTCTCATGCCCTCCAAAGAAGAACGCCTTACACTCATCAATTAGTTCCCTGGTTGTCAATTTCCTCACATCATCCTCACCCTCCTGCAATAATCCTAGTAGATCGTCTTGAGGTTCAACCTTTCTTCTCCTTCTCGCGTTTATAATGGATAAAACTACGTCATCAATTTCTTGTTCTAGCCTTCTCACCTCCAAGGCTCCAAAGTATGTCTTATGGTCAACAAATGACCATAAGGAACTCCATCATAACGAGTGTGTGTGAACAATTTTATTTGCATTGCTCTTAACTTTTCAAACAACATCTGTCCCAATTCATTGCTGATTCCAAAATTAGTTTTGGCAATTATCTCCCCAGCTAGTATTGTTACTTCTTTCTCCATATCGAGTTCAAGCTTGCTCGAACTAGCAAGAAGAGTAGTCCATCGGTCTATCATCTTCGTTGTGATTCCCACCATTGAATTTGCCATGCCCTAAAGTTTCAAGAGCAATAATCAATTTATATATATACTTAGTCTTTTGGAGTATAACTTGTAAAGTTTCGTAAACATTTATTTTCTTATACTTTTTTTATTTTTTTTAGAGGCAACATTTGCTTTTTTTGTGGTGGATTAAAATAATCAGAATGTTGCATTAAAAAAGAACACAGGTAGTATATGATAAAAGATATAAATTATCTCCACAAGAAAAATGTATCCAAACTCTTTCAGTTCGTTTCTTTTTCTTTCCGAATCTCTCTATTTGAACAATGTGTAAAGATGATCAAGACATGTACCTTCAAGTTGTTGGAAGAGAAAGCCGGAGTAGCAATTTGCCTATGACGAACCCAAGTATCACCCTCAACCACGCTAAGACCATATTCTCCAAGGATGGGTCTCCTAACACTTCTAAACACATTAGGTTTACCCCAATTCTTGCCTAATACGCTTCCAGACATTTGCTTCAGGAATTCAGGGTCTGCTACATATAAAAACGGTTCAACTCCCATCCAGTAAGCGAACAATTTCCCTGCAAATCAACCATCAAAATCAATGTTAATTAGTTATATATATACTTAGTCATCATTATAATTGTCACCTTATTAATTATTATATGTATCTCTCAGTCTCTTATTAGTTTACTCACTTTCCTTTTTGGGTTTTCTTATTATAATCTTTTACATAGAGCATCATGTTTCTATTTGTCACTATCCTCTCTCTTTTTGACCCACGATAAATTAATACTTTCTCTTTCTGTTAATGATCCACATATTATTTCTCCTAAAACTATGTGTCTAAATAAGTAGTTAAACCAATAAGAGACGAATGGAGTATATGATAATAAATTATGCTTAAGATGCAGCTTTTGCCATTGAGCGAAATATGGTAGAGAAGAAGAATGGATGTCATGGGAGATAACTTCGGATGATGGAGATGATTTTTTTATCAACATCTTCTTCATATCACCCAGATTTCCCATAGGAAAACTTGGCGTTGGTCCTCCTCCTAGACCATTCTTTCGGAGCTTTCCCCGAGCTTGAATGGGTGAGAGATAACAAACATTGATCAACTTGCATAGCAAGATGAAGAAGAATCCATATACAAGCTGGTGAACAAGACTCATTTTCTCTTTCTTTTCTTTTCTTTTCCCTCTTTCTCTCTCCTTTTTTTTGGGCAACCTCTCTTCTTTTATTTCTCTCTAATTGTCCATGTGCATATATAGAGGTGCGACATGAATTCAAATCTTCTATCCCATATTTTGTGTATTATTTATGTGCCACTTATTCTAATTCCTTGATAATTATAATATATTTTTGAATTTTAACTTTAAATTTGGTGGCCTATAGTAATATTACCAACGAATAAAGTGGCACAATAGTGAAACACAAAAAGTGGCACTTAATATAATGATTGGTGCAAGATTACCCGGAGAACCCAAGATAAAATGCCAATAATTGGAGGGAAAAATTGACTTAAAATAATCTCAACTTTCACTAGTCTTCTCAAAATAATCCCATCTTTGAATTATTTCATAACAATCCCAACTTTTGAAGGGACCTTCTAAAAATAAGCTAATCTATCACTTTTCTTGCCTACACTAATCCATTTTAGGTCTATAATATATAGAAAATTAATAGTTCGGATTATTTTAAGAAAGTATCCCCAAAAGTTGGAATTATTCTAAAATATTCTAAAGTTGAGATTATTTTGGGAAAATAAAAAAGTTAAGGATTGATTATTCAAGTCAATTTTTCCGATGTTAACAACGCCTTAACTCTGTGTCTCGCATCACCTTCTATAATGTTAGAGGAACTTCTTTTATTTTGTTGGAAAAATGGATCAGAATACCCCCAACTTTGGATTATTTTTAAATACCCCCAACTTTGGGGGTGGTCCGCCAAAAATACACCCAGATGACTTGTAACCTGGTAGTAAGGTAATTTTTTTTTTCCATCCTCTACTTCTTCTTAATTCCTCCATTACAACCACCACCTAGCCACCCGGCCCACCTCCCACCGGCCCACACCCCATCCCCACCCCACCACCACCTTTGAACCCCCTCCCCCGACCCCACCACCACCTTTGAACCCCCCCCGACCCCGGCCACCACCTTTGAACCCCTCCCCCCGACCCGACCACCACCTTTGCCCCTCCCCCACCCAACGCCCGACCACCACCTTTGCCCTCCCCCCCCCCAACACCCGACCACCACCTTTGCCCTCCCCCCCACCCAACGCCCGGCCACCACCTTCGAACCCCTCCCCACGACCCCCCTCCTCATCCCCCGCAAACCCTCCCCCTCCCCCCACAACCCTCCCCACCACCCCCGGCCCGTGGCCTCCCCTCCCCCCGCCCCTTCGAATCCCACATCCCCCCCCCCTTCGAATCCCGCATCCCCCACCCCTCCCCCCCCCTTCGAATCCCGCAACCCCCTTCCCCCGCCCCTTCGAATCCGCATCCCCCGCCCCTCCCCCCCCCCTTCGAATCCACGGCCCCCCCCCCCGCACCTTCGAATCCCGCATCCCCCACCCCCTTCGAATCCCATGCCCACCACCCCCTCCCCTCACCCCTTCGAAAACGAACACGAATTAGTTGGTGAGAAATCGGGGGGTGCGGTGAGAAATCGGCTTAGGTTTAGGGTTTAGGAAGATGAGTGGCCGGTGGGATGGTGAGAAACCGAGAGGTGGTTGTTGGTGGGAGTGAAGGTGGTGACGAAGGTGGTAGGGAGGAGAGAGAAATGGTGGTGAGGGGAAGGTGGCGTGGGGGGTTGGGAGTGGGGGGGATGAGGAGGAGAGAGAAAGATGAAGAGGGGTGGGGGGGTTTTTGGTTAGCCAGTGGCCACTTGGGTAAATGGTGCATTTTTGGCGGACCTTCCAAAGTTGGGGGTATTTAAAAATAATCCAAAATTGGGGGTATCAGCGGACCAGCCAAAAGTGGGGGTATTCGATCCATTTTTCCTATTTTGTTTCTTGCATCATATGTACAAACATCTCTTGTAAAAGTAGTGTTTTTCCACTAAAAGTTCAGCATTTTATGCATAAGTCAGCACTAACTCTTAGTAAGAAATGCTAGCTCTTATTTCAGATATAAGTCTCCTCCTAACTCCAATTATGCGTTTCTGTTTCACATATAAGAGATGACTCGTAAAAGATTTTCTCCCATAAAATCCCCCATTATCAATAATTCGATCTCTTCCCAATAATCTTGTAAGAGATTGCAATGTTGATCCTCTTATCGACAATACGCTTGCAAGTTGATATGTCGTATTGTTGGTGGTGGTGGTCTGATGATAAAGACGATGTGTCAGTATCACCGTTAAGAGTCTAATGAAGTTGGACATATTTGGAGCCATTAATACTTTTTGGTGCCATCCTCCTTCGGACCTCTACTTAAGCTAGGAATGAGTGAATGACCATTCACCCCCACACCCTCCAAAAAAATACCTATAGGGGATTTAAGTCAGTAGTTATATATTCTGAAAAGTAGTGATGTTAAATAATAACACGTGAGTATTGACAAATCGATAGCCACATATGCAATTCTCAATCAACAAGGACAAATAATGTGATACTTTCTCTATTTCTCAATAAGTGAAATAAAAATGAAATGGATTTGTCATTTCAAGCTTGTTATGGTATCACTTATTGTGAAATCTATCTGAAATATATTAAAAGGCGTGCGCATAAACGAGACAATGTCCACGTGGCGTTCTCCCTAGGGAGTTTTAGTTAAATGTAATCCATGTATCTAATAAAAAATTTTTAGAAAATTGCGCGGTATAGGGTTTGATCACGAGGACCCCAAGTGCATATCCTTAAAGTCTTAAGTCTTAACCACTAGACTATGTTGTATTTAATGCTATTATTATAAAGTATTATATTAATAAATGAACTTTTCTTACCCGGGGCATAGCTCGGGCCTAATAACTAGCGTTTATATAAAAAAACGTGTCACTTATTGAGAAACAAGTTATATGTATTACACCATAACTTATTATGTAACAACATCTCACACGTGTGAACTCTTTCATGTCATTATTATAACTGACTTCTATGTCTTTTTTTTTAGCAACTCGGTTTTATGTCATTATTACTCATTTCTATATCATTATTACTAAGTTTTTATGTCATTTTTACTCACTTCTATGTCATTTTTCAGTAAAGTTGTATCATTTTCTCCTATTTTATCATTATTTGTCAACTCTTTATATACCTATATCATCATTCTTCATTTTTATGTCATGATTGGCATATTTCATGTCATTTTTGGTATGTCTCGTATCATGTTTTTATTATAAATTTGTTACATGTTAGTTTTAACTGAATTCTATGACATTGTTTAGCAAACTCGATTCTACGTCATTATTACTCATTTTGGTGTCATTATAACTCATTTTTACGTCATTATTGAGTAAATTTGTATCATTTAAATCTAATTTTATATTATTTGTCAATTCTTTATTTTTGTGTCATTATTGCTCATTTTCGTGTCATTGTAATTCATTTTTATGTCATTATTGGGCAAACTTGTATCGTTTAAGCCTACTTTGATATTATTTGTCGATTCCTTATCTCTGTGTGACAATTACTTATTTCTATAGCATTTGCAGGCCAGACATTTGAGAGTAGGGGGGAAAAGGTAAGGGGATTTCTTACCCTGAAGTATTGCAGGGAAGATTCGACCTTGTGACCTTTAAGGTTACAAGGTAAAACCCCAACCAACTACATCTCAAACTAGCTTGAAAATGGTGGTATATATAGTAAACTCTCTTATTGTATCTTTAGGCACTGCAAAATTGAGAGTATGATAAAAGATATTTCATTTGTTTCTAAACATTCATATCTCAAGTACTAGATTTGAGCCCGTGCCATGCACGGTTGTGGTTATGTGTGTGTATATGTGTGTATGTCTATATATATAATGTTAATGTATATATTAATAAATACTTGGTGAGATTATAGTGATGTAGATGCAGCATCCAAATTTATATTTTGATTAAAGATTAATATTATAACTTCTATTAACTTTGATTTTGTTATCATCACGTAAGAAATTATTAAACTTGACGAATGATCATATCTATGATTATAAATTAATAAAAAAGTTATAGCGTTACATAAAATAATTAATATGTAATTATATAAAGGGCTAGGTAGTTAGCTTGCACTTAGCAAATTGGTAGAGAGTATAGACTTTTGATTGGAAGGGATTTTATATTCTTTAAGATTGAAAATATCTATGTCAACTTTTTTAGTACCCTATTACTACGATCGATAAAATCTATTACCCGATTTGAGGGTACCCAAAATTTTCAAGGTTAGATTAGGGGTCATGTTATCAACTACCCACCAAATAAAATTCTAGTTTTGAACACCTTTATATACGTAATCCTAATACTTTCTCCGTTCTAAAATAAATGAAACACTTTTCATTTTAGGTCGTTCCAAAATAAATTAAATGTTACTTTATTTGGTGTTCACTTCTCTCTATCTTTCTCCTCATCACATGTATCCCTCTTTTTATTTCTCTCTCTCCTTCTCTCTCTCTCTCTCTCTCTCTCTCTCTCTCTCTCTCTCTCTCTCTCTCTCTCTCCTCCTAAATCCCCATGACAAGGCCTTATGTTTCGTTTAAAATATAACGGAGGAAGTATAAGTATATAAATATGGGTTCAATTTTAAAGTGCATTTCGAGTCGGATTCAACAGTATAGACATTATAATTTTCTAAATTGTATAATTGAAGTTATGAAATATAATAGTCCCTTGTAGTTTATTGAGAATCAAATTCGATCTTTTAATTATCCAAAACTCTAATTATCGGTTTTTATTATTTTAAGATTACAATATTAAATATATATAATAACATGCAATCCTATATGGCGCTCTGAATGCTCATGAGAAAAGGCTCATTTAAATTTATATATTAGATATATCATGAAAATTAGTACCCCTCTATCTTGATTTGATTATCACCAGTGACGGAGCCAAATAGTAACAAGGGGTGGGAGAGTGAGGGATAGCTTATTTGGTTAAAGTTTCTCTCCGGTTCAAGAGATCCAGGGGATCGACTCTCTTCTCTTGGCTTTGTGGCCTCTCTAACACCAAAAAGAAAATAGTAACAAGGGGTGGCAAATAAAAGGAAAGTGTGTGGCAATGGTCCAGACTGATAGAATATATGTAAATAATCTTGTATTTATTTAGCATATATTTAGATGTACATGTATTAGGTAGTTTTCTTAATTCTAGCCTAAATCATAGCAATTGCAATTAACTTGTATATCTTTGACCCTTTCATTATGGAATAAACCAAGGATCATAATCTTTCATGGTATTAGTTGCTTTGTGCAGGCGTGGATTTTTATTCCTTTAATGCCTATACGCGGTGTGAGTGCGTTTATTTGACTACCCCATTGTTAAGGTTTTATTTAAAATTTGTTTTGAAGTCGCCAATAATTCATTAAAGGAAGAATCATAAACCTAATTGGATATTGAAACGGTAGGGACATCTTAGGGACTTATCCAATGTAGATTTCCCCGTCATGACTCCATAGATGGTCATGAACCAAAAATTGAGTTCGGGGGTGAGGGTACAACACAGTCAGGAACCATGTTACCCATTGTTGGCCTCTACTAAATATCGATTCACAACAGATTTTATGCCAAAAAATAATCAAATAACGTTTTAAGCACCCTAAAAATATTTAGTCTAGGTTGGTTCAGGAAACACATAAAAAGACTAATTATTTAGTGACAAGTTATTAAGCAATCGTATTACAAGGTTCCTAATAGGTTGTCCAAATTATCTGAATTAATTAGAATAGTTTTTTAGGTCTTGATTAGCAATAATAACATGTGGGTGATAAAAGCTACGGGGACAATCATAATAACATGAATAATAAATAAAAAAATTAGAAAAGAAAATAATGCGGGGACTTCGTATAATATATACAATCTTTTACGATCGTAGGGACGAGTTAACAATCTACATCATGAATAGAATGTTAGTAAGCTTGAAAATAATAAAAATAAATAAAGAAAGCAAATAAAGTTAGTTAATTTAGTTAACCCTCAGAAATTATAGCACCATCCGGGGTCGTTGATTTGTACGGATCTTGGAAAATTGAATTGTACGAGTCTTGAAAACCCTTTTGTATTTGCGTTTGTTTTGGGCGTGATTAATGGTGCACGTTTGATGATTTTATGGTGATGTGCGAGTGTTTTATTGTATTTTGACTTGTGCGAGTTTTTGATGAATTATAGAGGGAGTATGATAATCAGGAGGCGTAGAGGATGATTAGGTGTAGAGTGTTGGTGCTGGTGATCAGGTTGTGATGATGATGTGCGTGGGTGTATGATGAATATATGTGGCGAGGGATTTGAAGGTGTCAGCAGGTAGGGAGATTTTGCGAGGAATGTTTGCTGAGGGAGATTGGTGAATTTGCAGTGAGTTGTTGTTGTGATGAAGTATTGTGAAGGATGTGTCGTGAGAAAATTTGTTAGGAGGTTCCGAGAGATCGTGAGATTAGATTAAAAGGTGAATATATAGGTTTAGGTAGTTGGGTTGCAACAGGTTTTTTTGAAAGATAATAGATTTCTAAAAGATTTTTATTACAAAAGATTTTAGAAAAGGGTTAGATAAAAGATATTTAAAAACACTTTGGAGAAAAGATTATTTATATAAAAGATATTTTTATTAATAAAACTAATTAATAAAATTAACTAATTCTATTAATTAGATTGGGCTAGAAAAGCGGTTTTAAAAAAATTGGGCTTTCATAGAACTATTTTTAAAAGGTTTTCGAAAATGGGCCTTTAAAAAGTTATTTTAAAACGTTTTATAAAGTGGGCTTAGTAAAACTACATATAAAAAAGGTTTTCGAAAATGAGTTAATAAAACAAGCTAGAAAATGGATTTGGGCTTAAAATATTTTCTTTTAGACTCGTTCTTTATTCTTTCCTCGATCCGGACCAATTGGAGCGGGAACTGGTCATCATAGGGTACTAAATGGGGAGACACGATTATGTGTCTACAGAAGCCCTCACTTTGACTGAGGTTTGTAAAACCAAAAGTCAAAGTATACGTGTCGAGACGGAGAATGATTTCAGATGCTCTGCAATCCAAAATCACTCTTTTGCGCCGGTACCTGCAAAATAAGCAAAAGCTTCAGGAACAGACATGTGTGAAACATATTTGCAAAATAATTGTTAATTTGCAAAAAATGAAATGATAGGTGGGAAAAAGGAATCATGAGCTATTATGGTCCGGCTCATGTCGGAGTAGAGTTTTTGGCCTGCTCCATGGCAATATGTGTAGAGCCTTTGTCCCGCTCCAACGCAATTGTTGTAGAGTTTTTGGCCTGCTCCAAGGCAATAGGTGCGAAGTGTTTGGCCTGTTCCAAGGCAATGGGTGAGGTTGATTTGAAGTGGTCTGCAGACCTAACGGTTTGTCACCCGTTATTGACGGTTTGTGTCCCAAGCAATGTATGCTGAAAATTTGTAGAGCGGCAAGATTGTATTTTTGTAAGCTTTTGAAAGTTCGTTGGTTTGTCGCGCGCAATGTCGACGCGTAACGAATATTTGAAATTAAACGTGTGGGTTCCACTTGGTTAAGAAGCCCCCAAGCGTGATGTATAGGACTGTACGCCGGACACACGGAGCTGCGTTTGGCGTTGGATCTTTGCGCGGGGCCGCGATTTCTTTGCGTGCGATGTCGTAATAAATTTTTGAAATCATTTGGAATTAAGCGTGTGGGCTCCATCTGGCTAAGAAGCCCCCAAGCGTCTTTGTACGGGGCGTGCGCCGAGACGCATAGGCATGCGCTTGGCCTTGGATGTTGCGTTGGCCGCGCCTTGCTGCATGTGGCACAGCATTGTCGGTGCGGTTGGACGCACCATGTATATAGCGCTTGTTGCTAATTTGTAATGGTCCCTGAGACCTTGGCGAGTATAACTCGTATAGAGTCGTTTAATATTTGGTACCGCAAAGACAACTAACACACATATATACAGACAAACACCTAGGGGACATGCATGTGTCCCGTGATGTGGGTGCCAGTGTATGGATAGGAAAAGACTCGACTTATAAAAAGTGACCTCTAACACTCTAGACTTAAAGGTGATATCGTGTGTGCATACGTGTGTTGTGTGACTCGATGATTGATGATATAATTATATGGCTAAAGACGAATGATGCAATGTTTGACACAATGTTTGGATGATGTAGTTATGCAATGCAAATGCAGATGTGACGCTAATGCAGAGATATGACACTAATGCAGATGATATGATTTGATGATGTGATCGTTCCATTAGAAGCTCAAATTTTGTTAAGAAAACTATTTTTTGAAAGAAGAAGAAATGGGAAGCCCCTAAGGATGATCCATGTAGGTTATGTTTGATTCCAAATGTGTTGTAGTTGTTACGGGCCTAAGTGAGCCCATAAAACAATTAGGATTTCGTATAGATCTGGAGCCCACAATTTTTTGTATGGACTCGAAATGAAGTCTTTATCAAGGTACACATGGAGCCTATGAAAAAGGAGAGATAGGAAGCCCCCCAAGGATGATCTGTTGGATTTGAAATGCATTGTAGCACAAGCTTTTGTAACACTTGAGTTGTATATGGTTCGAGTTTTGTAACCTAAGGGCCTAAGCGAGCCTATAAATAGATGCAGTCTTGTATCAGTGTGGGTTTTAAAACCCAAGATTTCATGTATGGACTCGTAATGAAGTCCTTATTACGATAGACTTGGATTTGGAGCCTATGATTTTCTGGGTGGAACAGTGATGAAGCCTCCAGTAAGATGGAGTTTATGTAGTACTCAGCTTGATTGCTTGATTTTGAAGATATCTCGTCACGCTTAGCGGAAGTTTCGACCGAAGATTCCATATAGAGTTCCTAAGGTGAGAAGACAAGAAAGGCCAAAGAAAGGAACACTCGAAAGATGAGGCGCGGTCATAGCGCTGAGTGTTGAAAGATTTTGCTAAGGTTGGCTTAGAAGCAATAATGTGGCTTAGAAAAAGGAAGTGATTAGAATAAGAAAAGGCAGAGTCAAAATGAATCGACTCACGCAATGAGGTAGGCTGATGATGCAGGTTTAAATCCCAGTCTAGTTCTAAGGGTAGGGGATAAGGATTGAAAACTCATGATTTGGGAGATCGCGCTTTTCTCATGGGTCTAGGCGAGCCTTAAAAATATGTTGTGAATTAAAATGGCCGGGTCTCAAAAGAGGTTGCCTACGTATCCATGATGGAATCAGGCCAGTCGTAGCTCTTAACATTTTAATTGGTGGCCTAGCATTTTGCTTTGGAGCCATTTGCAATGAACTTAAGCATTGAATTGTAAGAGGTTTTTAGCAAGGGTGGATAATGATGTAGGTTTGGTTTGGTTTAAAGCGGTCGAACCTCAAGGTGAGGTTTCCTACGTATCTTTAGCATAATCAGACCATTCGTAGTTCAGGCCAATGAATGTGAAGGTGCCCTGACTTTTTACTAAGTCGCCCTTTTGGGGTTTTCGACCTAGCGGGCTTTGGTTTGTCTTTTATGGCTTATTGGAATGCAGTGTGCATGGTTGCTTGAGCGAAGGTTTATTATGGAGGTATGATTTGACTTGTAATGGTTTTTGGTTACGGAGGTCAAGGCCTTTGATGAAGTTGGAGGTTTAGAATTGAAGGTTGAAGGTTTTGAAAGAAGTACCTTTGACAAAGTTATTGATAGGCTTATTTGCAACACTTCTTCCTTTTTTTTTTATATATATATATTTTGCACTTTTTGCGTGATTTTTTTTTTTTGCTTTTGCTTTGATTTTTCTTGTTGCTCTTTTTTTTTTACCCTTTATATTGATGTCAAATATACTTCCCATGAGGTAGGTTAAAGGGAGAGTGGTGTTATGTATTTAGCTTGAAATAGAGGAATAGTTGTAGGGAAAGGGAGGAATGCCTCTTTTATATATGTCATTTGTTCATTGCCTTTATTAGAATAGTCATGAGAATGAGAAATTCATTTATTTTAAGGCGACAATCGTGATTTTCATTGATGCTCATTAGTGCAAGGTTAGAAAAGAAATACTCATTTATTATTTGAAAGTTATGAGTACATGCAATAAAAAGGGAAATCCTATGTTAGACTGGGTAAAATGAGAGAGATGAAATCATAGGTCTAGGCTCCCACATTGCGCATGACAAGCGACCTTAAATCTGGGGCATTTTCGTAGTAGGAGAGATCATGTCTTGTATGAGGTTCTTGAGGACCCAACATTCAGACGTTAAGTGTCCTTTACCTTGATGATACTTGCAATATGAATTTGGATTCCACTTTTTGGACTTCTTCTTAAAAGGTGGTTCTGGTGTCTTATAATTTGCACTACGATTCTCTTGAATAACAGGGTAGTGTGCCTCTAGTCTGGCGACACGTGCTACAAGATATACTAGTATACTCGTCAACTCATCAATCTGCTCTTGAAGTGTTCTTGACATGTTGCGTATTTCCTACAATGGATCATCCAACAGGAGATTAGAGATGGATTGATGATGGAAAGAAAGGAATGGAATAGGATGGGAGAATATATGTTTGTTTTAAAAAAGTTGAGCTTCTAGGAACAAAATAGCATTTCCTAAATGAATGATATATTATATTATTTCTTTTGGATTTTTTTTTGTGGATGCACCTAGACCGAACGCATGTATGCTTGACTCTTTTGGATCCACTTAGACCCTAATGCGTATATGCATGATTTTTTTGGATGCACTTAGACCTCAATCTATGCGTTCGAACCTGTAAAGGCTGCCTACACATCCCAAAAGAGGGAATCAGATCGCTTGTAGTTCAGGACTACTAAATGTGGAATGCATGAAATGCAATGGAGAGTATGGATGTAATGAGACTCCTATGGACTCTAGTTATGCATGAGGTGTATGAATGATGGACTATGCAATGCAAATGAATTCTAGTGTAAATGCAGTTCTAATTGATATGGAATTCTAATGACTTCACAATCCTAAACTTGATAGACTTCTAATGACGTTAGAATTCTAGATTTGATGAACTTTCAAGGATGCTAGACTCCTAATATGCATGAGACTCTAGTGGACCTAGACTCCTAAAATGAATGGAATTCAAGTAGTTTTAGACTCCTAATATGGGCGGAACTCTAATGGATTCGAGATCCTAAGATGAACAGACTTCTACCAAATTTAGGCTCCTATTAATCTATTATGCATGGACTTCTATGGATTATAGAGTTCTAATTAAGATGGAAAGAATTCTAACGACCCTAGACTCCTTAGATGGGTGAACCTAGACAGAGTTAAGACTCCTAACATGGATAGAGTTAGACGGGGTGAAGAACTCTAAATGGAGTGAAACTGGATGAATCTAGACATTTGGGTCAGACAGACTTCTAGTGCAGTTAGAATTCCTAAGCGGGTGAGACTTTTACAACAAGATGGATGCTAAAAGGAATCCTAAATGATGTGCACATAAAGGATGGATAATATACATGAAAAGATAGGATTTAGGATGATGGATTTTTGAAAAAGATATGAGATAGGAAAAAAAAATGGGGATTTTTTTTTTTGAAAAAAAAGGTGGAGATAGAATTTTTGAAGTAGATAGGAGATCGAAGATGGGATGGAATTTTGAAAAAGATAGGAGAATGATTTTTTTTTTTTTTAATAAAAGATGAGGATGAATTTTTTTTAAAGGATGGGGATATAATTTCGAAATAGATAGGAAATAGGGATTGAAAAAAATATGAGATAAAGTTTTCGAAATAGATTAAGATATTAAAAAAAATGGAGATTGCACGATGAAGCAAGCTTGCAGGCGAGCTGCGCACAATGCAAGGGACTCAGCCTTATTGCGCAGATAGCAATGAGGAGGCGTGGCGGGCAGGACGCGGAAGAGAGAGCGCGCAGATCGCATCATGGGTCGTGGGACGCAACCAAGTTGCGTCAGACGCTGATAGCGTGTGCCAAGCGCAGCTTAAGCTTTTTGTTCTTCGCGATCATTAGTTCGATTGTTTAGACTCGAAACATCGGTAATACGAATAAATTAATGACACGCACACACAAATATGCAGAAGTTGGATAATAGTATGTAAAATTTCAACCTAAAGTCAAGTTCTACGTTTCAAACTATGGTCAGGTTTAGGTTAAGGCTGCAAAGGGTCCATGACTAAGAGATTAATCCCACGCTTCGTACCCCTACTTAAAGAGGTGGCCACGTGTAAGACGTACTACAGTTCTCAAGTCAGGAACAAGAGAACAATGTCATGGTTGGGTAGGTTTGCTTATAACTAAGATTCAACACTATCGCTCATGAAGCATTCTGAAAGGACAAAGCGCACACCCCCCGGGGTGACCTCACACATAGAACATGTGCTAATGAGGCAAGGTAGATTGTCCTTATAGTGGCTGAACAAAAGCCATTGCATATGCAAAACCTGTATATTATTCAAAGGCATAAAATAAGAATGAATCATATTTTTCAAGTTTCACCCACTCATTTTAAAAAAAATTAAAATCTTCCCCAGTGAAGTCGCCAAATTGTCGGCTTGGATTTTTATTCCTTTAATGCCTACACGCGGTGTGAGCGTGTTTATTTGACTACCCCATTATTAAGGTTTTATTTGAAATTCGTTTTGAAGTCGCCAACAATTCTTTAGAGGAAGAATCATAAACCTAATTGGATTTTGAAACGGTAGGGACATCTTAGGGACTTATCCAATGTAGATTTCCCCGTCATCACTCCATAGATGGTCAGGAACCAAAAATTGAGTTCGGGGGTGAGGGTACAACACAGTCAGGAACCATGTTGTCCATTGCTGGCCTCTACTAAATATCGATTCACAACAGATTTTATGCCAAAGAATAATCAAATAATGTTTTAAGCACCCTAAAAATATTTAGTCTAAGTTGGTTCAGGAAACACATAAAAAGACCAATTATTTAGTGACAAGTTATCAAGCAATCGTATTACAAGGTTCCTAACAGGTTGTCCAAATTATCTGAATTAATTAGAACGGTTCTTTAGGTCTTGATTAGCAATAATAACATGTGGGTGATAAAAGCATGCAGGACAATCATAATAACATGAATAATAAAAAAAAGAAAAAAAGAAAATAATGCAGAGAGTTCGTATAATATATACAATACTTACAGTCGTAGGGACGAGTTAACAATCTACATCATGAATAGAATGTTAGTAACTTCAAGAAAATAATAAAAATAAATAAAGAAAGCAAATAAAGTTAGTTAATTTAGTTGGCCCTTCGAAATTATAAGCCATCGGAGTCGTTGATTTGTACGGATCTTGAAAAATTGAATTGTACGAGTCTTGAAAACAGATTTGTATTTGCGTTTGTTTTGGGCGTGATTAATGTTGCACGTTTGATGATTTTATGGTGATGTGCGAGTGTTTTATTGTATTTTGACTTGTGCGAGTATTTGATGAATTATAGAGGGAGTATGATAATCAGGAGGCGTAGAGGATGATTAGGTGTAGAGTGTTGGTGCTGGTGATCAGGTTGTGATGATGATGTGTGTGGGTGTATGATGAATATATGTGGCGAGGGATTTGGAGGTGTCAGCAGGTAGGGAGATTTTACGAGGGATGTTTGCTGAGGGAGATTGGTGAATTTGCAAGTGACTTGTTGTGATGAAGTATTGTGACGGATGTGCCGTGAGAAAATTTGTTAGGAGGTTCCGAGAGATCGTGAGATGAGATTAAAAGGTGAATATATGAGGTCTTAGGTGGTTGTTTCGGCTCAAAAAAAAAAATATATATATATATATATATATATATATATATATATATATATATATATATATATATATATATATATATATATATATATATATATATATATATATATATATAGGTTTAGATAGTTGTGTTGCAAAAGGTTTTTTGAAAGATAATAGATTTCTAAAAGATTTTTATTAAAAAAGATTTTAGAAAAGAGTTAGATAAAAGATATTTAAAAACACTTTGGAGAAAAGATTATTTATATAAAAGATATTTTTATTAATAAAACTAATTAATAAAATTAACTAATTCTATTAATTAAATTGGGCTAGAAAAGCGGTTTTAAAAAAATTGGGCTTTCATAGAACTATTTTTAAAAGGTTTTCGAAAATGGACCTTTAAAAATTTATTTTAAAACGTTTTATAAAGTGGGCTTAGTAAAACTAGTTATAAAAAAGGTTTTCGGAAATGAGTTAATAAAACGAGCTAGAAAATGGATTTGGGCTTAAAACATTTTATTTTAGACTCGTTCTTTATTCTTTCCTCGATCCGGACCAATTGGAGCGGAATATTGGTCATCAGAGGGTACTAAATGGGGAGACACGATTATGTGTCTACAGATAGGGAAAATTTCCTCTCCTCTCTTCACTCACTCTTCCGCCATTTTCCCTTGCGTGCCACCACGCAACCACCAACTGTGGTGTTTCCACCACCGTGCCCTCCCTCTTTATCTTCCTTCTTTCTTCATTTTTTTTCTCTTCCTACTTTGCCTACAATGTCTGACAAATTTCACCCGGCTATTGTCGTCTCAAACATAAAATCCCATGTCACCATCACTCTCAAGATGGACAACGTCCAATATGCGACATGGGCAGAGCTCTTCAAGGTCCATTGTCGTTCCGTAAAGGTCCTTCATCACATCATTCCTCCACCAAAGGATACTCCAATTTCTGAACCCACCACTGATGCGGAAAAAGAATTATGGAGTACACTTGATGCAACGGTTTTAGGTTGGATCTATTCTACCATCTCTGAAGATCTTCTCAACACAATTCTAGAGCCCGATTCTACTGCCATGGATACTTGAAATCGGTTACGTGACATTTTTCAAGATAATAAGCATTCTCGTGCCGTTACTCTTGAACAAGAATTCTCTCCTACAAACATGGCGGATTTTCCCAATGCATCCGCATATTGTCAGCGGCTCAAGGTTATCTTCGATCAACTCAAAAATGTCTAGGCACTTAGGTATCCTAACAACCGGCTAGTTTTGCAAATGGTTGCCGGCCTCACCATGGCTTACAACAATGTTGGCACCCTCATTCGTCAAAGTGACCCATTACCACCATTCTACAAAAAGCCCGGTCTATGCTCATTTTAGAAGAGGTCGGATTTACAAAGCAAGCCGCCACCACCGGCGACTCCGCCATGGTTGTTCATCAATCCGAATATTCCTCCTCTCATTCGGATTCCAACAACAACAACAAAGACAAAAAAAATAACAAAAAAAATAATAATAACAAAAAAGGTGGTGGTGGCAAGGGTGGTGGCAAAGGCGGTGGCCGGAGCTCCGACGGTAGTGGCGACAGTGGGGCTGGCGGCAGCAGCTCCGGCGAATCCCAGCAGCAGCAGTGGGGCCAGGCTGCACAGTGGACTCCTCCCCCCAATATGTCTCCTTGGCAGTGGGGTTATGTGCCTCCATGCCCATTTCCTTCCAACTGGGCCAGGCCCATTTCTTTCCCTCCAAGGCCAATGCAGCAGACTCACCAATCTATCCTTGGGCCAAGGCCAAGGCCAAGGCCACAGCAGGCCTACTCTACCACAGCTTCTCCCACTGACATCGAGGCTACCATGCACACTCTTGGACTCACTCCACCGGATCCCACATGGTACATGGACACCGGGGGCAACGTCTCATATGACGTCCTCTCAAGGTACGTTCTCCCAATTTTTTAATTTGAGCAATAATCGTGGTATAATTGTTGGAAATGGTCATTCTATTCCGATTCGTGGTTATGGTCATACACACTTACTCTCTCCCAACCCACCCCCTTACTCTTAAAAATGTTCTTCATGCTCCCCAAATTATTAAAAATCTTGTATCTGTTAGAAAATTAACCAGTGATAATTCAGTGACTGTTGAATTTGACCTTCTTGGTTTTTATGTTAAGGATTTTCGGACGGGATACCTTTAATGAGATGTGAGAGTCGGGGCGAGCTCTATCCTATCACCACCTCCACATTCCAACAATCTTCATCAGCTTTTGCCGCTTTAGCACCTTCTATATGGCATGAGCGTTTGAGTCATCCGGGAGCTCCTATTTTACATTCTCTAAGGCAAAATAAATTTATTGAGTGTAATAAATCTAGTACTTCTACTTTTTGTCACTCATGTCCCTTTGGAAAACATGTTAAGTTATCGTTTGTTGCTTCACAATCTTGTACTTTAATGCCATTTGATATAATTCATAGTGATCTTTGGACATCACCCGTTTTGAGCTCTTCGGGCCATCGTTATTATATTATTATGTTGGATGACTACTCTCAATTTTTGTGGACTTTTCCTTTATCTCACAAATCTCAAGTATACTCCACATTTCAATATTTTAGAGCTTTCATTTGCACTTAATTTGAACGGGAAATTAAAAATGTTCAATGTGATAATGGTAAAGAATATGACAATGGTCCTTTTCAAACTTTTTGTAAAGATAATGGCATCTCTTTTCGCTTCTCTTGTCCTTACACCTCCTCACAAAATGGGAAAGCCGAACGAAATACGAACCATTAACAACATTGTCCGCACACTTCTTGCTCATGCATCTTTACCTCCCTCTTTTTGGCATCATGCTCTACAAATGGCTACCTACCTTCTTAACATACTTCCCAACAAAGCTTTAGCCTACCAATCTCCTCTTCAAATTCTATATCATAAAAACCCTTCATACTCTCATCTACGAGTTTTCGGGTGCTTGTGTTATCCCATCATACCTTCCACCACCATAAACAAGCTTCAACCCCATTCAACCCCATGCGTGTTTTTAGGATACCCCGCTAATCATCATGGTTACAAATGTTATGATTTGTCACCAAATAAAATAATCATTTGTCGCAATGTCATTTTTGATGAGCAAACTTTTCCATTTGTTAAACTGCATTCAGCTCAAACACACACATATCACTTCTTAGATGAGGGTCTCTCTCCTCATTTTTTTTATTCTTTTGGCTCACCTTCTGAGCCCAATCCTCCTCTCACAAACACAACCCAAAACCCCCTCTCTCCTAGGTGTGTCCTCACCAGTGGGCCTGCCCCACGTAATTGTCTACCCTCCCCTCAGCGTGTATCTGTTGGGCCTGACCCAGCTCCTTAACTCCCCTCCCCTCCCCTCAGCGTGTATCTGCTGGGCTTGACCCAGCTCCTTCCCTCCCCTCACCTCAGCGGGTGTCTGCTGGACTAGCCCACGCGTCCCCCCTCTTCTCCTATGCACACGCCCCTTTCTCCTTTGGGCCAGCCTGACTCCCTGTACAGCCCACATGCCTCCTCACATCAAAACACTCTACTGGACTCGTGTCACACAACCTCCCTCAACCCATTCATCCTCCCTTAGTCCACCGTGTCATTACTCGCAGCCAACGGGGCATTGTCAAGCCTAATCCTAAATACAATCATCACACTCACGCCACAAAATCTCCCCTACCCCACAATCCCGTGTGTGCACTTAATGACCCGAATTGGAAAATGGCCATGGATGATGAATATAATGCTCTAATTAAAAATCATACTTGGGATTTAGTACCTCGTCCTCCTAATGTTAATGTGATTCGGTCTATGTGGATTTTTCGTCATAAAGAAAATTATGATGATTCTTTTGAGAGGCATAAAACCCGTCTTGTTGGTGATGGAAAACACAACAGGTTGACATTGATTGTGGCGAAACTTTCAGTCCTATGGTCAAACCGGCCGCCATCCGCATTGTGCTTAGTCTGGCTCTATCAAAAAATTGGTCCATTCATCAGCTAGATGTCAAATATGCATTCCTGTATGGTGCTCTAAATGAAACCGTGTGCATGCATCAGCCCATGGGTTACAAAAGCCGATCTCATCCGGATCATGTTTGCTTGTTACGAAAGTCATTGTATGGCCTCAAACAAGCCCCCGTTCCTGGTACAAACGGTTTTGCGAGATTATGTCTCTAATATTGGTTTCTCTTATAGCCGTTCTGACAACTCTCTCTTCATATTTCGACGGGGCAATAAAATGGCCTACATTCTTCTCTACGTCGACGACATTATTCTCACAGCATCTTCTGATACTCTTCGGAAATCTATCATGGCTCTTCTTGGTTTCGAGTTTGCTATGAAAGATTTGAGGCCCCTTAGCTACTTCTTGGGCATTGCAGTCACTCGGCATTCCGGGGGTCTATTTCATTCTCAAAAGAAGTATCTTTGAAGAAATCATAGAACATGATGGCATGTCCTCATGTAAACCATCTTCCACTCCAGTTGACACTAAGCCAAAGCTTAACGCAGTCACCAGTACTCCGTATGAGGACCCCTCTCACTATAGGAGTCTTGCAGGCGCCCTTCAGTATTTAACTTCACCAGACCGACATCTCCTATGCAGTCCAACAAGTATGTCTCTTTATGCACAACCCTATAATTGACCACATGAATGCACTCTAAGGCATTGTACGGTACGTCAAGGGCACTTTGGATCTTGGCTTGCATCTTTATCCATCCTCCACATCCACTCTCATCTCTTATATGGATGCGGATTGGGGTGGGTGTCCTGATTTTCGCCGTTCTACATCTGGGTACTGCATTGTTCTAGGTGACAATCTTCTTTCTTGGTCCTCCAAATGGCAAGCTACTTTGTCTTGCTCTAGTGCCGAGTCTGAATACAGAAGTGTGGCTAATGTAGTATCTGCATCTTGTTGGTTACGCAACCTCTTACTCGAGCTTCATTGTCCTATGCACAAGGCTACCTTGGTCTATTGTGACAACGTGAGCGCCATCTATCTCTCTGGGAACCCAATTCAACATCAACGAACCAAGCACATTGAAATGGATATTCACTTTGTTCATGAAAAGGTTGTCCATGGTGAAGTTCGTGTCTTACATGTCCCATCTCGCTATCAAATAGCGGATATCTTTACTAAAGGTCTTCCCCTTATACTTTTTGAAGATTTTCGGGACAGTCTAAGCATTCGCAAACCTCCCGCTTTAACTGCGGGGGATGTGATAGAATATATGTAAATAATCTTGTATTTTTATAGCATATATTTAGATGTACATTTATTAGGTAGTTTCCTTAATTTTAGCCTAAATCATAGCCATTATTGTAACTTGTATATCTTTGACCCTTTGGTTATGGAATAAACCAAGGATCATAATCTTTCACAGACCAAGCTCTAATTGAACTTTTTCCCTCTTTCTCTATGGAGTATTCCCTCTATTTTTATCATTCCCACTTTCTTGTGTGCGTCTTTCATTGCACGTGTTTGAACTTAAATGTCTTTCATTATATATTAGTAAAAATTATAATGATTGATTATTAATAAGATATTGATTGAGACGAATCAAACAAGACCCCACATGACTACATTTTTTTTTTACAAATTTTGAGAAATTGAGGAGATTCTCTCTAAGTATTAATAGTGTCAAGATTCCAAATGAGGAAAAAACTGAGGGAGTATTTGCAATCTGCAATGCCATGGTAGTGTAGCCTTCACCCTTCGAGTCTTCACGAATCAAGAGTTGTGTTTCCTCCTTGTGCAGTTGTGCCCTTGCAGGCCAGCCAGAGGTCTTGGCTCGTGGAGCTATAATTTTGGTTACCGGTTTCTCCCTTGAAATTATAGTTGGTATGACTTGTTAATTAGTAAATTGTGAATAGAATCTATGGATTTATGATTTTTGAGTTGGTAAATTGCTATTGTCTGAATTTATAGAGAGCTATATTTTGTGCAAATTGTCATTGAACTATAATTTGTGTGAATTGCTAGTGAATTATGGTTTTCTAAATTATTAATGAATTGTTAATTGTGAAAATTTTTAATGAATTTTGATTGTGTGAATTATTAGCAAATTACTTTTATGGGTATAAGTTTAGTGTTGTGTAATTTATATTTAGATGTAAACCTTGATGCCATTTTAAATCGATTCTAAATTGTGAGAAGTCCATGTGAGCAATTGTAATTTTATTTTCTTAAAGTAAAACCTGATGCGATTGTTGATCGTTTCCAAAATTTAAGAACTTGTCGTGAACAATTGTGATTTTCTTTAATTTAAAGTACTTCGAGTTATATATGGATTTTGTAACATTTTGGATTTAGTAGTTATGGTTCGTTTTACTTTTTAGTATTATATAGTATCGTAAAATTACCCCACCCTCACTCGAAAACCTGGATTTGTCACTGATAATCATGTTACCAATTCAAAGTACACTAATATAACAACAAATTATAGATAGAGGGAATAGAAGGAGACAATTTGTAGAAGATCAGGCACTGGTTTGGCTTAGTTTTTGGTGATTGTACAAGAGCCTAATTAAACACAACTTCTTGGCTTACTTTACTTAACTCGAGACCTCGAGTACTCTACCACCAAATTGGTTTCCACTCTCCTTATAAATATATTGTATAGCCATTTCTATTAATGCTAGAAAAAGAAAATTTACAAAGGTTGAACGATAAGAGGCACCCCAGAACTAGGTCTAAATGAGAAAAAGTACATAGGGGAATGGTGATATGATGGTGCAATTGAAAATGAGAATTTACGAAGAATTAACGACATCACAATCTTGTACTCCATAATGGCCAGGTTCTTGCCAATGCACATTCTTCCTCCAAATCCGAAGGGCATGTAACCCATCTTATGTGCACATCCGCCATACAAGTTCCCGTCAAACCTCTCCGGTCTAAACTCGTTAGCATTGTCGCCCCATAGAGCTTTGTCGTGGTGCATGCTAACGATGTCGATCCATATGTTGGTGCCATTAGGGATGACCACATTTCCTACTTGAATGTCACTTCTTGCTTGTCTATGTGCATTTGGTGATGAGGGATACAATCGTATTACTTCATTTAAAACCCATCCCATCTGCAATATAACATAAACTCTATTAGATATAGAATATAACATTTAAATATAAAAAAAAAGAATAGATTGCCTTTTTTTTTCGCATGTTTTCTTTCGTAGTTGAGTGTGTTGTTCTAAACTTACATAATGAAAGATTGAAAATATTGGAGCAAAAGATGTGATGATTATGAATTATTTCATCACTTTCATTTCTCAACTTTTGTGAAAAAGTGACCTCGGGTACTATCTCAAACTGGGCTTTGTACTCGTGCTAAGATTTGGTGGCCTAGGATAAATCATACGTAAAAAGTGGTATAGTGGGCCGTGTTGGAAATCCGGACGGTAATAGAATTCCGGCGCTAAATGACAATATGCTGTATAGGTCAATTTGGTAGTTTGGTTGGTGGTCAAACCTTTGTCTCTGTTGACCTTTCGGCATACGGTTTCCTATTTGACTAACATTAATCTTCCTTCTCTCTCTTTTCCATGTCTTTCGTTTTTAAAAAAAGTAGTAGTCAATTATATTCTTTCCTCCGTCTCATAATATAGTGTTTGTTTATCTCTTTTGAGATTAAACTTTAAAATTGTTGATCAAATATTATCTTCAATATATATAAAAAACATACATGTAGATCTTGTTAGGTTCGCCTCAATGTGTATTTTCATAATATCAACTTTTTATATTTTTTATTAATACGGAATTGAAGATATAGAAGGTCAAATGTATATCTTGGAGACCGTGCCAAGAGGAAACAAGCATTATATTATGAGAAGGAGAGAGTATTTGGTTATTAAAGTTTCTTTATAATAGGTAAACCTAAATTTAATATTTAATTACAATAACAAATCTATATTATAAAAATTTAGAAGGGCAAGTGAGAAAATAATCATTAAAATAACAAGACCGGCCATCTATTAAACATAAGTGGTAGTAAATTTTTCCTTTATTTGTCACTTGGTTGGTCAGTCTGGGACCAACACCAACAAGGATAAGCTTAATATTTACTTTATGATAGTAAAATCACATGCACGTATAAGCTCTATATTTGAAACTCTAAAAATAATACGTTTCATTGGGAAATTAATGTCGAATAACACAAGCAAAATGATTTTTGACAAAACAAAAGCACATGCATGGTTTCAACACGGAGTATGTAGATAAATATGTAAATATGCATTGATCATGTTTTTTTCCCCTACCACGTTAGATAGTATTCAACTTACGAAAAAACATAAGCATGTGTTATGACTTATGATGTTAAATCTCTTACCTTCTTAAGTCCAGCAAGCATGGTGAAGTCAATCTCATCTTTCTCTCCAATCACCTCTTTTATTTCTTCTCTTAATTCTTCTTGCCACTTGGGATACATGGCCAAAAGCATCAATGTCCATGTCATTGCTAATGCAACTGTCTCATGCCCTCCAAAGAAGAACGTCTTACACTCATCAATTAGTTCTCTAGTTCTCAATTTCCTCGCAGATTGGCCATCAACATTCTCCTCACCCTCGAGCAATAATCCTAGTAGATCATGCTGAGGTTCCACACCAATAACTTTTCTTCGGGCGTTTATAATGGATAAAAGTATGTCATCAATATCTTGTCCTAACCTTCTGGCCTCTAGGGTATTTTTTATGGTCAATAATTGACCGTAAGGGACTCCAACATATCGCGTGTGTTTGAACAAACTAATCTGCATTTCTCTTAATTTTTCAAACAGTATGTTTCCCATTTCACTATTGATTCCGAAATTAGTCTTGGCAATTATTTCTCCAGCTAGCATTGTGACTTCTCTCTCGATATCGAGTTCAACCTTGCTCGAGTTAGCAAGAAGACTATCCCATTGGCCTATCATCTTGGTTGTGGATTCCACCATTGATTTTGCCATGCCCTACAATTTCAAGAACAATCAATTTATTAATTAACTAAAGTATATATATATATGCTATATTTACTATTTAGTGTATATATAACTTCAATATTTAAATATTTAAGGTAAACTAAAGTTGATCAAGATAATCATACTGATGAAGAGAAAAGACTTGATAAATTGATAATATTCAAAGCTGGAAAGAATAAGGAAGATAATACAATGCTAGAAACTATAAAGAAGATACAGAAGATATATGCATGCATAAGGGAAACGATTAAAGACTACCTAAATATACATAATAATACTAGTATAAGATAGAAAGCAATCATGTCAATATGGCAAGCTATCATGAATTCATGATCACGTAACATTGCTTTGATTATGAGAAAGAAGAGGATTTGAAGAGAAATGCATTCATTGTATATCTGGGTGTCTTGTGAAAACGATACACCCACGATTATTGTATACTCATCTAAAGCTCTCTCATTCTTAATTAGGTGTCCAGCAAATGATCAAGTAATGATAATTGTTTTAGGAGAATAATTGTTGGCAAATATACCTTCAAGTTAGTGGAAGAGAAAGCTGGAGTAATAATATGCCTATGACGAACCCAAGTATTACCCTCAATCATGTTAAGACCATATTCTCCAAACATTGGGATCCTATCACTTTTAAATACATTAGGTTTTCCCCAATTCTTTGCCAAAACTTCTCCAGACATTTGTTTCAGGAACTCAGGGTCTGCAATATATAGAAAGGGTTCAGCTCCCATCCAGTAAACAAAAACTTTCCCTGCAAATCAACCATCATAACAAATGTTAGTTATAGGTTTATTTATTGTAATATTAGCCCCTTATTATATGCATTTTTTATATGATAATGCTCTTTATAATTAGGATATCTGCATACCAAAAATAGATTAATTTGCTGACTACAACTAACAGTTATGTGTTTTTATTTTCTCAAAACGGAGTAACAAGTTAAGATAATTTTTACATGAATTACCAGTTTACCACCATGAAAAGCCATGCAAACCCCACCCCTCAAAAAGGAAAAAAAATATTTAAGAATTTCGGATGGAATGAGTATATATTGGTAAAAAAAAAAATTCAAACTGAGTTATGTTAATAGTGCAAAAGTTAATATGGAACAACTAAATAAATGCGAAGGGTGTATATATGACAATGAACTCATAATATATGCTCACCATGCAGCTTCTGCCATTGAGCGAAGTATGGAAGAGAAGAAGAATGGATATCATGGGAGATAACTTGGGATGACGAAGAAGATAAAGATTTGGCTTTAATCAACATCTTCTTCATATCACCCAAATTTCCCAACGGAAAAAATGGCGTTGGTCCTCCTAATCCATTCTCTCGGAGTTTTCGCCGAGCTCGAATGGGTGAGAGATAACAAGCATTTATCAACTTACATAGCAAGAAGAAGAAGAATCCATATATAAGTTGGTAAACAAGACTCATTTTCTCTCTCCGATCTTCTGGTTCTAATTATCTCTCTTTGACTTTTATAGAATACAAGTAGTAGTTCTTTCTCTGTTGTGTGTTGTCTATGTGAATATGATAAGTGTACACAAGATATCAAGTCGTGTGAGTATTTATAGAAGGTAAAATGAGAAAACGACAAAAAGAAATTGAAAGTTATAAATAATTGAAGAAGATGTTTTTTTATTTATTTTTATGGCAAATAATAGGCAAAGACGAAGGATACGTAAGTTTGGTTGACCTTATTCTTTGACTTGAAAGTTTGAATTATTAAATTGTTATTATAAAAAAAAAAAAAAAAAGAGCGAAGAGAAACCGCGGTTGTTAAATAAGGTTTACTTTTTTATTTTTTTCTTCTTCTTCTGTTGATCAAGTGCGAATGAGGTCTGCATGTTTCATTGTTCAACTCGTGTGTCCTTGACGTTCGTTCAGAATTCTTAATTTGTTATACTTACGGCCTTAATTAATTAGCTAGTTCACAAAATTAAGGAAGCTTTGTTAAACCAATTGAAGTACGTATTATCTATATGTGAAACTAAAGTAATTGAGAAAAGTAAAGCTTAGCTATATATAAACTTTTCCATGTAAAATGATAAAAACTTGGCCGGTTACGGCTAGAGAGAAATAGTGTGGATCCTAAATCAATCTTATTTTTTAAAGTCCATATAAAAAAGTCAAACAAGAGATAAAACTAATACTTCCTCTATTTTTCAATATTTATAAACACTAAATTAATGTATATACTCGGGTTTATGGTACATTCAAGACTATACATATTTTTGTTTACTTTGCTCCTTTGAAACTCTACAAATGATGAATCTCTATTATATATGGGAACTCTGGGGTTTTCCCTTTTTCACCAATATACCCCTACTTAAAAAGAAAATACAACAAGTCTCTCATTTGGAAAAAAAAATTGATTTCTAAAAAACCTGCACAGCAGTTACATTCCACGCATGCATAGCGTGCATATAAGGCTAGTGAGAAGAAAAACAACTCTTGGTGTGTACAGTATAGTAGCAAGCGTCTAACTTTCACGCTTGCTAACGCATATTTTTATCATTAATATCTTAATTTATAAAATACTATATTTTGTCAAAAGTTGATATATTTGAAAAATAAGTATTGAGATTAATCCAACAACAATTTACTTAATAGCAATTTTATTTTATATATATGATAAAAATGTTATAGTCAAACTTAATAGATAACTAACGCAAAAGTCAAATAATTGCAAGTATTTAGAAAGGATGAAGTGCAATTCAAAAAGTTATAAGACTTTTAATATAGATATATTATTCTGATCACCGTGAATTTTTGTTTTTTTTTTATGAAAATAAAGGTACCTATTTTAAATTGTCTGCTTCAAATTTTGGATTAGCAGGCAACCAATACCAATCTCAATATTGGTCACCCCTTTTCTCATTAATTAATTACGTATTTATACTACAATATTAGGAAACCTTACTAAATACTAAAACTCTTAAAATATATCCAAATAGACTCCTAGTTGTACAATAGATAATCTATATCTCCTAATTCTATCTTATTAACTTTAATCATATCTTCTAGTATATAGTAGACTTCATTTATCACAATAATATCATATACTTCCTCTGTTTCTTTTTACTTGCAACCGTTGACTTTCACGTTTGCCAATGCATAATTTCAACCCTTGATATCTTTAATTATAGATATAAAAATTTTATAAAAAGTAGATATTCGAAAAATATACATTAAGATGAATCTAACAAGATCCCACATGAATAAGTTTTTTCTTAATTAACTATATAAATCCCTAAAGATAAACTAAGTAGAATTTATGAATAGTGTAAAAGTCAAACCTAGTGGTGGGGTTTGTTGCCGATAGCTGGTGGCCGTCGGGGGAAGGTGGAACCCAGTGGTGGTGGTGGAACCTAGTGGTGGCAGTGGTGGTGGTGAACACAGGTGCTTGAAAGTTGAACCCTTGCGTGAAATGTCGAAGGAGGGAGCTCGTTTTTTGAAAGGAAGGAAGGAGGGAGTTAACAGTGGAATGAGAGGGAGCCATGCCTATTTCACGCGAAAAAAAAAACAAAATTAACCGCTGCGGTTCATAAAACCGCAACGGTTAACATCGAACCGCAGCGGTTTACTGTTAACCGTTGCGGTTTTATGAAGACCGCAGCGGTTTTTGTTCCCACTTTTCCCACCCAAATTTTCGACGATTTACCGCTGCGGTTCTCTTAAGGACCGCAGCAGTTGTGTTGTGACATATAGCGTTTTTCCCACTAGTGCAAGTATAAAGAAACGGAGGAAGTATGATATTCTATCAACTAGGATAACTATGTTATCCTCAACCCCATAATATACATACATGTAGAGTTTTTATTAGTACTTTCTTCATTCCATATTAATTGCAACATGTGAATTTCGTGCCTCACAAGTCACACCACACTACTTTAATTATTAACATCTTCAATAATCTATAAGTAAATATCATCAAAAGTTAATAATTTGAAAACATATTAAGACGACGAATCTAACAAGATTCCACATTATTATTATTTTTATATATGTATATATCGTAAAGATTGTGAAGGGAATGTGAATAATGTAAAAGTCTAAATGTTGAGATCTATATGGAATAGAGGAAATACTCCCTTTGTTGTTTTTTTGTCTTCCTACTTAGAAACTTGACATTGTTTACAATTAAAGAGAATCTTCTAAATTCTTTTCAATATATATTAAAAAATATAGTTATGTGGGGTCTTGTTTGATTCGTCTTAACGAAGATCTTTATTAATATTCAATCATTATAATTTTTATAAATATGTAATGGAAGATATTTAAGATCAGAGAAGTGCATTGACAAATGTGCACGACAAAATAGGAAGAATAAAAAACAAAGCGGGTATATCTTAAGACTTAAGAGTAATTTATAGTAAAACTTCGACCATCACGGGTGTTGTATAAAAAAAAGGAGGTATGACTGTATGAGGAAATAAAGAGAAGGATAGCTTTCTCTAGAGTATTCTTTACAGAACTGAGTCATGTATCAAATACGATAACAAAAAACTTAATTTCTTTTTGCCAAGCTTGATTTGGTCTAAGATATATACTTAATATATTAAAAAGCGTTCCTAAGAACGAATATGTGCCACGTGTCACCCTCCCTCATTCAATAACATTTTATCCACGTCTTTTCTATATACTAAAAAAAGAAGCAATGTTAACGTGAAGATTCGAACCCACAACCTCAAGTATGAAAGAAAGGGATCCAACCATCACTCCACCATACTATTATTGCTTATTAAATCAAAATTAATGATGATATATGAATGAAAAACTTTTGAAATCTATATAATGAATGAGATGACTTTTTTTAAAATGAGTATGAGATGACTTATTTAACTACTACTAAATTGTAGCACAGAGAAACCCCGGGGCATAGCCCGGGTCTAAATACTAGTTGAAAATTAAGCCTTGTGACTTTGAAGTCATGGGACCAAACAAGTCTCGTTAGGGGCATATATAAGTATAGGATTTCCTTTCCCCTCAAAAAAAAAAAAGTATAGGATTTCCTTTATTACCCACAACCCTCCCTCATCTTAAGTTGTTTGAGCAAAATTGAACTAAGAGGACTCTATGAGTAGGGCTCCCATAATGAAATACTAGCCTTATATGTACGCAATGCGTGCGAAAGCATATAAAAAAATAAACTAAATGTGTAGAAGAACTGTCTTTACATTTTGTTTTTTCAAAAAACTATTGTTCAATTTAAAAGTAGTACTTTTTCCTTTTTTTTCCCCTTTTTTTGTTTGAATGAAACAGGTAGTTACCCTTTTTTTCATTTCAATTTTTTGGTGTCCCCCATATGTTGCCATCTATAATAGAGATCCAAAAAAAAATTGAAATTTTTTAATAAAAATAAAAATACTTCCTTTATCCTCAATTAACCGTTCTCTTAGGCTTGGGCACACACATTAAGAGTAGATATTAAGGTAATGCAACTTTTTGGGTGAATATAATATAAGTAAAATAAAAATTTGATTTCATAAGAAAAATAATTAGTGGAAGGCTCCACATCATATGAGGGGGAGTTTGGTTAGAGGTTTTCGGTAAAGGGTAAGGGAATCAAGTGAGCTATTTTCCTTACTTGTTGTTTGTTTTGTCAATTCAATGATTCCATTTACCCTACCCTTACCCCCAAACTCCTCTACATCCATTCACCATCCCACCCCAACTTTTCACTTACCCTTTCCTTGAAACAACATTATTATTATTATTATTATTATTATTATTATTATTATTATTATTATTATTATTATTATTATTATTATTATTATTATTATTATTATTATTATTATTATTATTATTATTATTATTTTATTATTAATTATTATTATTATTATTTTATTATTAATTATTAATTATTATTATTATTATTTTATTATTATTATTATTATCATTATTTATTATTATTATTTATTATTATTTATTATTATTATTTATTATTTATTATTTATTATTTATTATTTATTATTTATTATTATTATTATTATTATTATTATTATTATTACTAATTTATAATATTATTATTATGATTATTATTATTATTAATAATTTATTATTATTATTTATTATTATTACTATTATTTGTTATTATTTATTATTATATTATTATTAGTTATTATAATTATTATTTTATTATTATTAATTATTATTTATTAATATTATTATTTTATTATTATTATACTTATTAATTTATTATATTGTTATTATGATTATTATTATTATTAATAATAATTTATTATTATTATTATTATTTATTATTATTATTATTACTATTATTATTATTATTACTATTATTATTATTATTACCATTATTATTATTATTATTATTATTATTATTATTATTATTATTATTATTATTATTATTATTATTATTATTACTACTACTATTATTGATATGACCGATACCCTAGATATATTACAACAAACAACCTACTAATTTACAGGTTTGGCATTCCATTCACCTCATTTCCCTTTCTTAAACCATTTCTCTTTCCCCTTGGTGAACCAAACGTCTCCTGAGTATGAAGAAATAGAATGAGAAATATAGAGTTAGAAAAGGGATCCATATTACATGGGTTCACTTGAGTGGGTTGAGTGAAGTGAATTTTCATTTAAAGTAACAAAATAATTATTTATAGAATGACTAATTGTTTTACAGGCCAATTATATTAGGACAAGGGGAGTCTTATGCAGGTGAAATTCATTGCATAATATAATACAAACTAAACTAATTTTTATGAATCCCAAGAATATTACTCTTAATTGTGCAAATTTAGTATAAGGATTATTGCCGATGGAATATATGTTGGATATGATTTTCTCTTTTATAATTTTTGCACAATCAATTAAGAGTAACAATCATATGATTCATAACAAATAGTTCATATTATATTCATATATCGATAACATCTCATATTATTTTAGCCAATTCTTCCTTTTTCTTTTAATTACATAGAATAATATGTATGGAAAGATTCTACCAAAGTCAATTATTTTGTACCAGCCTATGATAACTCATAATTTAATTGGCGGTTTTTTGTTTGAACATTGAACAATAATTTTGAAGTGTAAGTTGCTCTTATCTAACTTCTAAATTGTGTTTGAGCTTTTAAATCAGTTTACTCAATTTTCTTGTACCTACTGCCCATAATTTGATATACGGTTTTTTCACCAAATATCCCTGACAAATTTTTTTATTCACCAAAGTCCCCAACTTTTTTCAAAATTCACCATATACCCCTGACTTTCAAGAAAATACATCAGAATGCCCTTAATGACTAAGGCCCTGTTCTTTTGGACTTATTTTCAGCAAAAAGAAGTAAAAATAAGTTCAGTTCAGCAAAAATAAGTAAAAATAAGTTCAGTTCAGCAAAAATAAGTTCAGTATTACTATTAATGTTGTAATTATTATTTTTGTTTTCAATATTACTATTAATATTGTTATTATTATTAATATTATAATTATAATAACGATGAATTTATAATTTTTTTTATTTTTTTTTTATTTTATTTTATTTTATTTTATTTTATTTTATTTTAATATTTTTATTATTTCTTATTTAGTAATTATTATTTATTTATTTATTATTATCACTATTATTATTATTTATTATTATTAATTTTTTATTATAATAATAATTATTATTATTTATTATTATTTATTTATTATTTATTATTTATTATATATTATATATTATTTATTTACTATTTTAATTATTATTATTTATTATTTAATATTTATTATTATTATTATTTATTATAATTATAATTATTATTATTTATTATTGATTATTGATGATTTATTACTATTTATTATTTATTATTTATTATTTATTTTAATTATTATTTATTATTTAATATTTAATATTTATTATTTATTATTAATATTATTATTATTAATATTATTATTTATTATTACTATTATTATTTATTATTATATTATTATTAATTATTATTTATTATTATTATTTATTATTATTATTTTTTATTAACTTTTATTATTTATTGTTATTATTTATTAATATTTATTATATTTATTATTTATTAATATTTATTTATTATTTATTATTTATTATTAATTATTTATTATTAATTATTTATTATTTATTATTTATTATTTATTATTTATTATTTATTATTTATTATTTATTATTTATTATTTATTATTTATTATTTATTATTTATTATTTATTATTTATTATTTATTATTTATTATTTATTATTTATTATTTATTATTTATTATTTATTATTTATTATTTATTATTTATTATTTATTATTTATTATTTATTATTTATTATTTATTATTTATTATTTATTATTTATTATTTATTATTTATTATTTATTATTTATTATTTATTATTTATTATTTATTATTTATTATTTATTATTTTTAGTTATTATTTATTATTTGTTATTATTTATTATTATTATTTAGCAAAAATAAGTTCAGTTCAGCAAAAATAAAATAAGTTCAGTTCAGTTCAGCCAAAATAAGTTCAAAAGAATAGGGCCTAAGATTAGAATGCCCTTAATGCCCGAACCGATCCGAAAATAATAAGGAAATATTTTTCACAAACATTAATTTATGTGTTCTATTTATTTGCTAGAAAAGAAAGTCGACCTTACATGAATTGACCCGACCCGAACCAACTCGGCAATGTTGGTCTGACTCATCAAACTTGTACCCGACCCGAACGCAAAGTTTAGCTGAAATGACTCGTCCCGAATGATCCGACCCGTATGACACGTTTGCCACCTCTAGAAATGACCCATTTAATTAAGGTAAAATGTTACTTATTATATGGGGTAATTATTTTGCCTAAAGTGACCTTTTAAGGCAAAATGTTACCTATCAGACGGGGTAAATTTTTGCCTAAATGGGTCACTATAATAACTTGTATAAAATTGACTCATTTAAGGAAAAATTACCTTTTATTTAAAAGTGATTTATTTTGACTTAAAATTGACTTATTCTGGTTAAAAGCAAACTGGTCTAACAAAAAATTTATTTTACATCTGATACACACAATATTATTTGCAGTTTCAATAACTGGGTTATATATTTCAGATTGCTTAATTTCTATAATTGGTTAGAGTTTATATGGTGAGAACCTCAACCTGTTTGTGTCAATCCGAAAACTTGTACTTGACCCAACCTGCTAATCACCAACTTTGATTATCTTATGCTTACTGCGTACGTAAGTAGGTTACATCTTTTTGTTTCGTTCTTGAGTGAAGCAATCTGGCTCTAAATATTGAGTTGAGTAGGTTCTTGTCTTCTTGAATAATCATGCATAATTGTAATACTTTCAGATAATCATTTTATAAGTGACTTTTTAGCTCCAAAGAAAAGTAATTATGAGTGACTATCGAAACCATGCACCACAAGATTATTATGAGTGACTATAAATTCGATCTTTCATATCTTTTTTGTTTGACCAGCAAAAACACCTAGGATTACTCTTAGGCCGGTGAAGGAGAAATAATGTAAACACGGTAAGTTTTTTTGAAAGAATAGTGTGAACAAGTTGCAAACTTTAACAAGTATTTGCTTTTCCTGATATCAAAAAAAAATAACAAGTATTTGGACTCGGTCGGGAGATGGTCGCTGATGTTGCTTGGTGTTGATGCACAAGGTCATTATAATAGTAAGATTTAAGAGCACTGCATATAACGGATCGACTCACTTGATAACTAATTTAATACTTCCTCCGTTTCATTTTAAATGCAATATAGGGGTATTATTTGTGAGATATAAAATATTCATTTGTTGCATTAAAAATGAAACGGATGAAGTATATATGTATAAATGTTTAGGTCTCGTACCATGTGATATACAAGTTGTTTATCATATATACCAAATAGTAACTATAATTGAACGAGAGATGGAAAGAATTAGGGACATTAAAATAAAGCAACATAAATGGATGGGAGAGTAATGAAATAGGATGAAACCTTTAAACTAAGCTATCAAAATTTTGAGATTAATATACACAATGAACATGGTGTAACTCTTAAGTCATGACATTAATGTAACTCTAACTCATTCTCACATCTCACTTCTCACTTCTCACTTCTCAATATGTATGACCTCTTTTCACCAGTTCATGAGTACTCTTTATGTATATATTGAAAACTAGTATATAGGTATAGTGTAAAAATTAAAGCGTATCAAGTATTTTGATATACTACCTCTATTTCACAATACATGCACCTTTTGTTTTTTCACGTAATCCAATACGTTGGCTTTGTCGGACATTAATATCACTAATTGCGTATAAGTAAGAATTATAAAAATTTGATATAATTCTCGCATTGAGACGATTAGACGAATTTAACGAGATCTCGCTTGATATATTTTCATACATAATGGTGAGAGAAAGATTGTCAAAGTTGGTTGATGAATAGTGCCCAAATGAGATTGGTGCATGTATTGTGAAACGGATTTAGTATATAGAAAAAGTAGTCCAAGAGTTATAGGAATTTCTAGAGTCAGTTGTGATTGAAAAAAATAAGACGGGGGAGGCAGAAGTTAGAAAATAGAGGTAGCAATTAATTAATAATTGTAGATGAAGCTGGTAAGGGAGAATTATCCCATAAAAGAAACATAAATTCTTGGAAAAGACGGTCTCACGTTAGTCTTAACGTGAGACCTACCCAAGTCCAAGAGATATATGTTTTTCAAAAATGGACCGCGTCTCACAAATTCTCACGATAATATTTTTGACGAATTAGTGAATATTTTTGGCAAATTAGTTAAGTATTTTAGCACAATAGTTTAGAGTTCGGTAATAATCTATATGTAGACTTACATTATTTTTTAGTTAACATATCCAGTACATTAGTTAGTGTTGTTCTATAATTAGTTATCATTTATTGAGCTTTATTTAGTTTCCAATATAAAAGAAGAAATAACTTTTTTATAAATCTAAAATGTCAAATACAAAAGACAACCTGAAAAAAAACTTAAAACAACCTAACATTTGGATTAATTGTACCAATTTCAGTTTGGTTCTTGGAATTTCTTTTTTTAGTCTTCTCAAAATGACTTTTCTTCCTTTTACTTCTTCCCTGTTTTTTGCACGATCAGGGTCTAAAATAACCGACGTAGTTGTACTTGATGAGCATAGTTCTTCTACAATTGTTTTGTAGTTAAAACTTTGTTTATACTTGCAGCAGTCTTTTCTAGACTTCTTGCAGTTCCTTTCTTGCATCTTCATTATCTTGACTTTTGAGAATGAGATTGTAGAACTTTCTTGCGGTTTCATATCGCCATGGGGTTAATTACGTTGTTTGTAATTGCTCCAGAGATTTCTCTATCAATTTCTATTTTCCACACTTCGCTCTTTGCAAATATAGTCCACCTTTTGTACATGTACATATGTGTTATTGTTGTGATTGAACGCATGTGCATGATTCTCAAGGCATGGAAACATAACAATCCTGACAGCATAACTTTTACATCATGTTATTTAACTATTACGAATAAATAAATAACTAATAACATTTAGGTATTAGCTATGATTTTCATATAAAAAGTTAAACTTTCAAATGCAAAAGTTAAGTTTTCGGTACCAAAAGTGATCTGACCTGCTTCTTCAAAGTTTTTGCAAGTGCAAGTTATCGTATGATCTCTTATTGATAAATCTGTGTCAAACTCTTCTTTCTCTTGAAACATGATAGACATCTTGTCATGTGAAACAACAACAAAGTAAGTGTTTGTGGACATTGCCAATGCAAACTCGTGCTCAAATATATTACTTACATTCAAATTAAACAACGAATTCAGGTTGTAGGCAGAGAATGGAGGAGGAAAACAATGCAGGTTTTAGGGCCTCTTGATGGATTAGAGAAGAAAAAGAGAATGATTTATGCGGCATATGGAAATTAGGGCGAATAAAATGCTTTATAATCTGGTATCTATGATATAATATACTTCATCGCTTAACTAATATACTTCAACGCTTAACTAATTCATGCAGATTCAATTTAAGGCTAGCATAACTAATAGGTCCAAGCGCTTAACTAATTCCGTTGTTGGTTTGATGCACGCGCGTGATGTCCGCATGACATCAGCTGGTCTCACGTTAACATTAACGTGAGACCGTCTCTTCAAAAATGGACTCTAAAGAAAATAGAACAATTATTTACAAACATTTTGATATAAAAATAGAACTTTTAACAAATGGAGGGAATATGTCCCTAAGAAATGTACCTAACAATATAGAGGTCTAAACCAGCGGTGATGCTGAGCATGTGCTATGTAAGCGACCATAACACATGGCTCTCAAATACTACTTTTTATATTAATACTATATATACTACAAGTTTTTCATGTTGGTATTAGTCTCCTACATTATTTGAATATTCTTGATTGTATATTGTCAAAGAGTTATTATATTGTCATCTGAGAATTTTGCATATTATAATAGTTATATGGAAAAATTGATAAGAACAGTCTCAACTATAGTCGTCCTGCCATAATAGGTCCAACTATTGAATATCTCATGATAGGTCAAACTTTATGTCGTATTTTACAATAATGGTCCTAATAGGTTATTCACCTGCTGTAACAGGTAAACTAGATCGTGTGTAGTTCATGTGACCACAATGCAAAACACTTCTTCATGTGTTTCTTGTCACCTTCCTCTACGCTACTGCCTATTTTAATCATGAAAAAAAATCCCCCAGCAATATTAATTAATTGTCCAAAAACTTCATCCCTTCCAACTCTCGATAGCTACCATCATCAATCAATAATCTTACCATAAAACAATCAGAAGTATTAGCTAAAAGGAATTACCCCCAATCTGTTTCTTCGACCACAACTGTGGCTGAGTCAACGATAACCGTCTGGCAGGCTACTAGTCGTTTTGATCTTCGTTTTTCTTTGGAACTATCTGCTCAGTTCAAATCCCTTACCTCATCCACATTTTTGGAATAGAGGGGCGATTCTTCAGCTTCAGCCTTAAAGCTGCATCAGCCTACCTCAATTCACTTTCAGGCAACAAAATGGCTTTCAACTAATCTCTTTCCTTGCTGCGGGATGTGCACATGAAGAACTCTTATCTAAGTAGTATGCTTTCTAGTTCATGTACAGCTACGGAGCTTCTTTGTGGCCCATACGAGTGTGAGACAAGGCTTTTCCTCCGGTCAGTCCCTGTCCCGAGCAACTAGGAGTTTGAGGCAGAGTGCATCAACTGCGTTACAGCACAAAAGGAATGGTGCTGCTTAAATTGCTCAATAAGTAGGCTTTTTTACAGCTTCTTTCTTTCACTATTCTCAGCTGGGTCCCTGGCTTTGGTTGCTTGGCCGGGGCCCTTTGCACTCTTTGCAATCCTTTTCCCCTTTGCACTCTCCTACCTCTCTCACTTGCGCTCTATCTTCCATATTTTACATCTCTCTTCTCCCTTGCCAAACAAACATACTAGTAATTGAAATTGGGTAATTGAGGAAATGGGTTAAATTTATTTCAAAAGCGACTAATGGCTTGAGGGTTAATTGAAAGGTTTGATTGTACACAAATATAGAATTGAAAGAGAAAGACGTGATAATTTAACTTTGGTTCCATCACAGACACTTGCTCCATTGTAGCCTTCTCAGTTTACATGGACGCCATTTTTGCAAGCTTCATAAAGTTCCGCTTGAACTTCATCCTTTCTCTTTCTTCTCTCAGTAGTGCAGCAATTTGTGGGATTTTTTTTTACGTATTTTTTGTTTAAATATTAGAAATTTATGAATTATTTGATTTGGAAGAAGAACCCGTAATGAAAGTTATTGTGAGAGCTAGGGGTGTTCATTTCGGATATCCGATCTGATCAGAAGATCCAAATCCGATCCGAAAAAATCGGATATCCGAAAACAAAAAAAATAAATTTTGCATAGGAAAAGTACATAAAATAAGTTTCAGATCATCGGATATTTCGGATATCCGGTCTTGAAAACGGATATCTTTGCATATTTCGGATCGGATATCCAGAAAAACCCCGTGTTTCGTTTATTTTTGCAGACCCAGACCCGCCCCATACCCGTTGGGTCTAGAATTTTCAGACCCATATCCGCTGGGTCTAGCGGGTCCATGGGTCCTAAATGGGTCCTTATTAGTTTTTAGTTTTCATCACATTTTTGAATCTATGTAAAACGTTTCACCCTAAAATATGGGTTTCGCATCCATGGGTAAAATATTATCTAAACAAAAATTTTAAAAATACTCCCTCCGTCTTTTAAATGTTGCTACATTTTACCATTTTGGTGTGTCTCTTATTTGTTGCTACATTTACACAATATACTATAAATGGTAAAAAGGGCCCACCAAATTACCTTTAACCCATTTAATTAAACCCAACTAAAACACAAACTCTCCCACCTAACCTCATTTACTCCCCAACCTCTCCCATTTAACCCTACCAACCGCCTATTAAAACTCCCTCCAAAACCCTAATTGCGACATCTTTTCATTTTTCTCTCTCTCCCTCTGACAGCTCTATCTTTCTCTGACTTTCACTTTCCTCTCTCTTGTTCTTCATCAAACCCTCAGATCTAGGGTTTCTTTTGTTGAAATTTCACAAAACAAAATTCAGATTAATAATCTACGCTAAATTGCTAGTATTCTCATACCATTTTTTTTTATTTTTTGAGTCGGTTTTATTTTGGGTCCCCTGTTTTTGGGTGTTTTCCATGGATGAGTTAACACCAAACTCGAAGATTCGTCTGTTTTCTTTGCTTGACGAGTTTGATGCAGAGGCTAAAAAAGCTAGGGTTTCAAAAAAGAAACTCGAATTTGGGAATGTTGTTGGAATTGCGGTGCTCCTTCACATAAACCACCAGATCTAGGGTTTGGTGGTCCGAAAAACGATTGACAAAAGCGTAAACTTGAAGATCCCCCATCAGAAGGGTTCGGTTCATGGAGATCCTATCTTTTCTGGTATAAAAGCCATCAACAGAAAGTTTTCGAGAGTCCCCTTGAATATTTTGCAGGAGATCGGTCCACTCCTTAATTTTTCCTCTGTTTTTCATTTTTTTCAGATTTATTTGACTGGACTACTTGTGGGTTTGCGTTTGGAAGCATGAAATTATGTGCGTTTTAGGTTGCATGTGTAGATTTATGATTTCAGTTAAATTTTTTTATGTTTTATGCTATGATTAAAATTGATTTCATGTTATTTATGTTCATTTAAGTTGATTTTGAATGATTTATGTTAATTTCACTTGATTTAAGTATATTTCACTTGATTTATGTTGATTTAGGGTTGTTTTATCATGAATTACAGTTGATTTGTGTTCATGTTAGTCATTATAGGTTACTGTTAGGGTTGATTTGGTGGATTTTACTTCATTTTCCTTGATTTTACTTGAATTAACAGTATATGGTTGATTTTAGGTCATGTGTATGTTTCTGTTCTTCCTTGATTTTACTTGATATCTTCCTTGATTTTGTAAATTTGATTTGTGTATGTTGATGCATGTTTATCATGTTTGAAGCTCTACTTCTCGACTAAACTGAGAATATTGTGCAACACAATTAAATCAATTGAGTCGGGAAGTAGAGGCTTGAATGATTTGTACTTGATTTAAGGCTATGTTTGGTTGGCTTTTTTTGGTTTTGTTTACAATTATGGCAGGGTTGTTTAGGGTTTTATTGCTGTTAGGCCATGTTTGGCTATGTTTGGTTGGATTTGTTTGGTTTTGGTCTCTGTTTGTATGTGTTAGCCTTTGTTTGTGTGTGTGTTGGGTGTGAACCTCAATGATGATATGGGATGAAACATCCAAAAATATGTTCCATGTTGCATTTATTCAATGTTAGCTTGAATAGGATTGTAGTATGGATTTCTGATGAGGCATATTTAGGGTTAGATTTGGTGTCATAAAGGTTGTCCAATGTGATTTAATGAATTTAAAAAGCTTATACATGAGAGGATTAGTGTTATCCTCAATGATGAATGAGGTCTGCTGATTTATATCTTGGACATTATGCAAATTGACACCATTAACCATATATTGCCACCAGAATTTTGTGCTCTCCTTTTCAACGTGACAACTTGTTTGAATGCATGTGTTGAGTATAATGGATGAGTGGGGACTCCCTGAGAGGAATGTTATTCATGCCTAACAATCTGATTTTCCCCCTTCATTGGCAATCTGATTTTCCCCTTAATATTGGCTCTAAACAGTGGGCCCCCACCAATTCCTTGGTCTTTGTGAAAAAGTAAATGTAGCAACAATTTGTTGGTCACTTGTTTTTAGCTTCTGTTTTTATTTGATTTACTTGTACAAATGATGATAACTTGCAAGTGCACCTATGAACATGATCTTGACTATGAATCTTTTGCTTTTGCATCTTCTATATGGCTCTGTTTCACCTATGGCTAGGTAGTACCTCTGAGATATTTTGCTCATACAAAACCATTTCTCATCCACATGAACCACATTGTACATGTTGCTGAATTTTGGTATTGTTTGGATAGTGTTTGGTATGATGGAATCTAAACACCACAACACCCTAGCCACCTTGTGTGCTGGGGTCAGATGAGGTTTTATGTCATTACTGTGTTTCTTTATGGCCCCCCTTTTGACCAACCTGTGCAAGGTAGACCTGTGAATTCCTAATGTTGTTGTTGTTGCTCTTATACTTGTCCTCTTCCTTAGTGGAATTGACATTAGTTGTTGAGGATCCAACTGAATTCTTTTCTTCCAACTCTGCCTGTTCTTTTGTGACTCACCTCTATGTTTGCATTACTTTGGAGTTGTTGTGATACATTCTTCCATATTCTACCAATTGTCCACCTTGAAGTCTTCAAATCAATTGAAATTTTGTTGAGAGCTCCATGAGGTAATTTGTACTCCCCATAATCATTTCTTTATACCATCTGTTGTAGTTTGTTTGCAACATTAGCTCTGCCATAATTGTCCAATACATAACTCTTCCTCTTTGAATTTAGCACTTCTGGTGGTTGTTGTTGTTGTTGATCATCATCTGTTTCACTATCTGTCCAGTCATATTCTGTGACTTGGACATCTGAGTCATTATCTAACCATTCAGCAACTAATACATCATCTGCATTTACTTGCATTTCAGTGAAGAATTCATCTTGCTCTTCTGGAGTTGCATCTGTTGGGGGTTTGTTAAGATCAAAGACCTCTGGTTCTAGTTGTGGTTCTGGTTCTGGCAGTGGATCATTTAGATCAAATGTTGGCTAATTTTGTGGTATGGGTTGAGCTGATGGGGAATTTGTTGGATGTTTATCAGTAGAACTGTCTAGGGGGGCCATAGGTAAGCTATGGATGCCAGACATGTTCAAGCTGAGAACGCTTCAACACTTTCCTCAAGTGAAGCTTATAAAAAAAATTGACACTTTTAATCACTCAATGATGTTATCCTGAGAGTGAATCTACCCCCCCCCCCAAATTGCTGCTGGTTGGTTGCTGTGTTTGAAGAATTTGGTGGTGAAAAGCTCAAAGATGAAATTACTTGGGATGTCAACTGCTCAAAGAAGAAATGAGGTTCTTTGGATTTTTTTTGGAGGAAAATCACAACGCCCCTGTATATATAGTCCCCTTTTTGGGATGTCAACTGCTCAAAGTTGAAATTACCATTTTTTTGGAATTTTTTGGGGGAAATTTGAATTCCCCTCTAAATTTGAATCTTGGGTCTTTTAATTTTTTTGGGGGAAAAATTTAACCCCTTGTGTATGAAATTTTATTTCAGTGCTCTGAAATTTTGGAGGGAAACAAACTTAGTCCATTGGTTGTATTGTAACTGAAATTCAATAAAATTGGTTCTGAAATTTTGGAGGGAAAAAAGGGCTGCAAATCACCCAAAAAATGCCGCCAGTTTTAAGATGTGTGGGCCAACTCACCTTTTTTATGTACTTAATCCCAACTTGTTCCCACTTCATTAGCAATCTGATTTTCCCCTTAATCTAGCTTCTGCACAGTGGGCCCCCACCAAATCCTTGGTCTGTGTGAAAAAACAAATGTAGCAACATTTTAGAGACAGAGGGAGTAACTCATAAAATGTTACAACTTACAAAGTTTCAAGTCTTAAATGGAGTCCCAACACTAAAGAGTTCACAAAATCACAACTTATAAAACCTAAGAGTTTAGGGAATTTTTTTTTGTATATATATATATATATATATATATATATATATATATATATATATATATATATATATATATATATATCTTCCTCCCTTTTTTTATTTGCTACATTCTTGTTTTCACTAGTTTTTAGGAGATGTCCCTTTCCATCTTTTTTTGTGTACTTTTTGACCCCTTTAGCATTAATGAGGTTGGGAGAAGGTGAAAAAGTAGAACTTTTGGGTGGAAAAAGAGAGAAACAAATATAATAGTATTACTTTTGGGTGGAAAAAGAGAGAAACAAATATAATAGTATTACTTTTTGTGGTGCAAGTTTCCAATAAGAAGGAAAGTTGATAGCAAATAAAAAAAAAGCAAACCATTTAAGGAAAATGTAGCAAATAAAAAAAGCGGAGGTAGTTATATATATATATATATATATATATATTATATTTATATTTTATATATTATATATATTATTTTTATATATATATATATATATATATATATGGGTATGCGTGTCGGGTCTGGAATGGGTCTGGGTCTAGCATATGTGGACCCGGACCCATTGGGTCTAAAAAAATCTGGAACCAGGCCCTTATAAATGGGTCGGGTTCTGGCGGGTCTGGGCGGGTCCAAGACCCATTGCCATCTCTAGTGAGAGCCCATTAAAGAAGAGAAAGAGATGAAAACAAAGCATTGATGAAAAATAGATTTCCAGATTTTTGTATTACAAAAGCCACATTTTCAGCGGTAATTAATGAGATTAAAAGTGACCTTGTGGCTGGAACTTTTGATTTTTTGGTTTGTTCAACAGAGAAAAGGATGGGAGACATATGAATTTTGCACGAAACAAAACTACAGTTGTGAATAAAGAAAATTATTTATTTACATGCTTAATAGGTCATCGGTCATATGGGACCGCGCAAGTGAAACAAGCAACAAAGTTTGAACTGTTGTGGAATATTCAATAGTTGGAACCTTTTATGGGAGGATGCCCATAATTGGAACCGTTCTTATTAATTTTTCCTAGTTATATCTCTTCATTTTATACTTTTACTTTTATAGTATAATTAATCAAAGGCCCAATGAGTAAGGCTGCATAGGATCTCCAATTCTCCATAATAATTGAACCCACACCCCGGCCAATCAAATAAATATTTATATCTCTTCAATATTGAATCCTCTAAAATTAGCATGCTTTCCGTATATGGAAAGGGAGGCGTCCATAGAAGTGTTCCATAATCCATATATATTCATTGTTTTTGCAACTATAAAGTTTAGCCTCAAATAAAACGTGACCAAATGACCGAAATTACTTACCATTGGTGTCTTTTCTGCCCCTTCATGTAGTCATGTGCCTAGTGGTGTCAATTCAGTTAACCAGTTCAGTTCTGGTTCAAACCAAACAGTTCAGTTGACTTCAGTTCAGTTTATTCAGTTCATTTTTTCGAGATTAATTGATTCAGTTTAAACTTTTTCGGTTTCAGTTTCAATCCATATAGTTAATTCAATTTTCAGTTAAGTTCAGTTCAGTTTACAGTTGTCTTTTGGTTTGACCCGTACAGTTTTGGTTTAAACAGTTGACTTTTTACCTATTACTATCAGTTAAACAGTTATTTTCAGTTCGGATTCAGTTAATTTCAGTTTCTTAGGTAAACAAGCATCGACTCGGGTGAAACTTGATATCGGTTATGCCATGTACAACTTTTCCCTTCGGGTCTCGCTTCGGGTCAAGCCATTATTCATTGCCGGGAATTTCAACTCAGTTGAACTTTTGTCACATCGGTTAAACTTGTCGAAAACAACGATAGCACCAAGAGACGTATCTATATTTGTCTACAAAAGCGCATTTTGAAGTTGCTATATTTTCTGTAAAATTACTTTATTAAAGGTTCAACATTTGGCTGATATTGAAAAATTCAATTTCAAATTCTTCATTATTCTATTGTTTTCCAATGTGTAACTATCAATGATGAATTGGTGATTGGTTGTGGTCAAAGATTAAGATGATGATTGAAACTAAAAACATCTAATTGGATTGCAATAAGTTGTTATCGGATGAGATCAATCAATGTAAGTCGATAAGCTAATTCAAGATAACAATACTCTATCTATGTTAGTAGTCTTTAAGTTAAATTCATTTCGGAACGATCTAAATGATCAATTGAAGCAAGTTGTTATGGGATGAGATAAATGAATGTATCATCAATCAATGACTTGTGATAAGCTGATAGAAAGTATCAATACTAACATTAAAGTTAATAGTATTTAAGTTAAATTCATTTCAAAACTATAAACATGTAATTGAATTAAATTAACGGTTTTTTCACCAAATACCCCTGACAAATAAATTTATTCACCAAATACCCCCACTTTTTTCAAAATTCACCAGATACCCCTGACCTTTAAAAAAATTCACCAGATGCCCAAATGACTAACGGCGGTTAACTCCGTTAGTCATCAACCCTAAAAAACCCTAATTAACCTTAATTAAACCCTAAAAACCTAACTCTAAAAACCCTAAAACCCTAACCCTAAAAACCCTAAAAGCCCACCAACCCCCACCCAACCCCAGCCCCACCACCGCCACCCACACCCCCCACCCCCCACCTCCGAGTCCACCACCATCCCCCACAACAACCCAGCCCTTGACCCACTCCCTCCCCGTCCCCTTCGAATCCGCGCCTCACCCCCCTCCCCCACCCTTCGGCCAGCGCCTCCCCTCCCCCTCTCCCCAGCCTCCCCTCTCCCCCTCCCCCTCCCCTTCGAAGCGAATCTCGTGCCTCCTCCTCTCCCACCCTAGTTTCGGCCCGGTAAAGAAGTGAGGGAGGGCTGCAGGCTACGGTGGTCGACGAGAGTGTTTTTGTTTGAAGGACTACGGTGGTCGACTGGAGAAGTGAGGGAGGGTTGCGGGCCGCCGACGAGAGTGAGGGGGAGGAGGAGGGGGACGAATGCGCCGGCGAGAGTGAGGGAGTGGGAGGCGCGGGGGCGTGCGTGGGGAGGGGGAGGGGCTGCGTGGGGATTGGGTACTTGGTGGAGGAGGGGGCGTGGGGGAGGGCGTGGAGGGGGGGGGTTGGGGTGAGGGGAGGGCTGGGGTTGGGGTGGGGGGGTGGGTGGGGTTGGGTTAATTAGGTTTTAGGATTAATTAGGTTTTTAGGATTAATTAGAGTTTTTAGGATTAATTAGAGTTTTTTAGGGTTAATTAGTTAATTCGTTAACGGAACACTAACGTCCGTTAGCCAAAAGGGTATTTTGGGTAATTTTTTTAAAGGTCAAGGGTATCTGGTGAATTTTTTTAAAGGTCAGGGGTATCTGGTGAATTTTAAAAAAAGTGGGGGTATTTGGTGAATAAATTTATTTGTCAGGGGTATTTGGTGAAAAAACCGTTAAATTAATATGTACCATTGTAAGTCGATAAAGTTTGTTCAAGATAACAATACTGCATTTAAATTAATCGTCATTAAGCTATATTCACTTCGAAACTCAAAACATCCACTTGAAATGAAAGAAGTTGTTAATTAATAAGACCAATAAAAGACTTATAACTATACACTTATATGTTATAATAACAACGTTTATTGTCTTCTCTTAACTTTCTACACACGTGAGTATAAACAAACTATTTTATCAGTTGGTTCTATATAAAATTACTATGATTCTACAAATAAATGATCAATTACTAAGTTTATATAAATGGCTCGATTATAATAACGACAATAATAATAATGATAAACGATAACAATAAAATCAACAACACCACCAACAACAACATTAATAATAATAATAATAATAATAATAATAATAATAATAATAATAATAATAATAATAATAATAATAATAATAATAATAATTAGTATTATTATTATTTAATTTATTATTGCCTATCAAAAGAATAGTCCACAACAATCACCTAAATGACAAATCAACCGTAGATAAAAGAAGATCGACGACCCATGACAGTCATATTAGAGCACACGGATCTGCATCCTCATCCGTTGGATGCAATCAATCCAACGTCTTCCACCCCCTAAACTCACCTATTCTTTCTCCATTTCTCTTTCTTTATTGATTAACCCTAAGTTATTCAGCTGCTTTTACTCTAACAAACATCTCACCACCATCGCTCAGCCTTTATCACCAGGTCCTATAATGAAGTTTTTGACTCTGAATATGTCATCAAAGCTGCTTGCAATGTTTGAAGACTCAAGCTTTCTCAGATCTAACGAAGTCGAAGTTTTAGACGCCCAAAATTAATGACGATTCAGGAATGAAATTTGTCTTTACCTTGTTATCCTCGTTTCTTTGCTTTTTTCTTGTTAACCTCCCTCAAAATTTGGTTCGTTTTGTCTGATTTTGTTAATTTATTTTGCTTTTTCCATGGTTTGAGGTATGTTCTTCAATTGCACAAGGTAACTTTTGCTTTTGCTTTGCTATCTGATTCTTAGGTTTTTTTTTCTTAGATCTTGCGTGTTATAACCTTCTTTATATTTTAGATCTTAATTGGAAAGTAGCTGGTATTTTACTTCACTTCTCTTTTTTGCTTGTTTTTATCGAATTGTCTTCTTTTTGATTCTTTATATTTTAGATGTGGCTTATAATTGTTGAACTTGATGAAAGAGTGTGGGGAAAATTGAAAGTTTATTCATGGGCTCATAATGGTTAATCCTGATATTTGCCCTATTAGATCTACTATGGTTTTAGTTCTTTATCTTGTCTTCTTTTTGATTCTTTTCCTATTCAATTATTTCTTCAGTTTATGACTTGTTCTGATGCTTTGCTTTTATGTTTTCTTATACTTTGATGTTTTCTTATACTTTGATGTTTTTTATATCTTGTTGCTTTTTTTTTATAGTGAATAATTAATTGAAGTTTGCTAGTGAGTTTTGTAGAATTTTCATATTTTTCTACCTGATATGATGTTACTTTTTGTTCTTTTCTATTTCTTTATACTTCATATTGATGTCTATACAAGCCTCGTGTGATTTATATAGGTGATGTGGATCCATAAGAATTACTCAAGTATTTTTAGGTGGAATAACCACCTTGTGTTGCTGGTGTACCCCGTTTTAAATTTCCTATCTTTTTTAAAATATAACATTTGGTATGGTTGGTATTTTGGTAAGTTACTTATTACATAAATTGTTTCATTTGTTATTCATGTTAACTTTGATTTTTTGTCTTGTAAGGTGGAAAGAGTGGCGGATATGAGATTTAGGACTTGATTTTAATATATTGTAAACTGAAGTGAATTATTTAGTAGGGTTTTTTGGTCTTATTTTGTTGCTCATTTATAATTTGTAAATTACGTTGTGATATAAAGTAAACTTTGTATTTGGTATTTTACATTTGATCAATGATATTTGAGTACTATTTTTTTTCTTTCGTTCTATAATGTTTATTATTATAGTTCTGTAAACATTCCTAAATCATTAAATTGCTTTTGCAAATAATCAAAGTAGTAAAAGCAACACCGGGTAGAATTAACTAAGAACAAAATAACTAGCAATTAAAGCAGGGTGTGTTATGGCAGAAATATTAAAATTAGTTAGATGAATTTATGAATAATCATAACCTCCATACAACTATGCAAGCATTTTTCTCTATTAAAATACACAAAGGTCTTGTTTATTGAATTTTGACTATTGAAAATTCAACTTTTTAAATACAAATAGTAGTTGAAAATTGAAATTATGTGTTTTTATCTTTGTCTAGTTATTAAGGTGTCATGTCATTGTACGTCAATAATTTAGGTAAATTAAGAAAATTACGAAATTAGTTTTTACATTTTAAAACAGTTCAGTTTGAGACAGCTTTATTCTGTACAGTTTAATACAATTTTATTCAGTTTGATTCAGTTCAGTTTAAAACAGTTTTATTCAGTTTTATACAATTCAGTTAAAAACAGTTTGATTCAGTTCAGTTAAAAACAGTTTTATTCAGTTTGATTCAGTTCAGTTAAAAACAGTTTGAAACAGTTTTCAGTTAAATTCAGTTTATTTTCAGTTCAGTTCAGTTCAGTTTAAATCGGTTTTTTCGTGCAATTAATTTCAGTTTTGTTTGTTTTCGGTTGAGTATCAGTTCAGTTTCAGTTCAGTTAATTGCAGTTTACTTTAATCTGATTGACTTATCGGTTTTTAACTTTTCAGTTATGGGTCAATTCAGTTCAGTTGGTCATCAGTTTGCAGTTTAACCATCGGGTTTCAACCAAACTGACAGCACTATGTGCCATGTGTTCACCAAAAAGGACAAAAAAAGGAAGCCATGTGCCATATGTTCATTTCTGATCACTTGTCAACTGTGACTGTGTGACGCACTGACGCTCCTTTGTATCTCTCCAAACTATCCAGTGGTAAGGCCGTAAGGGGCTTTTCCCCTCTATTGCACCAAAAAAAAACTATCCAGTGGTAAAATACTCCGTATTGGTCTAACGAGGGCGTGCCGCGCGTAGGTTAGTAGAAGATATGGACATGACAAAAACGTTATTTTTTTTAAGGAGAAACAAATCTTGACTATTCTTGAGGATATGACCAGCCTATACAGCATCCTTTCGGATGTTAAAAACGTTACTCTAATATTGGAGAACACATATATATTAAAAGATATAATATTGGGACACCCACATATGTGATATGTTAAATATGGGTGTGGGTCGCACCCATCATAAGGAGAGATAGTCTACTTCACAAGGCTAAGGAGGTTATACCTTAAAACCATAAGGCAATAAGGGAAATAACCCATTTTACCTTATAAAGTGAACTTATCTCTCTTCTTTTATCTATATGGGACAATCATGTGTTGTGCGCTATACATCATAGCTTCAACAAAATACAAGCTTGAAATCTACATATCGATTACTTATATCCTTGTGGGAACACATTTCAAATACAAGTGTTTGAAATGTGTCGCACAAAAAGTGATCACCATATACCCCTGACAAAATTTTTTTTGCACCATATACCTTTTCGAGTTTTGAAATTCACCATATACCCCTCACTTTTGAAAAAATACATCTACTTACCCTTGATGACTAACGGCGTTAAACTCCGTTAGTCATTAACCCCTAATCCCCCCTCTAACCCTAATTAACTAACCTAAATCTATCCTAACACTAACCCTAACCCTAACCCTAACCCTAATACCCTAACCCTAACCACCCCCTCCCCCACCCCTTACCCTACCACCCCCCCCACCGCCCCCACCACCCCTTACCCCACCACCATGCAGCCCCCGCAACCCCCCACCGCCCCCACCACCCCTTACCCCCACCGGTGATGAGTGATATTTATATCACTCTAAACCCCTTATTTTCCCCTATATTTAACCTTTCTTTTCTATTTTACCCCTTTTATATGTTTGTTTTGCTTAAATTGCACCTTTTTTGTTTTACTAGTTCTTTTTAGATTTGTGTCTTTGTTTTACTTTTCGAGTTACTTTTTACATTTTTTTCTTGGTTCTTTGTAGGTCCAATTAAAATATACTTTTGAGTTCACCTATAAAAGCCAATGGAATGCACAAATGAGGAGTAAAGCATGAATAATGAAGGGACGAAGGCAAATGGGAGTTGAAGAAGCAAAGTTCACAACATGGTCCACTTCGAACAACCATATCTTACAGACCACAAATTATCTTACATTGATTCAAATTGGAGATTAAAATTTGGCTCGTTATCTTTCCAACGATAGGTCACATGCTTGATTTGGATTAAAAACGAGAAAGTTATGGCCATTTGAAGTTGAGCTGTTTGCCCAGTTTTCTTAGGAGCGCCCGCTCCCTTTTTCAAAGGAGCGCCCGCTCCTTGTTATTTGGAGCGCCCGCTCCCTGGTCGCTCCAACTTTCTGCCAATACCAGTTTCCTTAGGAGCGCCCGCTCCTATTTATAAAGGAGCGCCCGCTCCTTTCAAATTTTTCGGACAGCTCTGTTATTTTTGCGACTCATTAATGATGTAAGAGTTGTACATATAAATAGGACTCATCCCTAATTTATGAGGGGCAGACCCTAGATGAGGGGGACTAGGCTCCATTAGTCTTATATGAGGATTTTAAGTGAGAGAAAGTCTCAAAATCTAGAGAGAGAAAGTGAGAAAATCAATGACAAATGGAGGATTTTGGATAATCATCTAGTGACAAGAAGATTTGAAGTTTTCTTTTCATCTATCAATGAGAATTTCTTACTCTCTTTCCTCTTTTGTTTCTTATTTTAATTGTTTTCATTAGATTAATTGTTCATGCTTAGTTTAATTATATGTGGTTTATTTTGTTTAGTTTATTGTTAGATTAATTATTATTATCATGTTATTAGTGCTTAATTTCTCTAAAGTCCTCATTTTTGTATTTATGGAGTAGTTTGTTGGTTAGGGTTTGGGTGAAAACCCAACAATGATTGATTTGGGTGTTGGAATATGAAATTAGGGGGTTTTGATTGGGCTTATTAATTGATTAATAGCATGATTACTATTTGCTTGCATTCTAGTTGGTCACTTGGATGTTTGTTTTATTGATACCTTAATCAAATTGAGAGAGGATATTAAGGTTGACATTTATGCTATTATCTTGCTTAATTACTCGTGAGAGTGAGATTTGAGTGAGGGTTTTGTGGATTGACATTGTGATTATCCCTTGGTTGCATGTTTGAGACCATGAGAGTGGCTTAATTATGTGATTTAGGTAGTTTTATGCACCCTTGAGAAAGGGCTTAGAGCTAGTTAAGAGTCAATAACCTCAATTAGTTGCTTGGTTTTCTTTCCTCCATGTTTTATCATTCTAATTGCCTAAATCATGATTGGTTGGTGTTGGATCCCTTTCCCTAATCCTATTTGATCTTTCGTAGTTAGTTTAGTTTAATAGACTTTAGTTGGTAATTGACACCTCCCGACTAATTTTCGGCCTAGCTTGTTGTTTGGTTAACACATGTTGATGTTCCCTAGTCCTTGTGGAAGAATGACCCTTACTTGCCACTTTACCTAGGTTAGTGGACTAGTTAGGTAATTTGACCTTAGGTGTTTTGTCCAACGACCAAAATATCCTATGTCACCAACCCGACCCTCTCCTCCCCAACCCCTTACCAAACCACCCCGGCCACCACTTTGCCCCCACCAGCCCTTACCCCACCCGCCCGCAGCCCCCCGCAACCCCTCCCACCGCCCCCACCCCTTACTCCCACCAGCTCGCAGCCCCCTCCCCCATCGGACCCGCAACCCCTCCCGGCCCCCTCCCCCTCCCCCTCCCCCTCCTTCTCCCCCTCATTCCCTTGCTGAATCGCGCGAGCACCCTCCTCCTCCCCTTTCCCCGCCGTCGCGCAACCCCCTTCCCCGAGTCGCGCCCCTCGAGGGAGACCCTCCCTCCACCGCACTCGCCCGCCGACTCAGAAGACCCCCTCCCCGCTCTCATGCGCTATCTTTCACTCTCACTTGTCGCGTCCCTCTCTCTCCTCGCGCCCCTGCTGCTGCTGCCTCGAACGCAAATTACCTCGGGGTTGGCGGCGAAGAGAGCAGAGGTGGGTTTGCGTGTGGTGTGCGACGGGATTCGAAGGTGGGGGGGATGGTTGTTGGGCCGCGGGATTCGAGGGAGGGAGGGGAGGGGGGTTCGCGGCGACAGCAGGGGGGGGGGTCACGGGGGAAGAGGAGGGGCGACTACGAGTGTGGAGGGAGGAGGGCTTCGGGGGGTGGTGGTGGGGAGGGGGTGGTGGGGGCAATGGAGGGAAGGGGGTGGGGTGGTGGAGGGGTGGAGGTTGGGTGGTGGGTGGTTAGGGTTAGGGTTAGGGTTAGGATGTTAGATTAAGGTTAGGGTTAGGGAGTAGATTTAGGTTAGTTAGTTAGGGTTAGAGGGGAATTAGGGGTTAATGACTAACGGAAGTCTAATACCGTTAGTCAAAAGGGTAGTTTGATGTATTTTTTGAAAAATGGAGGGTATATGGTGAATTTCAAATGTTGAAAGGATATACGGTGCAAAAAAAAATTTATCAGGGGTATATGGTGAAAAAAAACCGTTCAAAATTTAAGATACACGACACGTCATATGAAGTGTCCAACACATAATTGGTTGTGTCCAAGGTGTGTAGATTTCCAACATATGTCGGGACTCGAAACCTGCCACCTGCTACATATGTCGGGACTCGAAACCTGCCACCTGCATGAAGTGTCTATGCAACCTGGGTGCGTGTTAAGAAGTAACAAAAGTTGTTGTTTCAATCACCGTAAGATTTGTAATTGTCTTATGCATCTAAGAATCGGGATGGAGCAAGTAGTAGACTAGTAGTTATTTATTTATTATTATTATTATTATTATTATTATTATTATTATTATTATTATTATTATTATTATTATTATTATTATTTATTATTTATTATTATTTATTATTATTTATTATTATTTATTATTATTATTTATTATTTATTATTTATTATTTATTATTTATTATTTATTATTTATTATTTATTATTTATTATTTATTATTTATTATTTATTATTTATTATTTATTATTTATTATTTATTATTTATTATTTATTATTTATTATTTATTATTTATTATTTATTATTTATTATTTATTATTTATTATTTATTATTTATTATTTATTATTTATTATTATAAAATAATTTTAATGAGTATTGATAATATTATGTTAATATTTATTGATTATAATAATAATAAGTATTGATAATATTATGTTAATACAGTTTAGTTCAGCAAAAATAAGTAAAAATAAGTTCAGTTCCCAAAAATAAGTTCAGTTCTGCAAAAATAAAATAAGTTCAATTCAGTTCAGCCAAAATAAGTTCAAAAGAACAGGGTCTTACTTAGGTTGCATTATATCGTCTTAACTGACATATACTACCTCCGTTCTTTTTCTATTGCAACAATAGAGTTTTCTCGCTTGCCAATGCACAACTTTAGATATTAATATGTTTAATTACGTTTTAGTAAAAATTATACAAATTTGATATTTTGAAAGGATAAATCGAGACGAATCTAACAAGATCTCACATGATTATATTTTTCCTTACGTAAAAATTACAAGAGATACTGAAATGGTGGTGAGTGAATAGTGTAAAAATATAATTGTTCTAATGATAGAAAAGAACTGGAGAAAGTATATACGTAACTGGCATTTATATATGTGCACTTCCCTAGATATGAGTAGGTTGTCTTACTAAGTACTTTTGAATTCATTTGGTACAATCTCCGCCCGTAGAAAATTATTATATACTCCATACTTCTTTCATTTCATGAATATAATTGCAATGTTTGTCTTATTTGTTTTCACATTAATTGTAATATAACCTTATTTGATGTAGTATTTGGTTCTTTTTATCTCTCTCTTCATTATATAGCTAGGTCCATCTTTTTATCAATCACAAACTCTCTCCTCATCCTAAAAATATGTGCACTCCCCCATGTTGTAATACAAGAAACATACTCACATAAGAGCTCCTTAAAACATGTGCATTCCCCTATGTTGTAATTTATGTGGAACAGAAGAAGTAGGATATTCTTAAATTGAAGAGGAGGTTGGAAAAAAGAAAATAGGAGTGAGAAAAAAGGGTCTCTTGTGCAAGACCAAAGTCCTCCCCTTAAAATGCGCCATGCATGGCATTGTTAGAAAAGTGATCAGTTTCAACAACAAAAAAATAAACGGATCATCGTGAAATGGATAAAAAGGTACTTTATTCTAATTGGGTCTGATCAAACTTTTATTTACAAGTGGGTTTGTGATCGATGTAGATAGTGATGTCCCTTTACTTAAATCAAACCCCTCTTCTCTTTTAGTGAGTGGAGGTTACTATGGACTTATGGAGGTCATTGTTATGGAGTTCTTTCCGGAATAATAATGAAGTTCTTTATTTATGGAAAAAGTACGATTATACTGAAGCTGAAATGTTTGCTGCTGTACACTGTATGTACCACATTCTAGAACTTGCAGAATGCTTTCTTTTTTTGGTATGAAAATGAGATCCCATAAAACCCTTATAAATACATCTTGCAAGAAAAATTAAGTTTGTAGTTTTTTTTTACAAAAAATGCTTTAAAAGTTTTTTTTTGCAAAATTGAACTTTTAAAATGTTTTTTTTGGCAAATTTTTCTAATAATAATAAGGGAAAATTTCATAAAACTACCTTTTATAATCAAATTTTTTAAAAAAACTACCTTTTAAAAATTTTCTTTCAGAAAACTACCTTATATAACAAATTTGTTTCATTATACTACCATATTACCATAAATGGGGTTTAATCACTAATAATTGAGTCACCGTAAATTGTTATTCTTTCCTCCCCTATCGTTTCTCTCTTCTTTTCTCGCTACTCCATCGGAAGCAACACCTAGGGCGAATGTCATTTATTGATTAGTATTAAATATAAACGTAACATGGTAGTATATTGAAAGGAATATGTTATATAAGGTAGTTTTTTGAAAGAAAATTTATAAAAGGTAGTTTTTTGAAAAAAGTTGGTTATAAAAGGTAGTTTTTTGAAATTTTTCCTAATAATAATTATTATTATTAGGAAATTTTGTCAAAAAAACCTTTTAAAAGTTCAATTTTGCGAAAAAAAAAACCTTTTAAAGCGTTCATTGCAAAAAATAAAACCACAAACTTAATTTTCTTTGCAAGATGAAACATATTCCCATTTCCCGGTATGGTTTTTGAGATACATAGGGGTGAACCTTTTATCTTCTTTTAACACCCTATTTTCATGAACTGCAGCACCACCCCTACGCATCTCAAAAACAACACCGAAAAATGGGAATAGGTTTCATCTTGCAAAAAAAATTACGGTTGTGGTTTTGCAAATAATGCTTTAAAACGTTTTTTTCGCAAATTTGAACTTTTAAAAGTTTCATTGGCAAATTTTCCTTATTATTATTAAATAAATAAATAAAACATGATGTTTTGATGCAAATTGATGTAATATTGTGATTTTTCATCCATTATAGCAATTGGATATATCAAGTATACTTGGATAAATATTTGGAAGCCTTGGTAGTTTTACTTTTTATTATTATTTACTAATATACTCCCTTTGTTTTATGTAATTTGTACATTTTGCTATTTAATTAGGATTTTTTTTCTAATTAGGATATTTGATTTTTTTTCCTTACATGGTAGGAGTATGTGCTAGGATATGTGAACCCTAGCAAGTTAATTAGCCATAAGGCTATCGTTTTTGCTCAATCCTAATTCGAACCCACTTTGATTATTGCTGAATAGAAACTTCTTAATATGATTGCAGTTGTAATTACATTCAACTATTTAAATTGGACTTGTCACCATCCAACAAGCTCATCTATGTACTTTTTTTTATAAATTAACAGGCACGGGCTCATCATGCATTATAATATCAAAGTCGTAAAAAAATTGACTGAGAGAGTGTGTGTATTACAGTATTAGTGAAGGACCCTACTTTTTATTGATATGATGAAGGAGGATGAAGGAAAAGTAATTTATAGAAGAGCTTACATCACATAGAGTTAAATAAAATTGGTGGAATACATCACATAGAAATTTATATTTGTAATTTGTGTTTTTCACCACTCTTACCTTCTGATTTTATGATTTTGTGTAATTTGTGTCATTGTTATTATATGACTTTCTTTAAATATGTAATAAAGCAATAAATACACCCGTGCATTATGCACGGGTCCTAAAACTAGTTTTCTATTTTTTTTTTTTTTTAAAGAGAAATTTCATTAATTGAAGGCTAAACGACATCTACAATAAGTATTAAAGAAAAACAAGATATAATCGAGACAAGATCAAATCAAATTCGTCTTCGAAGAAACTACAATGAACCAGGATCGAGCAATACAACGCAGCCCCTTGTATTTTCTTGAATCACGCAAATTATTGATGGGGAAGTCTATTATTTTGACATAGTTTGGGGAAGAAAATTCTTGATTTAACCATGTTGACCGCATCCGAATTTCCAATACTTTGATGTTGATGGTCTTGAACTTCAAACAATAGGAATAATTTCTCATACCAATATTTAAACTTTCACGTGGGAAGAGAATAAAACCAAACTCCAAACTCCCATAAAAGGAGAGAAAGAACCCAAAAATTGGGTAGAAAACTCTCAAAAAGAGAGAGAATGGAAGATTATTAATAACAAAAACAATGAAAACTAAAAGAAAAAAGAAGAATTGGGGGCTTACCACCATCGAAAAGATGATGGCAGCCCAAACTAAAAGAAAAGGATTAGAGTTTTTTGAGGAGGAAGAGGAGAGAAGGGAGAGGAGGAGGCTAGGTTTTTTTTATTGTTTGGTTAGTTGATTGTCAACTAGTTTTCTATTTGATAAGGACTTTTCTAATCTATTGCCATAGGTAGGGCTGGCAATCAGGTCGGGTTGGGTCAATTTCAGGTTGACCTGATTTATATTTCAGGTCACTTACCCCTGACGTAAACCTGACCTGATTCTAATTTCAGGTCGAAAATCATAACCCAAACCCGACCTTATCAATTTCGGGTTGACCCAAAACCAACCCAAAATGACCTGAAATGAAATTCAACTATACAAGCTAAGTTATGAAAGTATGGATTAATGACCTGAAATGAAATTTAGGTGATCCAAGAAATAGGGTTGGCCAAATACAAATAAGAATAACAAAAGATAGATTGTATAAGTTATGAAAGTTTGGGTTAATTTCAGGTTGACCCGACCTGAAAATAATCCGACTTCTAAATCAGGTTATTCGGGTTATTTTCAGGTTCTAAAAGTCAACTCGAACCTAACCCATTATATATTCAGGTCGAGTTGGGTCGACCCATTTTTTATTTCAGGTCAAAAATCTCAACTCAAACCCGGAATTTTCAGGTCAGTTTCAGGTCGGGTTATCGTGATGGGTCAACTTTTGCCAGCCCTGGCCATAGGGCATGTTAAAGTTTTAAGATATCATTAATAAAAAAATAATACAGCAAGATTCTATTTTGGGATAATAAATAAAGATAGATACATAATATAGAAAGGATCATGTAAGATTTTTTTTTAGTTTGATTGGATTTTGAAGTGGAAACTTTTTGTATAGTGATATTTTATATAGGAATTTTAATACTCTTATCCTATGCCTTGTGGTTTAGGTTAGAAAAAAACCCTATAATAATAGGATAATTATTTGTAAACTGATTAGAAGATAAGGCTAGCTAGTGTTTATTAATGGGATAGGTTCAGTTTTACAGCACATGAGATAAATATAAGGCTAGTGTTTACTAATGGACAGGTTCAGTTTTACAAAATTTGAATATCAATACGTGAAGGCAGCACTACTGGTCGGAGAGTTATCAAAATTGTACTTTCTTTGGATAATTACCAGACCTTTTTTTTCTTCTTGAACTTTTTATCAGACGAATTCTTAGCATCAACTGGCCGGTGATTAAGATGGATGCTAGGCTCTCAATTCTCATAAGTGCATCACATATATAAAGAAAACGAAGGGAGTTGTTATTACTTATTACATCATAATTCCTTTTATTTCACTTACTCCTATTCTATGTGTCTAATATTAACTGATACATAATCTATTTTCATCCATCTTATATTAATTGATACATTTCCTAAAATATAAGATCCCAATAATTTTATCTCATAAACTCAAATAATAATAAAGAAGCAATCGTCTCACTCACAAATAAAAGTTAAGATACCACAAACCACTAATTAATAATCATAATAGAATATTGTAAAAGAAATAAATTGAAAAAACACTTCTCACTGCGTTTCAAATTATAATTTAAGGCATTTTAGCCAAAAAAAAACAATTGTTTCAAAATATAAGGCATGCATCTACAAGCCCAAAATAATATTAAATGCGACTTTATAATATGAAGACAAGATTATAGGTTGTTGTATAATATCAATACAATATTTGATGTCAGCTTTTATTACCAATGCAAATTTAACTAAAACTAACTAAATTCTTAATATTACTCACCACAATAAATTAAAATAAGCTGTCAAATAAAATTCATATAACAGAGGAAGTAACGTAGCCTATCATGTTCCTCCTTTTTTTTCAAGTGAAAAGTCATTCATTGATTTGAAATCATAAGACATCTATAATAGATATCAAAAACTAACAAATACATATCATATTGAAATAAACATAATTCTAACATGGCAAAACCACGATCATTAAGTAGATCTAGCATTGAAGAAAACTCTCGTTTTTCTCATCGCTGTCTGATACAACCTTCTGCGAGGGGGGTCAGTCGATCTAATGTAGGTTTGAAGTAGAAACAAATTTAATTCAACTAATTGTAATTGAATAACTGATATTTGTTGCAACCCCGCATAACTTCCAATCAACAAAACAACGTTCAACTTAAGACTCTGAATCTTGGATCTATACCAAACACACAAAAGAACCTAACAAATAAAACCACCATGATAAACATGGGAGACTAGATGCCAACAAAGGGGGGACAAACTAGTCCCGTACAGGGGACGAAAGTCATCACAAAGAATGAATAGAAGCTCTCATAAAAATATATTAATTTATTTAATAGACTAAGAATATAAACTAAAAACTTAAATTAAGAGAGAAGAAGGGGATTACCATGAATAAGAGTATCCATGGCATCCCCTAGGATGATTTACCTTGAAGAAGGAAAGATAGAAAGAGAGAGGAAAGGAAACGGCTAGGGTTTTTTTGGCCTATCATATTCCTAAAATTTATTGATAATTTCTTTACTCGAAGATTTCATATTAATTGTGTTATTATTTTAAATATTTTACCATGCATTAATATATTGTTCATCTCGAACTAGCCGTTCGATGGAGATATTTATGAGGAGATTTTTTTCCACACCCTTTGAGAGGAAGCTCTTCTTCTTGGAGGGCCTGCGTTCGCGATGTCTCTATCAGGAAAAAAAAGAAGGAAATATCTTATTCTCGAGTAAGTACTACTGGAAAATGTGTTCACGGTATTTGCACGGTATATGCCATTGTTTAGATTCCTGTAAATCGCGATTTTTTTTTATTAGGAGAGATAATTGGGCTGAATATCAACCCTTGTCAGGCTACTAGCCTGCGGAGTACATCAGTTCAGAGGTTGGGTACAAAGTTAAACAATCCAGAAAACAACAGGCCTAAAGCCTCACTGCGACCACAAGAGAAATCCCCAACATATTGTTGGGATGGAGATTCGCATCCTGGGCAAAGCCTTAGAATCCGGGGTGGTACTCCACTGAGCTACTACCTCTTCCTCCCCTGTAAATTGCAATGACGAAAGGTGCGAGATTTTACATAGTCTCTGTTTTGTATGCATGTATGCTTAAATAAAACAGAATTTTTTTCCATAAATCAGTAATGCGATGCACATCAAACCGTGTAGTTACTTCTGGGTATATGTGTTCATATAGCCTATAGGAATGTCATGTTAGGTTCATATTTCTGCCAATGACTTAACGCCAAGCTAACATCGGAGTCATATCTCCTTCATTATAATTCTTGCAACGACACTTGTCATTTTGGGATATCTAATGTACTACTTTAACCACTAATCTATATATATATATCTAAAACTCAAGACAAACAAATGTCATGCTGCCACATGTTCCCCCCCAAGCAATTGACAAGAAATAATAATAAAAATGTGGGTGTTAAGACTCGAACCCACAACCTCTCCTTTAAAATACAAATAAACTAACCAACTCATCTACAAGCTCATATTGATTTTGTATGGGGGCTATATAAGTTCCCTACCGGTCCCGTTAGACCGCCATTGACCGTTATGGTCAACTCAGTCTGAAGAACCCCATTTTACTGGGTATGCGTGCCAGATACCGGCGTATGGTACATGCCGGTTACATCAGCATATCTTATCGGCATCTATCATTCGGACCATCATCAGATGGGCCTGGGTTGATCCAGTACTTACCTAATGCGCCTATGGGCCTAAAGATAAGTATCAGAAGAGGATAGAAATGTATCTCACCAATAGGAGCAGTGTCCTACCTTGTTAAGGACACTGCCGGCTCCTATAAATACCCCCCATGATCTGAGTCATAAGGTACGTTCACGTATACTAATACAATACACTTGAGACATCCCGTCTTTAATCTTTACTGACTTAGGCATCGGAGGGGCGTTCCTCGGATCAACCCCCGAGGTTAGTTTACGTGCTCTATCTTGCAGGACTTTAAACCGGCTTGTATACGAAGGAGATACCGGTTCACACCCCACCATTTATTCCATACCGGAACAATTGGCGCTAGAAGGAGGGGCGACTATACTTTGGTCTTAAGCCGTGATTAATCCAGCACACCTGCCTCATGGATCCTAAGCAGGCTTTCGGGATGCCAGAAACCGATGAGAACAACACTGTGGTGGGAGGTGCGCCCCCTGGGTTTAAAACCCCGCAACCGGTGGGGGAGTCCTCCAAACCCGCCGCCGGGGGTGACATAGGGGCCACTGAGGTCCCACCACCCAACGCATTCGAGGCGTTGCAACACATGTTCAGTCCTGAACAGCTCAGAAGCGCCGCCGAGGTCTTCCAGGCCATGGCGAGCCAGGCACCACTTTCGGGCCGCGCCAGCAAGCGTCCACCGGCACGACAGCATAGCCCAGTCAGAAAGATGCGGTCTTTCTTAAGTGGCCGACAGGGAGACCCAGGCCGGCAGGACCCGGAGCATGCTGAACACTCGAAAACTCCCACCGAGCCGGTGGGGGATGGATACGAGGATGAGCGGCAAAACACTGAAGTCCAGCACTCATCCCAGCCCTCATGGAGGGACACTGAGTTCGCCCGTCGCAGAGCACCGGTATCACTCCGAAATTCTCCTTTCTCGACATCTATACTCCATGAGCCCATGGAAAAAATTAAAATGCCGACATGCAAGTATGACGGTAGAACGGATCCTGAGGATCACGTTTCTGCGTATGAAGGACATATGTTGTTGTACACCGACACTGATTCTGTGTGGTGTAAAGTGTTCCCCTCAACTCTGGCCGGCTTAGCACAAACTTGGTTCAAGAGTATTCCTCCGGCAACCATAGCTGATTTCCATCAACTCACGTCCATGTTTGTGACTCACTTCGTCAGCAATAAACGAAGGGAGTGGACAACTGGCGAGCTGATGTCTATCAAGCAGGACGAGAAGGAAAGTCTGCGAGATTATATCGGTCGTTTTAATTCTGAAGCCGTCACCATACCCAGCCTTCAGCAAGAGGTGGCGGTCCTGGCGCTGATGACTGGTCTGAGAGAAGGCACCGCCTTCAGAAGCTACCTTGGCCGCAAAAAACTGACCAATCTCACTGACGTCCTTAGGAAAGCAAATGAGTTCATCAGAGGAGAGGAGTTTGATAAGGCGGCCACCTCAAAATGATCTGAAGGGGATGGTAAAGAGAAGGAGAAGGAGAAAGAAAAGGACAAGTACCGAAAGGATAAGAAGTCCGACAACTCGGGAAGACGGGGGGAGGGAAGCAACTCGGTCAAGAAAGGCCAGGAAGGAAGGCCAGACCGGTATCATGACTATACTCCCCTAACCATGTCTAGGGCCGAAATCTATGAACTCCACAAAACAGACGATAAATGGCAGCGTCCTCGGAAAATGTACTTCAAAGGTCATGACAAGTCAAAGTGGTGCGATTTCCACAGGGATCATGGCCACGTCACTGAAGACTGTAAAGACCTAAGAGACGGGATTGAGGACCTGATAAGAAGAGGCTACTTCAAGCAATATCAGGCCCGAACAAACCGGGAGCAGGAGCGATCGCCAAGAGATAGAACGCCAAAACGGGATGACGACCATCAGAAGCCTATCAAGGAAAGGATCACTAAGATACATGTCATCTCAGGAGGACCAGTCCACGGCGGAAGCATCCACGGTGTCAAATCTAGTCTTAAGGAAGTAAGACACCAAGTGAATTATCACAACTCCGGCGAGTGGCCAGCGCCGCCGCTCATGCCATCCGTCTCATTCACAGCGGAGGACGCCAAAGGAATTATCTACCCTCACGATGATCCGCTGGTAATATCCCTGCAAATTTCCACCGCAATGGTCCATCGAATCCTGGTGGATGGCGGCAGCTCCGCTAATATCCTCTTCATGCCTACATTCAAGAAGATGGGGTTAGGGAAATCTTGCCTCAAGCCGGTCTCATACCCGATAATCGGTTTCACCGGAGCATCGGTCATCCCTGAGGGTACCATAAAGCTGCCGGTTAAGCTAGGGGAAGGATCTCATTCTCGAGATCTCCTAGTTGAGTTCCTGGTAGTTGATGTGCCGGCAGCCTACAATGCCATTATTGGAAGACCGCTGATCCACGTTGCTCAGGCGGTAGTATCAACTTATCACCTGACCATGATCTATGCGTCAAATAGTGGAAAGCCGGAGAGGCTGAAGGGTAGCCAAGAATCGGCCAGATCCTGCTATCTGACGACTCTTAAGAACTCTAATCATAAGCGGCCGGCAGAATCTCCCCCGTCGGAGAGAAAGAGGCGAAGGGTCGAGAACAAAGCAAACAAAGACTTATCAATGGAGAACTTCGAAGGAAGGCCGGCAGATTTGCCAAGACCCAGCCCAGAGGGAGAGACCGAGGAGGTCAGTCTAGAACTGGAGAGGCCAGAGAGGACAGTTAAAATTGGAGCCGACTTGGCCGATAATGTCAAAGTCAACTTAATCAGTTTGCTGCGAAGCAATGCTGACGTCTTCGCATTCTCCGCGGACGAAATGCCGGGGATTGACCCCGCATTCATGGTACACCGGCTGAATGTCAGCGAAGATGTAAGGCCGGTAAAGCAGAAGAAGCGCAACTTCTCAGCCGAGAAGAACGCGGCCATTAGGGAGGAGGTTGATAAGCTGCTAACGGCCGACTTCATTGAACCATGTGACTATCCGGAGTGGCTGGCAAACGTGGTGATGGTTAAAAAAGCCAATGGGTCTTGGCGGATGTGTGTGGATTTTACCGACCTTAACAAAGCCTGCCCAAAAGACTGCTACCCGTTGCCTCGGATCGACCAGCTGGTTGATTCTACTAGCGGCCATGCGTTGCTGAGCTTTATGGACGCCTTCTCTGGGTACCATCAGATCAGCCTCCTAGAGGCAGACGGGAGCAAGACGGCATTCATAACAGAAGCCGGGGTGTATGCATACAAGGCCATGCCGTTCGGCCTAAAGAATGCAGGAGCAACTTACCAGAAGCTGGTGGACAAAATATTCGCTAATCAAAAAGGCCGAAATGTCGAAGTCTACGTTGATGATAGCATCGTCAAAAGCTTGACCGAGGAGGCCCATATCACGGACCTCGAGGAAACTTTCGCGACTCTGCGAAAGTACCGGATGAAACTTAACCCTAAGAAGTGTGTATTTGGAGTAAGGTCTGGAAAATTCCTCTGGTTTATGGTCAGTGAAAGGGGGATAGATGCCAATCCTGATAAGATCAAGGCGATAAGTGACTTGCCAGAGCCCAAGAGCATCCGCGACATCCAGAAGCTGACCGGCAAGATGGCGGCATTAACGAGGTTTGTCTCCAAGTCGGCTGAGAAAGCGTTGCCTTTCTTCAAGGTTCTAAGAGGCAACAAGAAGTTCGAGTGGGGAGACGAACAGAGGCAGGCCTTTGAGGCCGTCAAAGAGCATTTTAAGCGGCTACCGACTATTACCCGATCCGAGATGGGAGATAAACTGCAATTATATGTCTCGGTGTTGGATAAAACGGTAGCAGCAGTGCTGCTAGTGGAAAAGGACAAGCAGCAGCACCCGATGTACTTTGTGAGCCACGTCTTAGCAGGGGCAGAGCAGAGGTACGAGCTGGTGGAAAAGATGGCATATGCCGTGCTGATAGCGGCAAGAAAACTCCGACCTTACTTTGACTCACACACCATCCAGGTGCTCACAAATCAGCCACTGGAAAAGGGCTCCATAAGCTAGATACAACCGGCAGGTTGCTGAAGTGGGCAATAGAACTGTCCGAGTTTGACATTGAATATCGGCCGCGAACAGCCATCAAGGCACAAGCTCTGGCCGACTTCATGGTTGAGACCGCATACAATGAAGTAGAAGGACAAGTCGGCACCTGGCAAATATCGATCGATGGCTCAACGGCCCAAACAGGGGCAGGCGCCGGGGTGGTCATGACGACTCCCGAAGGAGACACTTTTGAGTATGCCGTCCGCTTTGGTTTCAAAGCATCTAACAATGAAGCGGAGTACGAAGCGGCAATAACGGGAATCGGTTTATGCATAGCGTCCGGAGCAAAGAAAATACGGATGACAACAGATTCCCAGCTAATATCAAGCCAGATCGAAGGTACTTACGAAGCCAGGGAACCGGTCATGCAGAAGTACCTACAGAGGGTAAAGCAGATAACGGCTCCACTGCAAAGCTTCGAGGTAGTGGTAGTCCCCCGTGCAGAGAATACGGCAGCCGATGCGCTATCAAAACTAGCAAGCTCAAGCACCATAGATCTCAAGCGCAACGTCATGGTGGAAACGGTGCCGGAAAGAAGCATAGAGACAGTCAAGGCAGAGGTGAACGAAGTCGCTCAGAACAGAGAATGGTGCGACGATATACTGGCGTACAAAAACGACTGAAAGTTTGCCCACTGACAAGATGGCGGCAAAAAAGCTGAAGAGAGAGGCTCTTTGGTTCTGCATTTTCCAAGGCCAATTATACAAGAAAGGTCTTTCACTCCCACTCCTAAGGTGTGTAACGGCCCACGAGGCCACAAAAATCATTGAAGAAATACACGAAGGGGTACGCGAAAACCATATCGGCGGAAAGACGCTTGCACTAAAGGCCCTGAGGGCCGGCTTCTACTGGCCAACAATGTTGATGGATGCGCAGGCGTACGTAAAAAAATGCGACAAATGCCAAAGGTTCGCACCGGTTATTAACCAGCCGGCAAATGACTTGCAGCCGATCCTGAATCCAATCCCTTTTGCTCAGTGGGGGATGGATATCATAGGACCATTCACGCCAGCGTCCGGAGGAAGGAAGTTCCTGATAGTCGGAATAGACTACTTCACAAAATGGATTGAGGCCGAACCGACTGCAAAGATAACGGCTAATCAGGTAAGGAAGTTTATCTGGCAAAACATCATCACAAGGTTTGGCATTCCCATGGGAATAGTTATGGACCATGGCGTTCAATTTGATTGCGGCCCGATAAAGAGCTTCTTGAAACCGTACGGCATCAAGTTTGCGTACTCATCCGTATGCCATCCTCAAAGTAATGGCCAGGCCGAAGCTGCCAATAAGCAACTTCTCAACGCCCTCAAGAAGAGGTTAGATGACCTGAAAGGTGCCTGGGGCGACATGGTTCCAGCAGTCCTATGGTCCAACAGGACCACCGAGAAGGAAGCAACAGGGGAGACCCCATTCAGGCTGGCATTTAGAGCTGAGGCAGTGCTACCGGTTGAAGTAGGATTACCAAATTGGCGGATCCTTAACTACGATCCGGAATTGAACAACACATTGCACCGGGAGGAACTTGACCTCTTCCCAGAAGTCAGACTTGCGGCAGAACTCAGGTCAGCAGCATATAAGGACCGGATAAGCAAGGCCTACAATAAAAGGGTAAGAAGCCGGCCAATTGAGAAAGGCGACCTGGTACTCAGGCGCACAGCGGCTACCGGTAAAGCTCACGCAGATGGCAAGCTGACGGCGAACTGGGACAGACCATACCTTGTAAAAGAGGAAATAGTCCCAGGCGCTTACCAGCTGGAAGACATGTCCGGCAAACAACTTAAGAACAGCTGGAATGCCAGCGTGCTTAAGAAGTATTTCGTTTGATGTCTGCTTAGCCTAGACTAATAGCTACAATAACGCGGCATTGTTACCGATTTCAGAGTTATAAGAACCAACTGTTTATTTTTAATTAGATTAATTTCCATTATTGCACGCACAAATAATTTGTTGTTTTAGCAATCTATCACACTGGTAATTAAACAGCAAAGCCCCCTTGACGGTCAATGACCTGCGTGGATCTGCCGTCAAGATGAACTAACGGTTTGCATGTTCCTGGCGGTCAATGACCTTAGTGGATCTGCCGCCTGGGAGGGTCAAACGTGCAGACAACTTGGGGATGGTCAATGACCCTCGAGGATCTGCCAACCCAAGAGGTACACTGCTGACAGGAGAATATCCTACCTCATAACTGGTCAATGACCCTAGTGGATCTGCCGGAATAAAATAGTGAGAAAAACTATTTGCCGGTCTATGAACCATAGTGGATCTGCCGGAATGACGGAAACAAAGGAAAAATATAAAAAGCAAGGTAATTGAAATAGCAGACACAAGTGTTTGCAAAATATATTTCATTAATACTCAACAAAAATTACACCCTAGGCTAGGAGCAAATGAGCCAATAATCAGGTCCGCCACAAGCCGGCCGGAACAGGAAGTATATAAGGGAGAGGGGAGACCTATACTAAGCGCCCTGAGCGGCTTCAGAAGAGGGAGCCTTGCCATCGGCAGCCGTCTCAAGCTTTGAGCCGCCGGGACTCTTGTCAAGAATAACCACATCGCCAGCGTGACTATCCTTGACACCCAAATCGGCATGTTCGTCAGTAGCTCCCGGCTCGTCCTCAAATTCAGCACGAGGATCAGCATTGGCAATATCGGCCTCCGTCACCCCCAGGTCCAGAACCTCGCCGTCCACCGGGGCCTCGAATTCCCGGCGACCATGAGCTTCCTCAACCTTACTCCAGTCCAGATCCGTAAAGGTATGTCTGGTACACCGCATAGCGGCGGCCCAACCCCCATTATATCGGTTGGCTAGTCGGTTGACGAAGTCGATGGAACGCCGGTATTCAACCACCGCGTTGGATTCCCGGCCCTTCGCAGCCGTCAGCTCCTCTCTGACTTTCTGGAGCTCAACATCCTTATTTTTCAATAGGAGCTTACAGCTTGCAGCCTCCACCTTAGCAGTCTGGAGGTCAACGTGGGCTTGCTCCAGGTCTTTTTGCACCGACTTCAGCTTGTTCCTTTCGTTAGTGACGTTCACTAACTCCGCATTCTTCGCGGTCAGCTGGTCCTGGGTGGCTTGATGAGTCTCAACCTCACCAAAATAGGCACCCTGGAAGTACCGGTAAAGATCACAAAGCTCTTTACCGGAATGAGCTGTCTGCAAAAAAAAAAAAAAAAAAAAAAAAAAAAAGGGATATGTGCAATGTCAATAAAGTCGCTAAGACACTTTGAAAAAAAAAAAAAAAAAGAGGAAAGGCTTACCAGGGCCAAGTTATGCGCATGAACACAGCCAGCTACTGGATCGCGGTCCACGTGCATGTCATACTTCAGTTGGAGCCCTTTGAGGAGCCGATATCCCAAGTTGCCACCCTCGAGAGGACGGTCCAACAGCAGATACTCGTCATCAAGGACGTTAAGCTTGGGCTGAAAATGGGCTCCGTTGCGAACCGGGGACCAGGCCCACCTCTTTCGGAGAATTTCGGAACCTCCACTTCAGCTTGCTCAATGAAGCCGGTCTTCCGGAGACGGGCGAAGTGCTCCAGCTCAGGGATCATGGCCGGCAGGGTCAGCTGTTTATATATCTTCGGCCGTAATGATGAGGTCCCCACCTCAGGCACACGCCCCACAAGTCCGGCTTTCGGGTCCTTCCCGGCCTTTTGAATCTCCATTTCAGGATTCTCCTTGCGAGCCACCTTGGTGAGAGGCCACTTTGAGCCTTCATTTTCCCCCTCAGCCTTCCTCTTGGCGGGAGTAGGAGTGACCTTCGCCATGAGAGGCTGGGTAGTATTCCGCAGGGCCGGATCACCACCGTCGCCTCGACCGGCGCCGCGAGTCTTGCCGCCCCGGCCGCCGACGCTGGGGGGAATAGATGTGAACCTCTTTGCCGGCTTTGGAGGCATATTGCTGATAGGGTTAAAGTGAGTGTTGAGGTGAAGAGCCTCCCGGATCAAGTGCTCACGGCCTGAAATGACAAAGAAAAGTTAGCGGGATAAGTTAACTAATTAATCAAGGCGTATATCCAGATAAAGAGTAGCAGGGACGCAAGGCCGACAGGACTCAGGGTTACCGTGAGGATCGGGACAAGCGAGGCCAAGAGCCGAGATGGGCGCATTGCCCGGAGATGTACTTGGTATGTGGCAGCCAGATTAACGGTACGGGGACGGACTTGCCCCCCTTAGGCCCCGGCATGGCCGAAGCGTCGAAGAATTTGTACGCCGAGAGTTCCAAGCGGGTCAGACGCCGATCAGGAATATGTTCCATCTGGGGGCGGGGCCTCGTCCAATACCGGCGAAGAGGAAAGGTGCTTGGGACTCTAACCTAGAAGAAGCGGGGTTGCCAGTTCTTCAGGGAGGTTAGCTTTGGATACACCGTTAGCTTTTTGGGTCTGGTGTACATGGACATCCAATCTCCCTGGCCAAGTTCCCTCTCGGCCTGTGATTTTTTCTTCTTGCCTTTCCCTTTGCCCTTCGCTGAGCCGCCTTCTTTGATCCAATGGAGTTTCCGGAAGAGGTTCAGAGTTTCCGAAAATCTTTTATACCTGACGGTCCAAGCATAGGAGATCAAATTACGCCAAGACAGCGGCGTTAGCTGGGACAGACAGATGTTCCAGGCCTTGAAAATTTTTACTAGGAAAGGGTCCAGGGAAAACCTCAACCCAAAATCAAGCATATGGGCGTAGACCGCCACATGCCCAGGTGGGAAATCAGTTACCCGGCATTCCTCAGACGGCATCACCAATTCATAATCATCAGGGAAGGCGAAGTATTCGGCTCCTTTTCGGCAGAAGTTGTTATCCAATGCTGTCCTTCTCCAACTTTTGTCAATCTGTACGAAGGAAGGACTGCCGGCTTCACAGGAGGGCATGTATAAATCGTCTAGCGACTCATCCTCATCCTCCGGTATGTCTTCAGGAGGTTCCTCATCATCATCAGCTTCCAAGGATGCCGACTCCTCATCCGACATCAGGTCGCGCACAATGCTGGCGACGTCCTCTGAGGCGACGGAGGATACTTCATCCTCCAAGCCGGCTTCATCATCCCGACAGCTATCAGATGAGATGGATAGGGGCGCATTCTCCCCCAACATCTCTGTCGGTCTGGGAGATAGGGACTTATTACGACGACCCTTAGAGGTACCAGTTATAGACGGAAATAATACAGAGGATCGTTCTGCTATCCCCAGCATGGTACCGTATTGGCCTGATATCGGTACTCCTACGACTTCACCAAAGGCCTTAATGGCAGTAAGGGGAGAAGCATGCAAGGTTGGCTCCTCAGGGGCCCTACCGGAAGTACTACAATCATGGCCGGACTTACTCCTAAGTTCATTAGGACGATTTATTACCGGTGAGCTATGGGGTAAGGTAGGGCTAGCGGACTTACTATCAGAGTTAAAGTCGCTGTCGGTTATGGATTGAGGACTCTCATAAATATTTTGGGAATCAGAATTGGAAGACATGATTAAAAGAATAAATTGCAAAGAGGGAAATTTTGTGAAATACCTGGAGAGAGAAAAGATTGGGAGCTGGCGTCAAGATCGACCGGCAAGGTAGATTGTCTAGCCACCACACGAAATGTCACGACGAAAAAACTAGTAATCGGAGGGACGTTAGGTCTCGAAGAATACAAGGAAGGCAGGTGTTTGAAAGTTGGAAAGCGATGTGAAAGTGAAAATGCGCTTGGCGAAACACTATTTATAGAGAACTCCATGGCTCGGATGCCACGTGTATTCTTCGCTCAGAAACAGCTGCGACCAATTATTTTTTGCTAGTCAAATCAGCACGAAGATCAAGGCGACGTTTGGCCTTCCGTTAATTAATTTCATCTCCGGAAATTCCTAAACGGCCTCAGGAACGATCTCCACATCACCCATAACGGATCCAAGAACAATTAAGCAGGATATGTTGGTTCCAGACATACCGGCTTGGGGGCTAGTTGTATGGGGGCTATATAAGTTCCCTACCGGTCCCGTTAGACCGCCATTGACCGTTATGGTCAACTCAGTCTGAAGAACCCCATTTTGCTGGGTATATACGTGCCAGATACCGGCGTATGGTACATGCCGGTTACATCAGCATATCTTATCGGTATCTATCATTCAGGCCATCATCAGATGGGCCTGGGTTGATCCAGTACTTACCTAATGCGCCTATGGGCCTAAAGATAAGTATCAGAAGAGGATAGAAATGTATCTCACCAATAGGAGCAGTGTCCTACCTTGTTAAGGACACTGCCGGCTCCTATAAATACCCCCCATGATCTGAGTCATAAGGTACGTTTACGTATACTAATACAATACACTTGAGACATCCCGTCTTTAATCTTTACTACCTTAGGCATCGGAGGGGCGTTCCTCGGATCAACCCCCGAGGTTAGTTTACGTGCTCTATCTTGCAGGACTTTAAACCAGCTTGTATACGAAGGAGATACCGGTTCACACCCCACCATTTATTCCATACCGGAACAGATTTTTTATTGTAAGTAGAAGTGATTATGCTTCTTAAGTTGGCACATCAATTCGACTCCTACATTAATTGACTTATCAAGTAAATGAGTAATATATAGATATCCCCATGTTACAAGTTATATTACCTATTATCAAGTTTCCGTTTATCATAATAGTGATAATAAAACATCAAATCAACTTTGCATTTTGCGAACAGTGAATGACATCACAATAAATTTATTATGCACCCGGTACTCAATACTAACTGAAAGTTATGAAGCATTGGAGGTAGTCACGTGTTATCTTAATGCATATGCTGATGATATTGAGGCATGTATTTCAATTAATTTTATAAAACAATAATAAACGAATGATACACAATGACTCGAGGAATCTCCCGGGGCAACAACTAGTTATAATAATTAAACATCATAAATCTTAATCAACTGCATGCACGTGTCTCATGTATTAATTACAATTACACCCTGCACTACAAAGTTCCCTCCAAAAGTCCCATAAAAAAATTCCCGCCAAAAGTTATTCAAGCTATAAAGTGGTCTCAAGCATTATAAAACAGGTTAGGAACTTATGTATCATTCATTATCCCATCTTATATGTCACTTCCTTATTATTCTTTAAACATGAGACTTCCCACAACGCCAAGACACCAAGACTAAAAGCCTATGTCCAACAATTAACTTATGACATTTATAAAATAAACACTATATACACTAATTAACAAATTATACAGTCGAACTAGTATGCATAAATCAATAGATAATGATAAATAATGATAGCTATATATAAAACTCGCAAGAATTACGTGGAGAGATGTAGGAAAAAAAACCCACAAAGTGCACTAGGACTTTGCAGGATCTTGATTTGATTGAAATACCTCTTGCAAACGGCTGGTTCACTTGGCACAGAGGTTCCTCAAAGAGTAAACTTTATTGTCACTTTGTTTCTCATGAATGGATCACTCAATTTCCATCTCTTATGCTTTCCTCCCTAAAGAGGAATGTCTCGGAATACTGCCCACTGATTGCGAGATCTGCCACCAAGAACTGGGGCCCTCGCCCTTTCCGGTTCCAGAATTGTTGGTTGACAAACCCGGGCTGCATCAAACTCATTAAAGAATCATGGACTGTTGGCTCTCAAGACTCCTTCCCAGAAAAATTAAAAAAAGTCAAATCTTCGCTGAAAAGCTGGAACCAAAACTCCTTCGACAATATTGAAAACCACATCACACTACAAGAAAAAGGCTAAATCAACGACTGCTTTACTGCAACGGTGAAAATAACGGTCGTTATTCTTGCACTCAGCGACTGTTTTAATCCGTCGTTGCCACCGACTGCTTTTAAAGTGGACAACGACGGATAAACAGTTGTTGTTTATCAACGACCGTTTAAAACAGTCGTTGAAATTGTTATTTTAAATTTTAAATTTTTCAATGGTCGCTGATGAAAAAAAAAGAGACAAAATAAAGTTCGCCTCTCCTCTCTCCTCACTCCTCAGGAGTCAACCCTAATCCCTCCTCTCTCTTCTCTTCAGATCTGCTCCTCCCTCCTCCCTCTCAAACCACCGAAGCAATGGACGAATTTCACTCTCCTCACTCAATATTCTTCCCACCCTCTCTCTCTCCTCTTCGTTGTTGTATTACAAACCCTAGAGCAGCGAAAGTAGCAAGCAGCAACAACAATGGCGAACTACGACCTAACCCCGAGAATCGCTACGCTATGGACATCCATAAGAGTCTCTACCACACCGATGATGTTCCTCAAGGTCCTTTCTCTCTCTCCTAGGGTTCTGTTGATTTTGAGATTGAATCAATTTGAGTTTGATTTGGAAATTGTTGTTTTTTCGGCTGCATTTGTTGCTCGTTTTGGTGGTTTTGTGTTTGAGTGAGTGTATTTTGGTCGAAATTTGGTTCGATCTTTGGATGGATTCGTGAGATTCAACTTCATCGTCGACGATGAATGTGGTTAGAGAAGGTGCGGATGACGGTGGTGCTCTTTCAGTCACTGCTATGCTCGCCAAAGAAGCTTTTATGTTTTTTCAATCTGATAAGTTTTCGGAATGTGTTGATGTATTACATCAATTGTTGCAGAAGAAGGAAGGTGATCCAAAGGTATATCTGTGTTTTTTGCTTATATCATTTGTGGTTTAGTTCACATTTTATTTTATGTGTCATTTGAATTGAGTTTTCAGCCTTTGAAGTTCACTTGTTCGTCGTTTTTTAATTGCGAATTCGATTCATTTTATTTGGATAAGTACATTTGTTTTAGTTCATAATTTGTTCTGGAGGTGGCTCTTATACTGAATTATTAGGTGTTACTCTACATGTAATATGAATGCATTCTTCAACTTGTGAAGTTTACTGGTTTCCTCATATTGTGTTTTCGATCCACTATATTAGATTGGAGAGATAATCTGGTTACTTCCACTTAGTTCGTGTGAACGGGCAAGAAGAACTTTCTTTGGAGTGAATGTGTGAGCTTTTGAAGTTTTCTGGTTTGAGGTTTCTCGTTGTAGCTTTTTAAACTTTGCTTTAATACCTTTGCATAGGTGAGCGATTTATGAGATCACTTCAACATAATTTGTGTTTATTAGGGCATAGTAACTTGCTTTGGAGAAGTATGCATCTTAAGGTTGATGGGCTTAGTTTTGTGTACCGTGAATAGTTATTATTCTTGCCGCAAATTATACTAGTGTGAGGTATATGGAATGAGCTGATTCGTATTGTTCTATTCAATTGTTCACCCGTCATTGTTCGACAAGTTTTGACCAAACTTGTTAATTACAAGTGCTTTCTCTGCTTCCACCTTATGAAGGAAAGTCTGTGCTACAAATTGGCACGGCTATTGGTCCTCTTACTGGTGAATTGGCCAAAAAGGTTGGCCAGGTTCTAGCTGTTGATTTCACTGGGAGTGTGACAAACAAGGTGAAAATGATAAGTGATCACCAACTTCACTTGTTATATTTCTTGCATCTGTTTCTGCAAGATTCAGGCTACTTGGAGACTTGTTCTCCACAAACATGTGAGGAGGGGGCATTTTAGTAAATCCACTTGCACCAACTCCGCTCTGTACTATGGAGAACAAATTCTCCAATTAGCTTTCTATTTGTAAACCATTCTAATGTTTTTTTAATACTGGTTGCAGAGTGAAAGCATAAGCGGAAATCATCCAAATGTAAGTTCAATCCTGCTGACGTAACATCTCCCAGCCTAGACATTTCACCAGAATCCTTCGATCTGATTTTTGCTAATTCGTTCCTTGTGCATGTTTCTGATGATGAGGTATTCGCGATGTTTGGCTTTCCTCTTTTGAGATTGTTAGTTTCTTATAGTATTGGAAGTGTTAACATATGGAGTGTCTTTTACATTTTGAAAATGAGAGTTATGTTTGATCCTTTATATTGCTGTTAACAATGAACAATTGGCTCTTTCATTTTCTTGATCTCTGAGCAGAAACAACAAAAGAGTTTGTGGTTAAGCTTGACCTGAAGCTCGGGCAGAAGGTTCTTGATATTGGTTGTGGCATAGGTGGTGGTGATTTCTACATGGCATAAAACTTCAACGTTGAGATCGTGGGAATCGATCTCTCCATCAATATGATCTCTATTGCTCTCAAACGTACTGTTGGTCTCAATTGTGTAGTCGAGTTTCTATATAGTTAGTCTAACTATATGCATTTAGTGTCTATATTTATCGGCATCTAGCTTATTAGTTTCTAGATTTGTCAATATATATTTTTGTTGAACCCGACTTCTACTATATTTCCCGACACCGAGATCTATTTTGTGCACATAAATTTAATCTATTTCATGTAATTATATAAGTATCTATGCATTTTGTAATATATATTAAAATTGCATATTTTTTTAGTTGAAAAAATTGAATGCGATGCAGGAACAGGTTTAGTGTAGTATATTTAGGTGCAGGTACAGGTTTAATTATAATTTGGAACATTATTATCTAATTAATGTAATTTAAAAAAACGACGGCTAAACAGTCGTTGTAAAATAAAGTAAAGTTGTCACGAATGTAAAAGGTAAGGACTGCTTTTAAATGCCAGCGACTGATTTATACCATCGTTGAATCCATGACCGTTTTAAACCGTCGTTGAATCAACGACTGCTTTAAACCGTCGTTGTTTCAGCGACAACATTGGTATTAAAAAAATGACGCCGATAAATAAGAAAAGCGTCGTTGATATTGGTACCGATCGCTCACGGTGGTCGTTGATTCCTAAATCGGCGACCAACGATGTAACGACTATCGGTCAACGGCTCATTGACCGTCGCCGATGAATTCGCTGATCGCTTTGAGTGCATCAGCGACGGTTCCGAGCGGTCGTTGATATCGTCTTTTCTTGTAGTGTCACTGCCTGTGAAAATAAAATCCATGACTTCGACTTGATTGCTAATAGAAGAACACTCACTCCTTTGGAAATTTCAGATCGTAAAGATGCACAATTGGATTTATGGAAATGGCTCCGATGTAAAGAGGTATATTGGGCGCAAAATTCGCGTGTTAGATGGCTGAAAGAGGGTGATAGAAACACCAAATTCTTTCACACAATTGCTACTATTAAAAGAAGGCGTAATTGTATTGACTCTCTCTCAATCAATGGCTCTCAAATTGATGATCCCATAGTGATCAAGAAGGAGACAACCTCTTATTTTCAGAACATCGTCAAAGAAAGTTTCCAATCTCGCCCGACATTGCAAGGCTTAAACTTCAAGCGCTTGAGCGAGGCTCAATGAGATCAGCTTGTAAAACCATTTTTCTACGGATGAAGTAGATGAAGCTATCAGATCATGTGATGGGAACAAATCTCCGGGGCCCGACGGTTTCAATTTTACCTTCATTAAATCAGCATGGGAGGTCATCAATGATGATGTGTACAATATTTTAATTGAATTCTTGACTTCTCCTCGTATCCCTAAGGGTTGCAACAACACTTTAATTGCTTTGATTCCGAAGGTGGATAATCCTTCGGATTTCAAAGACTATCGCCCCATTAGCATGGTGGGGTGTATCTACAAAATCCTAGCAAAGCTCTTGGCTCGTAGACTCCAATCAGTAATGGATTGCCTAATAAGCTCTCCTCAATCCTCATTTATACAGGGGCGCCAAATTCTTGATGGTGCTCTCATTGCATCCAAGCTCATTAACTCATGCAAAAGAAACAAATCCAAGGCTACTATCCTTAAATTGGATTTTCATAAAGCCTTTGATTGTGTTTCTTGGAATTATCTCTTATGGATTCTTGAAGAAATGGGGTTCCCCCTTCAATGGAGGAACTAGACCAAAGTTTGTGTTACCACGGCTCATGCCTCAATTCTTATCAACAGGTCTCCATCAAAGCCTTTCAAATTGCAACGCGGTCTTCACCAAGGTGACCCTCTCTCCCCCTTTTTGTTTGATCTTATAGTTGAATCTTTACAGTTGGTGATGAGCAAGGCCATTTCTTTGAATCTATGGCGTGGAGTTGAAGTGGGTAAAAGGGGAGTTATCATCTCGCATTTGCAATACGCGGATGATACTATTGTTTTTTGTCCCCAAAACTTGGATTTTCTTCATAATATCAAAAAGGTGTTAATCCTTTTCCATCTTGCTTTGGGGCTCCAAATTAATTTTCATAAATCATCAATTCTTGGCATTAATGTCAAGAATCCTTGGTTACAATGTGCTGCAAATTACCTTCTTTGCAAAATAGGAGAGTTTCCTTTTACTTATCTTGGATTGCCTATTGGAGGCAACTAATCAAGATTGAATCTATGGGACCCAATTATTGGAAAAACTCGCCTCTTGGAAAGGGAACCTATTGTCAATTGGTGGCCGACTCACTCTCATCAAGGCCTCTCTCTCAAGTCTTCCCCTATATTATATGTCCTTATTTCCAATTTCGAAAGGAGTTATAGAAAGAAGGGATATTATCTCAGATAACGTTGACTTATAGGCCTTTTTCCAATATAACCCTACTGACTTTGGCAGGCCTGTCTCCGATAACCCTGAACTTGATTTTGTCATTAAACTGGACGGAATTTGTCACGCCGTTAACTAGACCCTAACTGGGTTTGACTTTTGCTAAATTCATCTCATTGAAGATACCATCATGATTTACCTTGTTTGCGAAAAAGAAATATCATCACAATTGTGCATCCGACGTACTTCTATAAGCAGCATTTTTAATCACGAAATTAACACTTGATGTAATAAAAACATTGGCGATTGGCCTCCCTTGTTCTGTTCGCCCAAAATCAAGGTGGTAAAAGAGACCAAACACATTATACACTCATGACTCCACCCCAGAATTGCTAATTAGGATTTAGGGTTCTTGCCTAAATCGTTTTCTCTCCCATTAACTGTCCCAAAGAACAGAATTTTTCGAGTTTCAATCGCATTTTCATTGAAATTCGCAAAAGCTCCACATTTTGAATTATGCCTCCTCTGAAGAAGAAATCAAAAAAATCGAAGAAGAAGAATTTGAAGAAACTAAATAAGAACACCAAAAAAGTGAATGTAGTTCCAATCAACCCAGACCCATCGAATCTGATTGGTGGGATAGTTTCTGCTACATGAGTTCTTCTACCCCAGGTACCCAATTTTTTCTTTTTCCTTTTAATTTCTGTAAAAATTCATATCTTGCTTATTTTCTGTATCGAAATTGCAATTTGTTGATTTGGGAATTTCTGTTTGAAGTCATTGCTAAGTTATTTGTTAATGTAATTTGAGTTATACCGGATAAAGGGTATGTATTTTTTCCATTAAATTTGGTAGTGTCGCCATTGAATTTCCATTCTTTCCCTCTCTCCTCCTGCTGCTGCTGCTGTAATTCAACAATTTTACAAGAAAAACCCAAGTTCAAATTTACAAGGAAAAAAACCCTTTTGGAGATCGCAATGCAAGACTTGAATTTTTCACTAAAGAGTATAGACCCAAGTTGATCGATGAAATGGTACAATTCAGTTGTCGGAAGAATTGATTGATCTAGAAGAGATGAAGAACAAGAGAGAGAAGATATGAAGAACAAGAGAGAGAAAGAGATGAATTTAGCAAAAGTCAAACCCAGTTAGGGTCTAGTTAACGGCGTGACAAATTCCGTCCAGGTTTAAGGACAAAAATCAAGTTCGGGGTTATCGGAGACACTACTCGCCAAAGTCGTGGTTATATTGGAAAAAGGCCTATAAGTCAAGGTTATCTGAGATAATATCCCTAGAAAGAATTATTGCCATTCAACGCAATTTCTTTTGGAGCGGTACTTTGGAGAAGAATTCATTACCTTTAGTGGCTTGGTCACTCATTCAACTGCCAAAAATTTTCGGAGGTTTGAATGTTGGGGATCTACATCATCAAAATCTAGGCCTCCTTTTCAAGTGGGTTTGGCGCTTTCATAATGAGCCATCTGCATTATGGAGACAAGTTATCCAGCATAAGTACGGTTATGGGCTCCACTTTAACCCCTCTTCTCTCGAAATTCGAAATTTGGGGGACCTTGGAAGCTCTTTTTGCCTTTGCTCTATTGGAAGATGAGGCCTCTAAAGCTATCGTCTCTTCCAAAGTCCGTAAAAAAAATTGGCAACGGAAATAACTCACTATTTTGGCATGATCTCTGGGTGGGAGACTTGCCTCTTAAAGTGGTATGTCCCAGATTGTTTCGGCTCTGCCTCTCTCCCGATGCTTCTATCTCCTCCTTCGGTTTTTGGTGTGGCCAAGTCTGGGAGTGGACTCTCTCTTGGAAAAGACCTCTAAGGCCCAAAGACCTAGATGAACTCCAATCTCTTTTATTTCTTCTCCGAAGAGTGATTTTTAACCCTCATGAAGAAGACACATTCATCTGGACCCCGCACAAAATCGAAGCTTTCTCCGTTAAATCCTTCAGATCGGAAATGGCCAAGTCTCTCTCATATTCCCATCAACACTCATATTCCCATCAACATGTTCTCAGTGGTATGTGGAAAGGTCTAGTTCCTCAGCGTATAGTAGTGTTCCTTTGGTTTGCTTTCTTTGGGAAAATTGAATACTCGCTCAAAACTGGTAAGCCTTGGCATTATTCCAACCTCCGAATCACACTGCGTTCTATGTGGAGTTCATCTTGAATCCTACGATCACCTTCTAATTCACTGCTCCTTTTTGTGGAACCTATGGGGATGGTGGCTTGATATTTGGGGACTCAAATGGGCCGCACCTACGTCCCTTCGAGATGCTTTCGCCCGGTGGCTTTCCCCTCATAAGGATAGGTTCTTCAAGAAAATATGGTGGCGGTATTCTTCATCATTCCATGGTCCATATGGCTCGAACGTAACAACAGAATTTTTAAGCAAATTGTTATGTCCATGGATCAAATTAAAGACCTGATCTGCTTAGACTTGGCTGGTGGGTCAAAGGCTGGCCAGATTCTTTCCCCTACAGCCCGATGAAATACTTCGCAATCCATTGTGCCTTCGATGGAAACTCCCAAACATCTGCAGTAATTTACATTCCTCTCTCTCGCCCTCTTGTGAATGGGAACCTCCTCCAAAGCAATTCTTGAAATGGAACGTGGACGCCTCTTTAAACTCAAAATTGCAAAAGTCCTCGATTGGTGGAGTTTTAAGGGACTCTCAAGGAAAATTTGTGTGCCTTTTCTCATCTTCCATCCCGATAATGGAGATAAACTCAGCTGAGATCTTTGCAAACAAGCAGCTCCCGCATCATCTGCTCAAATCTCATCATTGAGTCCGATTCAGCAAATGCGGTAAATTGGTGTAATTCCAAACAAGGTGGTCCTTGGAATATTCACTTCATACTAAACTTCATTAGGAATATCTCCTCTACTGGGCTTTCAGTATCCATAGTGCACAAAGGAAGAGCTTCTAACAATGTGGCAGATGGTCAAGCAAAACAGGGTCTTAAAAGAATGGACGATTTTGTAGGTTGGATTTGATGTTTGCTTATTTACTTTAAAGTCTGTACTGGAACTATGTCTTTGGTGGGTTTCGGCCCATTTTGCTATTAATAAAATCTAAACCCAACTTATCAAAAAAAAAAGTGCATTAGGACTTTGAATATGAGATGACGACAAAAGCAGAATTCTTAATCCCTCTGGCCTCTAGACTCTCTAACCTCTCTCTACGGTTTTTTAGCCTCTCTAGATCTAAGAATTGTCTTTTTATCTCTTAAATGATGCCTTAAGACAACTAACTAACGTATTTATACTAGTCAAAGTCGTGAGGCCAGTGCTCCTAGGTTGGACTAGAGATTCATGACGAGCGGTCACAATCATGCATTGACTCTGTTTATATAGGAATAAGAGTTATACTTATTCGCTTTAATTTCTATTTCGGGAACAGCCAACTAGTAGTTATCGCATGTAGTCGTAGGAAGCATTCTTATGACTAAATTCATACTAGGGTTCGAAAAACCGCTAAAAATCCAGCAACGACAAGTTGTATTGGCGCACAACCCTCTGTGTGGCACAACTTAAACCCGTGCGGGCACATCAAAGCTTCTACCTCCTCTGCCAAAATCTACTTCGACTCTTGAAGGCGCACCATCTTTTATGTTACAGTCGCATCTTCCCCAACAATGTATGTATTGCAATCTTTCACTTTTTGATGATGCAGTCCCCAGAAGGCCACAACAATACCCAACAAAAAAATGAGGGATGATAAATCCATAACAGGTAGAGGATGGCCCTCTAACCTCTTACATGAATAGTAAAATCGTTACCTAAAGTAGCAAATTATTAAAGTAAAATTTCTCTTTAAGTAGCAATTTTACATTTTCAAAACATCTAGCTTGGGTGGACCGGGTTCACACTAATTTATTGTGCACCCAAACTGACTTTATCATACAAAAACTGACTATATTAGAAAAATAAAACCGACTATATAATACGAAAACTGACTATATAAAAAAAATTGACTATATTATACAAAAACTGACTATATAAAAGGTGATTATATCATATAATTAAAAACTGACAATATCAAATGAAAATTGACTATATCAAACAAAAACTGACTATATCAAATGAAAACAAACTATATCATATGGGTTCTGGTGCACAATAAGTTATTGTAAACTCGATCCATTCAAGTTTTTTTTACAGTTTATGTAAGATTTCAGAGGGCAAGTTAATTGTTATATTAATTAAAATTACTTTATCAAGTTTTAGAAATGTGTAAGCAAATTTTGTGGGTATTTCTTTTCTTTGTCCCTACTCTCTCTCTTCCCATTGTTAGCCTTCTCTTTGAAAAAAATACTCACTCCTGTCTCCTAGTCGTAAAACTCAATATTCCTAATTATTATAACTTATAACATACTAAATACTCTACATTTCCAGGGGGCGGGGCAAATGTAACAGGGGTCCTATGCAATTTTTTAAAATTGGGCCTTTGTTTTGTAGTTCAAAGCACATATAAGATTTTAGAAAAATGTACTTTTGAATTTGAAATACTGTCAAGTTACATCATATGATAAAAAAACATATCTACTTAAAAAAAAGTGTTTCTCCTCGGATGATATGAGCAAACTAATATTGAAACATGTAAAACAATTTAAAAGACATCCAATTAAAATATAACAAATGAAAAGTAAGATAAATTGAAAAGTATAAAGACTAACAAAAGTAAAAGAAAAAAACAGTACATAAAAACTTATCACACGCTTGACGGTATAATATTACCACTGCTTTATATGTTTTTCTCTTGTTAGTCATGTAATTAATAAAATATATATTTGGGGCCCTAACTTTTGGGGGCCCTATGCGGTCGTTGTTACTGTAATGGGCAAGAACCGCCCCTGTACATTTCCTACACTCTTTTGTAATGGGTGAACTGGATTGAAACTGACCTATTCAGGGAAGAAATTGATCATTCCACAACCCATATAACATTATCTCTATATTACCAATTTACCATGGCTTGTTGACACTATTGTACCATTTGTTTTTATGAAATAACGTCGATAAAAGAACATTAGTGAATAGTAAGAATGGATTGAATAAAAATTGGCCAAATTTACATTATTTCGAGATTTTAGTCATGACCCCACTCAAGTATCATGGCTTAATTTGGAGTTTTAAGGCTCTGTTTGATTCAACTTATTTTTACTTATCTTATCTTATCTGAACTTATATTCTAGTTAGTGTTGTCTAACATAGTTAATCTGTTTTATTTAACTTATTTTATCTTATCTTATCTGAACTTATCATATTTTATCTTTTTCTATCTTATTTTTTCTGAAATAAGTTAAAATAAGTTGAACAGATTAGAGCCTAAATGTTAAAATGAACATTAGGTAATGATTAAAATGAGGTGATGTCATATCTTAAATTTGCGTCGATGAAAATAATACATTCTTATAGTCGTCTATTTATTTTATGTTGATGTCAGTTATAAGAATATCTTTAAAAATATGATTATATGAAATCGACTTAAATAATTAAAGCTTTATTCATGTTTTCCCAATTAATCAAGGTATGTGAGTTTCAATGTTTTTTATATTGTATGATATAAGTTTCTAAATATCAAAATGGATGTTAGGTAATAAACAAACTGCATATAGGTCTGTATGCATAATTGTTTCTTGCTATCATATATTTTATATACATATATATATATATATAGAAGTGAGTTCATATGAGAATGCATACTTACATGAGAAATGAGAATGGATTTTACGCACTATAACTCTAATGAACAAGTGATGTAACTCTAATGAAAAAGTGATGTAACTCCAAAAAAAAGAATATTAGAAAAAAAAAATAAAAAAAAAGGAATTTTTTTTTGGGCTCAAAATTTTTTCGGAGGTATAACTCTAATGAACAAGTGTTGTAACTCTAATCCAATCGTGTGGTTGAGATTCATTCTCATTTCTCATGTAAGGAGCATTCTCATATGATCTTGCCCCTATATATATATTAGAATTATAATATAATTGTCCATTATTTATACCCTTTGATGTGTGATTTAAAATATAACTGTTGAGTAATATAGAATTAGGAGATATAGTTTATCTATTGTACAACTAGGAGTCTAGTTGGATATATTAAAGGAGTTAGGGGGCGTTTGGTTGAGGGGTGTGAAGAAAGGGAAAGGGTTTCCAAACTTAGGTTTCCCTTACTTGATGTTTGGTTGATGATTTTTTCCTTTCCCTTTACCCATTTTTCAGTTTAGAATTACCCCCCTTACCCTTAGATCCATTACCCCCCCCCGAGGTTTTGGATACCCCCAAATCCCTCTACACCATAACACAACCGACCACCCCACCACCACCACCACCACCACCACCAGCCGACCCTACCGACCACCACCACGACCATCCGAGCCGCCGCCACCACCTCCACCCGAGTCGCCGCCCCCGCAACCCACCGAAAACCCCACCCCACCCATCGAAACACCACCCCACCCACCGAAAACATCCCCTCGCTCGCCGAAACCCCACCCCAACCGCCGAAACCCCACCCCAACCCTCAAAAACCCCACCCCACCCGCCGAAAACCCCACCTCACCCGCCGAAACCCCACCCCTGACCCTTGGAAACATCACCCCAACCGCCGAAAACCCCACCCCACCCTCGAAAACACCACCCCAACCGCCGAAAACCCCACCCCACCCCTCGAAAACACTACCCCACCGCCGAAAACCCCACCCCGCCCTCGAAAACACTACCCCAACCGCCGAGAACCCCCGGGTCCGCCCCTCGAAAACACCCCCCACCCGCCGAAAACCCTAGCCCGGCCCTCGAAAACACCCCCCACCCGTCGAAAACCCCCCCCGACCCTCGAGAACACCCCCCACCCGCCGAAAACCCTAGCCCGGATGTCGATGGTCGCGCGGCGACGCGGCCGGTGTAAGTGAGAGAAAGAGAGGTGGAGAGGGAGGGAGGGGGAGGGGGAGGGGGGTAAAGGGTCAACTTTTGTTACCCTTTCTCTTGTCTAACCAAACACATGGGTAAATTGGGGGGTTTGGGGTTCCTTTCCTTTCCTAACCCTTACTTGATTCCTTTCCCTTTCCCCTTTTCCAACCAAACGCCCCCTTAATGTTTAGTAAGGTTTCCTAACCTTGTAGTATAAATACGTGATTGATTAATGAGAAAAGGTGTGACAAATATTGAGATTGGTATTGATTACCAAAGAGAAACTTAACATGATATCAGAGCTAGTTGAGATCTTGGGTTGAAACTCTAAATTATTATTTTCTCCTGCCGGTGGGTTCGAGTTTCAAACCCACCGGCCGGATATATTCTCATAAAGTTGAGATTTTTTCCCTAATGACGGATAGAGTTGCCCACTGGTCGAAATTTTTTTAGCCCGCCACAATTGCGATCAAACGTGAAAGAAAGAGATAAACAGAAGAAACGTTCGGTTAGTTTACTACGACAACTATACTAGTGCTCTTTGTTTATCCAGATGAGCATCATGATCAATGATATACTAGTGATTAGATACTTGATTGGTAAGATTTGTACTTACAAAAGTGGGTTTCTCACACAATTGCGATCAAACGTGAAAAAAAGAGACAAACAGAAGAAACGATCGGTTAGTTTACTACGACAACTATGATAGTGCTCTTTGTTTATCCAAATGAGCATCATGATCAATGATATACTAGTGATTAGATACTTGATTGGTAAGATTTGTACTTACAAAAGTGGGTTTCTCATGAAATATTGTGAGATACTAGGAGGAGGAGACTTGTTTGTCCTCAACCAAATTAGTTATGAAAGTTCATAAGCGAAAGTTTATAGTATATTTGAGGTGATTGAGACCCGAAACTCACGAGAGTTCGTGAGGTCAAAGAGACCTAAATTTTTTTATTAAACATTTGATCAAGATTCTGAAACGAGATGAGTGGATTCGAAAAGAATGGCGTGCTCATCAAAGAGAAGAAAAAAATATTGTCGGGTTTGAAAAGAATGGTGTTCCTGTTTTATTGAAATAATCGGCGAGTTTGAAAACAACTGAGCCAAAATAAAGGAAAAAAAACATTTACAAGAGTTTGTGAGGTGAGAGGAAAACATAAACACATGACGGGTTCGAAAAGAAGGGCGTTCTCGTTTTGTTGACATATTTGGTAAGTTCGAAAATAATGGAGTTCTCATCCAGAAGAAGGGTTCAGAAGAAGGGTTCGAAAAGAATGGCGTTCCTGTTTTGCTAAACTATTTGGTGAGTTCGAAAAAAGTGATGTTCTTATCAAGAAGACGAAGAAAAACTTGGAGGTTCGAAAAGAATGGAGTTCCTGATCAATTGATATATGTGACAAGAGGTTTGAAAAGAATGGCGTCCCTCGCATATATATTTAACATGTGCGAAAAGAATGATGTTCTTGTTTGACTGGGGATTGATGAATTCGAAAAGATTAACGTTTTCATCATCAAGATTTTTTTTTTGTTGAAGCCGACATCACCGGTGACTCCAACAAAGAAGACGAAGAATTTTCAGTTCATCCGAATCTGGTGCTAAAATAGAATATATATATTTTTACTTTTCCAATCGTATCGTTCGTGAAACTGCCGTTACGATTGCGGGAGGGTGTTGAGGATAATGTAGCTATCCTAGTTGATAGATTATCATATATGATGATATGATGTTATTGTTATAATAGAAGTCTAGTAGTAGGAGATATATTTAAAGTTAATAATATAGAATTAGGATATATAGTTTATCAATTGTACAACTAGGAGTC